>CM055117.1:780266629-780806629 GCA_029206835.1 Rana muscosa
AATTTTTCTCGAAATTAAGTCTCCCAGTTCTATCTCAGACACAATACGACAGTCTTGAAAATCTCATTACCCCTAGTGAACTTGAACTGGCAATCAAATACCTCAAACCAAACAAACGTCCAGGACCTGACGGGTTCTCAGCCCTCTACTACAAAAAATTCTCCCATGTATTAACTCCCATGCTGACAGAAGCATTCAGCTCCCATCTCAACAATCAATCTTTTAGATCAGAAACCCTTACAGGAATAATAACAATGATCCCTAAACCTCAGTCAGATGACTCAGCCTGTGCAAATTATAGGCCAATATCTTTATTAAATTTAGACATAAAACTACTAGCGAAAGTTATGGCATTTCGGCTGAATATTATAATTGGTTCCCTAATCAACAAAGATCAAGTAGGTTTCATCCCCTTGCGCCAAGCAATGATAATGTCCGTAGACCAGCCCTATTGATCCAAGCAGCTAAAACTAGACGAATACCTACATGCCTTGTATCACTAGACATCAAAAAAGCTTTTGACACGGTATCATGTTCATATTTACATTTCGCTCTACAAAAATGGGGTTTTGCCCCCCACTTTCTAAGCTGGGTTTCATCATTATATAATAAACCCAAAGCTTATGCTAAATACGCAGGATACAAGTCTGACATGTTTGATATCAATAGAGGTACACGCCAGGGATGTCCTCTCTCTCCACTCCTATTTGCCCTATTATTTGAACCCCTTGCCCAATCCATTCATGCAGATCCCTCAATCAAAGATAATTAGCATGTCATCAACATAAGCTTTGCTTATTTGCTGATAACATCTTAATTTTTATGACTTCCCCACATATTACTGCCCCTAATCTTATCAACAAATTAGACCAATTTACCCGAATATCAGGTTTAAAAATAAATTCACAAAAATCTACAGCTCTAAATATTTCTTTATCTTCAGATACATTACAGCAAGCGAAAACGTCCCTCCCTTTTACTTGGTCATCTACACACCTCACTTATCTAGGTATTACTCTCACTCCTGATCTCACTGACATATTCTCTGCTAACTATCCCCCATTATTACGGAAAATTACTAATTATCTAGAACAATGGTCTACTCTCCCAATATCATGGATAGGCAAAATAAATGTCATAAAAATGACTATACTTTCAAAAATATTATACCTTTTTTGTGTTTTACCCATTCCAATACCCTCATACTTCTTGAGAAATCTTCAAAACACCAGCTTTTATATGGAACTCTCTAAAATCCCGCTTACCCTCACACACTCTATATCTCCCAAAATTGAAAGGTGGACTAGGCTTTCCCAATTTTATCACCTATTTCCATGCCGCAAAAATAGCGAATATCCCCAAATATCATACAAAACATGAAATCCCTCTTTGGGTTGCAATTGAAACCATTGATAGTAACCCAACATCCTTACCTACCGTATATACTCGAGTATAAGCCGAGTTTTTCAGCCCTTTTTTTAGGGCTGAAAGTATACCCCTCGGCTTATACTCAAGTCAGTACCTGAAAATCGTGAAATTCCGTGGCCGGCGTCCATTGTTTAAATCTAGCGCCTTTCTCCCTGTCCCTTCCGCGATAGGCGTTTCCAGCAAACACTGTGTTGAGTGTTGCGCCTATCACGGAGGTCCTCTTGTCCGACGTCCGTGATTGGCGGAGCACTGAACACAGTGCCTGCTGGGAAACGGAGTCGGAGAATGAGAGGACCTCCGTGATAGGCGCAACACTCAACACAGTGTTTGCTGGAAACGCCTATCACGGAAGGGACAGGGAGAACGGCGCGAGATTTGAACAATGGACGCCGGCCGCGGAATTACAAGATTTTCAGGTACACTGACTCGGGCACAGGGAGGCTGCAATGGACACAGTAAGGGGGCACAGTGAGGTGACAATGGGCAGTGAGGTGGCACAGTGAGATGGCAATGGGCACAGTAAGGGGGCACAGTGAGGTGACAATGGGCAGTGAGGTGGCAGAGTGAGATGGCAATGGGCACAGTAAGGTTGGGCAATGGGCACATTTCCTCCCCTCGGCTTATACTCGAGTCAATGCGTTTTCCCAGTTTTTTGTGGTAAAAGTAGGTACCTCGGCTTATACTCGTGTCGGCTTATACTCGAGTATATACGGTAATCTAATATGGTCTACCTCTTCTGACCATAAAATAATTGAAAATAAAATAACCAAACATACAATTACCATTTGGGATAAATTTAAAATAACCAAAGGTTTGCAATCTCCACATACACCTTTAATATCATTTATCAGAAACCCCAAATTTTACCCAGCCCACACATACCCTAATACTTAAAAAAAATGGACTTCTGCTGGCCTAACACAATTAGCTGATTTTTTAACAATAACCTCATTCAAAACATTCCCTGAAATATGTGAACATCACAAACTCCTGGCTTCTGAACTCTTTCGCTACTTACAAATCAAAAAAAAAATTTGAACCTTATTTACATGATACTAATAAATTAAGTAATATGTCGCAATTTGAACGTATATGTAAACAAGACCCTCATACCAAAGGTCTTATTTCAATGTTATATAATCATCTGATCACTACTTCTGACTCAAAGCTACCTTCATATGTGGAAAAATGGGAGAAAGAACTTGGAACAAAGTTCTACCCCAAGACATATGAATAAACCAAGCAATGATCCTTTCCAAATCAGAAGCCATACCCAACGATACTATACAAAATTTTGAGAAAATATGGAATCCTTGGATGACGTATTTTCTTCCTACGATCCCTGACAATTCCCTATTAAGACCTTGATATACTATAATACTATAATATTATACAACAATATGAGTGGAAACAAGTACTAAACATGAACATTTATCTTCTGTACTAACTTAATAATATTCTTACAATATAGATGCTCCGGAGAACTTTCTTACCCTAGACTCTTTTCTCTCTTTCTTACCTTCATTCTTTCACTTTTACTATTACTCTGTTCTTTTTTTCTATTTCCCTATTTTTTGTATTACCATATTTAGATTGGTAATGTATTATACATAAATACTATATTTAGTTATTACTTACAATAATTATAAATTTTTGACGAATTTTTATTGAATTAGTTGATTTTCAATTAGCTTTCTTTCCATAGTGACTATATATTAATTGAATATGACTGGAACTAAGTGTATTAGCACATATTTACATATTACATTCTTCAATTGTTTATATTAACTTAACATTTAATTTTCGAGTTGATTACCTGTTTATATAAAATATCTAATCTTCAGATATGTATAATTCCATCCAATTTATTATCATATTCTTAACTAATATTACCATTTGTTGTAACTATTTATTACTAATTGTAACTGTCTTTATTATTTAATATTCAATAAACAAAATTGACAAGGAAACATCATATTATCTTACAGAGGAAACATGAAGAGAGCATGATGAAAACCCAGTAGTTTGTGACCTGGAATCACAGAATGCCAGTTTACGTAAAGGCTTTTTTTCCGGTAGCTTCACTTTAAAATTAAACACTATCATGCCCTTTGCATTTTTTTTTAGACCTGGAAGAGTCAATATTTCAACTATAAATGCATACATTACATACAGTATATTTTAAAATAAAGCATATAACATTAGCAGACCTCCCACTGTATGTTGGCATTTCAGTCAGTAGCTAAGAATAGAACAGCTTTGTGAAAAAAAATATATTTCAAATCTACTTTCTATTATACTGCCAGTGGATAGAAGCACAATGCAAACAAAAGAGGCCTCCAGAATGTATTTATAACCAAAGCAAGCTCTTTACTTTATTCAGATTGTTAAATGTTACACCGGTATTTTATATAGTTGCATTAAAAAAAAAAAAAATATATATATATATATATATATATATATATATATATATATATATATATTATATATATATATAATAATGGGGTGTGTATACTGCGCTGTCTGTATAACAATAATGAATATTTATCTGTGCTGCAACAAAAAATGTGAGACACACACAACAATACAAATAAAAAATATGCTGCGCAAAGATAAAAACGTGATAGTGACAATGAATGCTAAAATGAACAGAACTTCCAATAATCTCTGTACGTTTGATCCCACATCTAAAAAGGAAAAAAGGTTAGGTCCAAAGTAATGTCCACAATATACTTCTCCCGTAGGGCTATCTAAAAAATGACTGGTGTGGATAGCATAGAAAGTCTTATAATACAAATAATATAAAACATGTATGATAAAAGCGCATGTCCAATCTTCTAAAAATGCATCCATGACATCAAACTGGAACACCACAGAACAGTGCTGATTTGGAATAGTGAAGAATCCACCACCTCTATTTAAACTGGCCGCTTACCGAAAGTACTGATCCCGGTATGAGATCAGTGCACGCATGCGGCTGTTATCCCTGCCAAGGGCTCTTTAAATCAGCTCTCCTGGTTCCTCTGATGTTTAAATAGGTGAACTCCCGGTGTCCCAACGGACCATGATAAGACAGAAAAGACATTCCATAGCGTAATCCAGTATAGGACTTTTTATTCAAATAATAAAAAAAAATGCACTTACAATGTACATCAGGTATATAAGTGGGTGGTATGTTACAAAGCCGGCCGGCTCTCACTGCCCGTCGCTTCCGGGACTTGTGCGATAGTAAAGTGTGGTGACTTCAGCACGCCGCTCCTCCCAACGTCGTTTCGACAAAGGTGTCGTCATCCAGGGGCACGGGCGGAGTGCTGACTCACCGCACTAAATAGCCTGTGTACAGCAATGAGATCCGCCCTAATCTGACCTCTCGGCATCCCTGCTGCACCGTTCACCATCTTGAAGATGGGCAAACTGCCCATACTTGATTCCCTAATGGCAACCTAGACAATCTGTGGGCTAAAAATCGTAAATCGCTCACTCAGCGTCTGATACACCTATGGTCATCTATCCAAGGGGCGCGCCAAAATGAACAATTAGTTAGCTATGCCTGCATATTATATGTGCTAAACAGACCCTTGCTAAAGGATGTGAATACACATAGGGAATAAACAATACGCAATATATCTGAATTCTAATACATAGATGGCTTCTAAGTTAAATTAAACTATGAATTAAAGAAAATAAAAAATCGATTTGATCCACAGTATATATAAAATGGCAAACACTGGCCCTCTGTGGACATATTCAGTATTGCAATCCATATATCAAGCAATGGTGACATGAGACACCATCTCTGGATTGGAAGGATTTAAAAAGGAAATGAGACCTGATAAGGAGGAACTAGGAACAACTAATAATTAAGTGTCTGCATTGTCCCACAAATTAATATTGATATCATTGGGACTAAAAAGATGCATTGGCATCTCTGTCAAACATAAATGTTAAAAATAGAAAAAATAAAAAGTACTGGGAATACTTTATACTATGAATATCTATAACCATAGGAAGCAAACCATGGATATGGCATACACTGGTGGGGAATAAACAGTATACAGTATACAGTATGTAAATTCCAATACATGGATGGCTTCTATATTAAAATAAAATAAAAGGAAGAAAATGAATTTAAATTGTGGTATTAATCCACGGTATATATAGAATGACAAACACTGGCCCTCAGTGGACATTATCAGTATTGCAATCTATATATCAAGGAATGGTGATAGAGGACACCATCTCTAGATTAGATGTTTGAAAAGGAATTAACACCTAATGTAGAGGAACTATTAACAACTAATGATTAAGTATCTGCATTGTACCACAGATTAATATTGATGTCATTGGGACTAAAATGATGCATTAGAATCTCTATCAAAAGTACAGAGAATATTTTCTACTATGTATATCAATACCCATAGTGTGACAGGGGTCACTTGGGGCACAGGGGGAATGACTACCCCACCATGATTTGGGATAGTCATATTCAAGGCTGTATATACATGGTATATATTGGGTGTATATTGTGTGTGGGCTGTTTTGTAATATTTGCTGTGATGGGGTGTGATTGCATTCTATTGTCTATTGTGGCTTGTGGTAATTAAGTCTGCTACTGTGGTGATGTGGATTGGAGCTTGGTAGACCGTCTGGCTGCCTATTATGGGATGTTTAAGAGTCTTTCTGTGAGGAGGGGGGGAATCACCCCTCCTGCTAAGACTGTTTACTGAAAGAGAGGTTTGAACACACCTGACCTGTATGACCATTGTCATTGGACAGTTTAACCCGCCCTGTTCCCCAAGGATGGGAGGGAAGGGTTTTTGAAGAGAAATGTGTTACCATGTGCTTGTAATAAATTCATTCCCTGTTTTTGGAACTTCAACACAGAGTGTTTGTCTCGTATGTTTGGAAGGATTAATCCTATGGGAAGCGGTCGCCTGACTGTGGAGGATCGGCAGTGGATGTTTGTCCAGAGAGGGAATATCTTAAACGGCGTTAACCCCTTTCATACTTGGGCAGCCGTTACATTGGTTGGCAGCAGTGGGATTTTCCCTCCAGTTACTGGGACACTCCAAACCACCACAGTGAATGACCAGCTATGCAGCCTGCAGAAAAGCCACGCTGAAAGACCTACTTGAGAGCCGTGGAGGGACCAGTGGGACAAAGAACAAGGCCACCTTGATCCGAGATGGATCAGAGGGATGGTGATGCAGGACCCCGGTCAGTTGAAGACTTGTTTCAGCAACGAGTTCGACAGCGGTTGGCATTATATGGTGCTAACCCATCAGAGACCGCCATACAGGAAGCCATTAAAGACATCCAGCTGCAGGATGAGCGACAAGAGAAAGAACTAGAGCGACAAGAGAAAGAACTAGAGCGACAAGAGAAAGAACTAGAGCGTCAAGAGAGAGAACGAGAGCGTCAAGAGAGAGAACGAGAGCGTCAAGAGAGAGAACGAGAGCGTCAAGAGAGAGAACGAGAGCGTCAAGAGAGAGAATGAGAGCGGCAACATGAGCGGAGAATGGCGGAAATACGGCAATCGGAGACAACGCCTAAAGATGCAGCGCCTGTCCGTAAGTTGCCCTTTCGGGCGTTCAAACTATTTAGGGAAGGAGAGGAGGAAATTGAAGCGTTCCTGCAGGACTTTGAGAGACTATGCCAGATACATGAAGTACTGCCCCAAGATTGAGTCGCCTTACTGGCAAGTAATTTAACGGGCAGAGCGGCGGATGCGTATCGGGCCCTGGAGGATGAGGACGCTAAAGACTATGACCGCGTAAAAGAAGCTCTGCTAGCCCGATTTGCCATTACACCCGAAGCCAGCCGGATTAAGTTTCGAGAATCCCGGAAACAAACCCACATAACATACATGGAGTTGGCACATCGTCTGCAGCGAAACCTTAAGGGCTGGTTCCAGGGAAGCCACACTCATACCATAGAGGACATCACCCAGCTAGTAATCTTAGAACAGTTCTTTAACCACACCCCTCCGGTACTACCTGATTGGGTGCGAGATAAGCGACCACGGACTGTACAGCAAGCGGCTACTTTGGCCGATGAATATCTGGACTCTCGAAGGTCAGGCGGAAGCGAGCGCTATCCACTATCTCGGCCCAGTTTATCAGCCTCTAACCCAACTTCAGCACCAACCCCAGCGGCCACTTATCCTCAGCAGCCCAGGTTCAACTCCTAGGACTACGCACAACCCATCAGGTGTTTCGGATGTAAACAGCTAGGGCACAAAAAGCCAGACTGTCCATTGAATTCAGCCAGGCAGTCCCAGCCATGGAGACAGCCAGCAGGGGGGAACCCACACACATCCATGCCTGCGGCCCACTGCGTTGAGGAGGAAGAACATTGGGGCGTCTTGCACGAGGCTGATCCCATACAAGCAGCTAACCGGGACAATCGGCAGCAACACAGGCAGACTGTCTGGGTCAATGGAAAGGTAGCCAATGGCCTACGTGATTCTGGTGCCACCATGACCCTACTACAGAAGAACCTCATCCCAGAGAGCCAACATACCGGAGACACTCTAGCCGTAAGAGTAGCGGGAGGTACCATCTTCCGGCTACCCGTTGCCCGTGTTCACCTGGATTGGGGGGTTGGTTCGGGACACGTGAATGTGGGGGTGATGAAGGACTTGCCTGCGGATGTACTGCTGGGGAATGATTTGGCCCCCCTCGTTTCTGCTTACGCCCCGATGGGCCCCGCTGAAGCCAACCCAGTGACTACCTGTGCCCAGACCCATGCTGCTGGAACTGGCCTGATTGCAGCTGAGAACGGGGTAAGATTATCTTCCCCGACATGTACCTTAGATCAGGCACAATATCACAGTCTAAAATTGGAATGTGACAAGTTGGCCAGTGAGAAACCAGAGATGCAACGACACTACGTCATGTATTATGAGATGTCCCATGGCTTGAACATTGAAATGCACAAACAGGCTGAAATTGACAAAAGGTTAAATGGGATTTGCGCCCAGCTTTTGCCTTACCTTTCCCAAGAGCACCAGCAACAAGTTTTGGGAGCCATTGAGAGAGCAAAGCAAGTGACTGTTCCAGAACTGAATTTCATTATTTGTCCCGGCCTACTAGTGCAATGTTGATGGGTTGTCCAGGCATTAGAGGAATGGAAATATGGACTAACTTCGGAGTCAACCCGTCTGGGGTCTCCTCCTGTGTTAGTCTCCTGCCGAAAGGGGAGATGTGTGACAGGGGTCACTTGGGGCACAGGGGGAATAAGAACCCCACCATGATTTGGGATAGTCATATTCAAGGCTGTATATACATGGTATATATTGGGTGTATATTGTGTGTGGGCTATTGTGTAATATTTGCTGTGATGGGGTGTGATTGCATTCTATTGTCTATTGTGGCTTGTGGAAATTAAGTCTGCTACTGTGGTGATGTGGATTGGAGCTTGGTAGACCGTCTGGCTGCCTATTATGGGATGTTTAAGTGTCTTTCTGTGAGGAGGGGGGGAATCACCCCTCCTGCTAAGACTGTTTACTGAAAGAGAGGTTTGAACACACCTGACCTGTATGCAGGGGCGGATCCAGAGTCTTTTCTCGGGAGGGGCACTGCCAAAAAATATGTTTTTTTTGTGGGAAATTTATCGGGCAAATGGCTGGTGTCTGCGCTTCAATCATTCCGGCACCATGGTTGTTATGGTGTCAGGATGATTTAAGCGCATTATTTCTATTATTACATTGTAATATAAAATTAAATAGTTCAATGCAGAATCAGTGGGAGCCCCGAGTGTGTCACTTGCCACCGTCGCCTGCAATTAGTGAGAGCCCTGAGCGTGTCACTTGCCACACGTTGCGGATTGTCACTTGCCACGCCACCTGCCACACCTTGCGGATTGTCACTAGCCACACCTTGTGGATTGTCACTTGCCACATCACCTGCCACACCTTGCGGATTGTCACTAGCCACACCTTGCTGATTGTCACTTGCCTGCCACCAGATGCAGATTGTCATTTGCCACGTCACCTGACACAATTTGCGGATTGTCACTTGCCACGTCGCCTGCCACACCTTGCGGATTGTCACTAACTTGCCTGCTAAGGTGTAGTTTTGGTTGTCTCTTGCTGTGTCCCAAACTCCCAGAGTCAGGCAGCATAGAGATAATGTAATCTCTCTGCTGCCTGCACAGTGAGGGCGGAAGTCACTGCAGGAATGCAGGGCAGGCACGGGCGGTGAGAGATGATCTCATTTCTCTGCTCCCCCGCTCCTGGCTAGCTGATTGGCCAGCTGCCACACTGAGCCTGCTCTCACTCTCACCTGCACTGCCAACACACTGAGCAGCACGGTCTGCCCACGAACCGCGCCACCCGCCCACAAACCGCGCCACAAGCGGAGCCGTCCGCTTTCTTACCCGTCTGTGGAGCTGCACGCTATCGCACCTGCCCGCAGAGCGGCCCGACGTGACTCACTGACGTCACTCGTTGCTAGACGCCAAGCAGCCCAGATGTTAGCAACGAGTGCAGGGAAGAGGCTCCACCCACCTCCTCCTCCGCTCCTGGTATCGTGTCAGTGCGCCGCGTAACTACATTAGACGAGTCTCTCTCTCGGCGCCGCTGATCGGCTGATGTGAGAAACTCAGTGAGAGACTCAGAGAGGCAGCGGCAGCCGCAGAACAAGTACTGTATATACTCGAGTATAAGCTGACCCGAATATAAGCTGAGGCACCTAATTTTACCCCGAAAAACTGGGAAAACCTATTGACTCGAGTATAAGCCTAGGGTGTCCATCTGCATGCCTCACTGTGCCTCACTTTGCCTCACTGTGCCCATGCCTCACTGTGCCCATGACTAGACTGATGTTTAACATGGGAGTCTATGGAAAGAGTGCCCGGATTTGAAAAATCGGTTCTCCCCGGCCGTAGGTCTCCCAGACACTAAACTTTGCACACTTGTAGAGGCGAAATGGGGCTACATGTGTGCAAAGTTTGGGGTCCAGGGAACCTACGACCGGCCGGTACCGGGTCCGCAAATTCATCGGAGAAATTACCATTTAACATTGGAGTCTATGGAAGGGGTGCTCGGCTTTAAAAAATCAGTGCTCCCCGGCCGTAGGTTCCCCAGACACCAAACTTTGCACACTTGTAGAGGAGACATTGGGCTACATTTGTGCCACGTTTGGGGTCCAGGGGACCTATGGCCGGCCGGTACCGAGTCTCCAAAGTCCGGGAGATCAGGCGCAAAAAACAAAAAAACAGAGCAAGCGAGTGTGACAGATGGTCTCGGAGGGGGCAATTGCCCTGTTGCCCCCCCTGGATCCACCCCTGCCTGTATGACCATTGTCATTGGACAGTTTAACCCGCCCTGTTCCCCAAGGATGGGAGGGAAGGGATTTTGAAGAGAAATGTGTTACCATGTGCTTGTAATAAATTCATTCCCTGTTTTTGGAACTTCAACACAGAGTGTTTGTCTCGTATGTTTGGAAGGATTAATCCTATGGGAAGCGGTCGCCTGACTGTGGAGGATCGGCAGTGGATGTGTGTCCAGAGAGCGAATATCTTAAACGGCGTTAACCCCTTTCATACTTGGGCAGCCGTTACACATAGGAAGAAAACCATGGATTTGACATACACAAATCGGTTAACTGAGTATTAACCTAGATAAGTGTGAGTTAATGATAGGGGAGAAAATCACAACTCTAAAGTGTAATATGGACGTACCGAGAGCTCAGATCTGGTTTACAATCAGAATACATCCTAGACTAAAAATGTGTAAACCAGATCTGAGCTCTCGGTACATCCATATTACACTTTAGAGTTATGATTTTCTCCCCTATCATTAACTCACACGTATCTAGGTTAATACTCAGTAGTGATGAGCCGAACACCCCCGGGTTCGGTTCGCACCAGAACCCGCGAACGGACCGAAAGTTCGTACGAACATTAGAACCCTATTAAATACAATGGATGCGAACGTTCGAATTCTAAAGTGCTAATTATAACAACTATTATGCATGTTATTGTCCTAAAAAGGGTTTGGGAACCCGGGTTGTGCACCAGGGGACATGTATCAATGCAAAAAGAAGTTTTAAAAACGGTCGTTTTTCGGGAGCAGTCATTTTAATGATGCATAAAGTGAAAAAAAAAAAGTCAAATATTCCTTTAAATATCGTACCTGGGGGGTGTCTAAAGTATGCCTGTGAAGTGCCACGTGTTTCCCGTGTTTAGAACTGTCCCTGCACAAAATGACACTTCTAAAGGGAAAAAAAAGCCATTTAAAACTGCTTGCGGCTTTAATGTAATGTCTGGTCCCGGTAATATGGATGAAAATCTTTAAGAAAAATGGCATAGCTACCCCATGACCCCCCCCCTACCCCAGCCCATTACCAGCCCCTTTGGGTCTTGTATGGATATTAAGGGGAACCCCGCACATAAAATAAAAAAGGCCCTATATACTCTGAACAGCCGTATACAGGCGGTGCATACAAGACAGGGACTGTAGGTTTGTTCTTATGTAGAATCTGTTTGTAATTTTGAACAGGTACATTGTTGAAGTGTAGCTCCAGCCCAAAAATCTATTTTTAAACTTTTTGGAAAACATAGGTAAGGGTTATCACCCCTGTAACATTTGTTTTGCTGTCTGTGCCCCTGTTCAGAACATTTCACCTCACTTTCCGTCCCAATGACAACTGTTTTTGAAATGTGGTGTTTTTCTTGAAACAAGGATTGCTGATAAAGCATCAGTACAGAGGAGACACATTTCTCCCATATTTATTCTTACAGGAGAGAATTTTCCTTCCTAGTGGTAGATTTCCTCTCACTTCCTGTTGTCTTCTTGCGTTTGCAAGTAGGAGTCATTTGTAAGTTGGATGTTTGAAAGTAGGGACCTGCCGTATATACTCTGCAGAAATAGGCCCCTTAGTTGTTGGTGTTGGCACAACACTGTAAGCACTCACAGTTACTCTTGGTTGGTGCTGGAACGCCCTGCTGTCAACTATTATATACTATATTATATACTATTACATATAATTGTTGAACAGTGGTAGTAAAAATTGGGCCTTTGATGGTGGTGCTGGTGCCACAACACTGTAAGCCCTGACAGTTACTCTTGGTGGGTGCAGCAATGGGCCCTGCTGTGAATTATTAGATCAAGAATTGTAATTGCATGCCCCTGTTGAACAGGGGCTGAAAAATTGGGCCTTTCGTGGTGGTGGTGGTGGTGGTGTTGCCACAACACTGTAAGCCCTCAGAGTTACTCTTGGTGGGTGCAGGAATGGGCCCTGCTGTGAATTATTAGATCAAGAATTGTAATTGCATGCCCCTGTTGAACAGGGGCTGAAAAATTGGGCCTTTCGTGGTGGTGGTGGTGGTGGTGGTGGTGTTGCCACAACACTGTAAGCCCTCAGAGTTACTCTTGGTGGGTGCAGGAATGGGCCCTGCTGTGAATTATTAGATCAAGAATTGTAATTACATGCCCCTTTTGAACAGGGGCTGAAAAATTGGGCCTTTCGTGGTGGTGGTGGCGTTGCCACAACACTGTAAGCCCTCAGAGTTACTCTTGGTGGGTGCAGCAATGGGCCCTGCTGTGAATTATTAGATCAAGAATTGTAATTGCATGCCCCTGTTGAACAGGGGCTGAAAAATTGGGCCTTTCGTGGTGGTGGTGGTGGTGGTGGTGTTGCCACAACACTGTAAGCCCTCAGAGTTACTCTTGGTGGGTGCAGCAATGGGCCCTGCTGTGAATTATTAGATCAAGAATTGTAATTACATGCCCCTTTTGAACAGGGGCTGAAAAATTGGGCCTTTCGTGGTGGTGGTGGTGGTGGCGTTGCCACAACACTGTAAGCCCTCAGAGTTACTCTTGGTGGGTGCAGCAATGGGCCCTGCTGTGAATTATTAGATCAAGAATTGTAATTACATGCCCCTTTTGAACAGGGGCTGAAAAATTGGGCCTTTCGTGGTGGTGGTGGTGATGGTGGCGTTGCCACAACACTGTAAGCCCTCAGAGTTACTCTTGGTGGGTGCAGCAATGGGCCCTGCTGTGAATTATTAGATCAAGAATTGTAATTGCATGCCCCTGTTGAACAGGGGCTGAAAAATTGGGCCTTTCGTGGTGGTGGTGGTGGTGGTGGTGTTGCCACAACACTGTAAGCCCTCAGAGTTACTCTTGGTGGGTGCAGCAATGGGCCCTGCTGTGAATTATTAGATCAAGAATTGTAATTGCATGCCCCTGTTGAACAGGGGCTGAAAAATTGGGCCTTAGGCACTGGTGGCACAACACTACAACCCCTCACAGATACTGTACTTGGAGCACAGCAATGAGCCCTGTTGCAAAGTATTGCTTCAAAAATTGTAATGACACGCCCCTGTTAAACAGGGGCTGAAAAATTGGGCCTTAGGCACTGGTGCCACAACACTCCAACCCCTCACAGATACTGTACTTGGAGCACAGCAATGAGCCCTATGGCAAATTATTGCTAAAAAAATTGTAATTACACGCCCCTGTAAAACAGGGGCTGAAAAATTGGGCCTTAGCCACTGGTGGCGGCACCCATAAACAAAAATGATCTTCCAAGCTATCATCATCAATCGTATCATTGAGGACTCGGAGGAGGAGGATAGCCAGTCAACATAACAGCACAGGCACTCAGCATCAGCATCAGTCTTGAAGGGATGTGACATGTTAAAATCAATTAGTCTGTTATATCAGCATCAGGTGTGTGGTAGCTGGTGGTGATCCAAGACTGGTTCATCTTGATGAAAGTCAGTCGATCAACCGAGTCGGTGGACAGGCGCACCCTGTGATCCGTGACAAATCCTCCAGCAGCACTGAATGTGCGTTCCGAAAGAACGCTGGATGCAGGACAGGCCAGTAGCTCAATTGCATACTGTGCAAGCTCTGGCCAGTGATCCATCCTCAAGACCCAGTAAGCCAGAGGATTTTCGGTGGGGAAGGTGTCCAAGTCTGACCTTGCCCCTAGATATTCCTGCACCATGTTTATCAGACGCTGGCGATGGTTGCTGGAACCGATCATACTTTGGGGCTGCGGACTAAAGAATTGTCTGAACGCATCGGTCAGACGGCCACCTTCCCCACCGCTCCTTCTTTGACTGGCCGAAGCCTCAGCAACTCGTTGTCCAGGACCAGGAGTTTGTAACCTCCCAGTCTCTGGGAACGCGTTGCACAGACCTTTCTGCAAGGCCTCCCGGAGTTGTCTCATCCTCTGCTCCCTCTGCGACGGTAACATAAGGTCCGCAACCTTACCCTTGTACCGTGGATCAAGGAGAGTGGCCAGCCAGTAATGGTCCCTCTCCTTGATCCGAAGAATACGAGGATCCTTCCGCAGACTTTGCAGGATCAGGGAGGCCATGCAGCGGAGGTTTGCTGAGGCATTCGCTCCGGAGTCCTCTGGGTCACTAAGGACGACATGATCCGCAGCCACCTCCTCCCAGCCACGTACAAGTCCACTGGTTTCTTGGGACTGTAAATCATCCCTAAAAGACTGCTGCTGATGATGCTGAGTGCCAGCCTCCACCTCCATGCTGACACAATCCTCCTCCTCCTCCTCCTCCTCCTCCTCCTCCTCCTCCTCCTCCTCCTCCTGTGCGATGGGTGGGACAGAAGGAACACTGTCTGGGTAAAGGGGGCCTTGAGAGGCAAGGAAGTCCTCCTCTTCCTGCCTCTGTTCTGCCTCAAGTGCCCTGTCCATTATTCCACGCAGCGTGTGCTCCAACAGGTGGACAAGAGGTACAGTGTCACTGATGCATGCACTGTCACTGCTCACCATCCTCGTGGCCTCCTCAAATGGTGCCAGGACAGTGCATGCATCCCTGATCATGCCCCACTGGCGTGGAGAAAAAAAACCAAGCTCCCCTGACCCTGTCCTGGTGCCGTAGTCGCACAGGTACTCATTGATGGCCCTCTGCTGCGTGTGCAGCCGCTGCAGCATGGCCAACGTTGAGTTCCACCTGGTGGGCATGTCACATATAAGGCGGTTCTTGGGCAGGTTCAACTCCTTTTGCAGCTCAGCCAGGCGAGCACTGGCATTATAAGATCTGCGGAAATGCACACAGACTTTCCTGGCCTGCCTCAGGACATCCTGTAAGCCCGGGTACCTGCCCAAGAACCGCTGCACCACCAGGTTAAGGACGTGAGCCACACAGGGCACATGGGTCAGTTGTCCCTGTCGGAGGGCGGAGAGGAGGTTGGTGCCATTGTCGCAAACCACCATTCCTGGCTTAAGCTGGCGTGGCGTCAACCACCTCTCGGCCTGGCCCTGCAGAGCAGACAGGACCTCTGCCCCAGTGTGGCTTCTGTCCCCCAAACACACCAGCGCAAGCACGCCATGGCATCTTTTTGCCTGCGTACTTGCGTAGCCCCTTGAACGCCTACGGAGCACCGCTGGTTCCGAGGACAAACCACAGGAAGAGGCCATGGAGGAAGAAGAAGAGGAGGGGGTGGAGGAGAGAGGTGTGTCACAACCAGTAGTAGCATTTTGGAGGCGTGGCGGTGGAACAACCTCCAACACTACTGCACCTTGTCCTGCATCCTTCCCAGCTGCCAAAAGAGTGACCCAATGGGCCGTGAAAGAAAGGTAACGTCCCTGTCCATGCCTGCTGGACCATGAGTCAGCGGTAATATGCACCTTACCGCTGACCGCCCTGTCCAGCGAGGCCAAGACATTGCCTTCCACATGCCGGTAGAGAGCCGGAATAGCCTTCCGTGAGAAAAAGTGGCGTTTGGGAACCTGCCACTGAGGAACCGCACATTGCACAAACTCACGGAAGGGGGCCGAGTCTACCAACTGAAAAGGCAGCAGTTGAAGCGCTAGCAATTTAGCCAAGCTAGCATTCAACCGCTGGGCATGTGGATGGCTGGGAGTGAACTTCTTTCGACGGTCCAGCAGCTGGGGCAGGGAAATTTGCCTGCTAGAATCGGACGTCGGTGTACTGCTAGCAGAGTGGCCGAAAGTACTTGGCTGTGACACACCTAATTCTACACCTTCATTCCTCTCAGTGCATGTTTCAGAGAGGACTGAAGTTATAGTGGGGTTGGAGATCCCAGCTGATGCGGTGCAAGGAGAGGTCCGCTTTGTTCTTTGGTGTGGGTCTTTGAGGTAGGCTTGCCAACGAGCTGCATGGCAGGTCAACATATGTCTGGTCAGGCATGTGGTACCCAAGCGGCTGATGTTTTGGCCACGCGATATACGCTTGAGACATATGTTGCAAACAGCAGCTGTGCGATCTGATGCACTAGCCTCAAAAAAGGCCCACACCAAAGAACTTTTTGAATGACGGGCAGAGGCAGCGCCCTGCACAGGCGGAGCTCTGCGGTGTGATTCCGTCGGTGTACTGCCCTTACGCTGGCCACCAAAGGGCATCCTGCCTCGTTGGAGATGTGCCTCCCCCTCATCCTCCTCCTCCTCCTCTCTCCTATTAGGCACCCACGTGGAGTCAGTGACCTCATCATCCCCTCCCTCCTCATCACTGGAGCCAATCTGGCAGTATGCTGCAGCTGCTGGAACATGACTGCCAGATTGGTGTCCTTCTTGAGCATCCCCTCTGTCTGCTCTCACGCTACTGCCTTCCTGTAGCTGGGTTTCATCATCAGACCCTTCGAAACGCTGGGCATCCTCCTGGAGCATGTACCCAACACTGTGCTCAAACAGTTCGGGGGACTCCTCAGGAGGAGGACATGGTGGGTCTAGGGAAGGAGTGACTGATGATGAGTCTGACATTGATACCAGGGAAGAGGACGCTTTGGCAGCTGCTTTTCCAGTACCCTGAGCCTGGGTGAGAGAGGATGAGGAGGAGGAGGAGGGCTTGGTCATCCACTCTACCAAGTCTTCGGCATGATGTGGCTCAACATGTCCAGCTGCCGAAAAGAAGGACAAGCGTGTCCCATGGCCATGTGCTGATGACAATGCACTGCGTCCACGACCAGCACTGTTGCCCCCAGACACAGAGCCTGCTTGCCCTCTTTTATTGCCTCCTGACTGTCTGCCTCTCCTTGTTTGCCTTCCAGACATTCTAATAGATGGCCTGCAGGGAGATGGGAAAAAAGCAATAAGGGCTACCTTCAGGTGTCCTTCTCTGTCCCTTTACTTAAGAATTTCTAAATATGGTTGAGGATGATTGCTTTTGCACAGAATAGCACAACGACAATTTCCCTGACTGTCCAAAAAAACAAGGATTTCAAAGATGGTTGATGAGGAATGCTTTAGCACACTATAGCACAAGGAGAATTTCCCTCACTGTCCTTCCCTGTCCCTAGAAACAAGGATTATCACAGTGAAAGAAACTGACACTCTTCCTACCTATAGTTTTCTGTCCCTAGAAAAAATGTTTTTTTAAAGCACACTATAGCACAAGGAGAATTCCCTCACTGTCCTTCCCTGTCCCTAGAAACAAGGATTCGCACAGTAAAAGACACTGACACTCTCCCTAACTATAGTTTTCTGTCCCTAGAAAAAATGTTTTTTTAAAGCACACTATAGCACAAGGAGAATTTCCCTCACTTTCCTTCTTTGTCCCTAGAAACAAGGATTATCACAGTGAAAGAAACTGACACTCTTCCTACCTATAGTTTTCTGTCCCTAGAAAAAATGTTTTTTTAAAGCACACTATAGCACAAGGATAATTTTCCTCACTGTCCTTCCCTGTCCCTAGAAACAAGGATTATCACAGTGAAAGAAACTGACACTCTTCCTACCTATAGTTTTCTGTCCCTAGAAAAATTTTTTTTTTAAAGCACACTATAGCACAAGGAGAATTCCCTCACTGTCCTTCCCTGTCCCTAGAAACAAGGATTCGCACAGTAAAACACACTGACACTCTCCCTACCTATAGTTTTCTGTCCCTAGAAAAAATGTTTTTTTAAAGCACACTATAGCACAAGGAGAATTTCCCTCACTTTCCTTCTTTGTCCCTAGAAACAAGGATTATCACAGTGAAACACACTGACACTCTCCCTACCTATAGTTTTCTGTCCCTAGAAAAAATGTTTTTTTAAAGCACACTATAGCACAAGGAGAATTCCCTCACTGTCCTTCCCTGTCCCTAGAAACAAGGATTCGCACAGTAAAACACACTGACACTCTCCCTACCTATAGTTTTCTGTCCCTAGAAAAAATGTTTTTTTAAAGCACACTATAGCACAAGGAGAATTCCCTCACTGTCCTTCCCTGTCCCTAGAAACAAGGATTCGCACAGTAAAACACACTGACACTCTCCCTACCTATCCTTCTCTTTCCCTAAACTAAAGGAATCCAGGTTAAGCAAGAAAAAAATAAATGTCACTGTCCCTGCCTATGCTTCTCTTTCCCTGCTCCGGAACACACTACACTAGGCCGCCGTGCTGGCGGCCTTTTATAGTGTGGGGCGTGTACTAAACACCCTCAGCAATAATTGGCCACAGGCATCCTGCCTGTGGCCAATCATTGCTCTCCTCGCTGCCGGCGCTGTGATTGGCCAAGCATGCGGGGTCACAGTGCATGCTTGGCCAATCACAGCGCCTGGATGACACTGCGATGGCGTAGTGCATTGTGGGCCGTTCGCGTCACTCGAATTTGGCGCGAACGGCCCAAATCGTTCGATCTTCGTCGAACGATCGAACAGCCGATGTTCGAGTCGAACGTATGTTCGACTCGAACACGAAGCTCATCCCTAATACTCAGTTAACTGATTTGTGTATGTCAAATCCATGGTTTTCTTCCTATGGGTATTGATATACATAGTAGAAAATAGTCTCTGTACTTTTGATAGAGATTCTAATGCATCATTTTAGTCCCAATGACATCAATATTAATCTGTGGGACAATGCAGATACTTAATCATTAGTTGTTAATAGTTCCTCTACAGTAGGTGTTAATTCCTTTTCAAACATCTAATCTAGAGATGGTGTCCTCTATCAACATTCCTTGATATATAGATTGCAATACTGAATATGTCCACAGAGGGCCAGTGTTTGCCATTTTATATATACTGTGGATCAAATTGATTTTTTATTTTCTTTAATTCATAGTTTAATTTAACTTAGAATTGCGTTTTGTTTATTCCCTATGTGTATTCACATCCTTTAGCAAGGGTCTGTTTAGCACATATATTATGAAGGCATAGCTAACTAATCGTTCATTTTGGCGCACCCCTTGAGTAGATGACCATAGGTGGATCAGACGCTGAGTTAGCGTTTTACGATTTTTAGCCCACAGATTGTCTCATGTCACCATTGCTTGATATATAGATTGCAATACCAAATATGTCCACTGAGGGCCAGTGTTTGCCATTTTATATACACTGTGGATTAAATCGATTTTGCTGGATATATGGATTGCAATACTGAATATGTCCACAGAGGGCCAGTGTTTGCCATTTTATATATACTGTGGATCAAATCGATTTTTTATTTTCTTTAATTCATAGTTTAATTTAACTTAGAAGCCATCTATGTATTAGAATTCAGATATATTGCGTATTGTTTATTCCCTATGTGTATTCACATCCTTTAGCAAGGGTCTGTTTAGCACATATAATATGCAGGCATAGCTAACTAATCGTTCATTTTGGCGCGCCCCTTGGATAGATGACCATAGGTGGATCAGACGCTGAGTGAGCGATTTACGATTTTTAGCCCACAGATTGTCTAGGTTGCCATTAGGGAATCAAGTATGGGCAGTTTGCCCATCTTCAAGATGGTGAACGGTGCAGCAGGGATGCCGAGAGGTCAGATTAGGGCGGATCTCATTGCTGTACACAGGCTATTTAGTGCGGTGAGTCAGCACTCCGCCCGTGCCCCTGGATGACGACACCTTTGTCGAAACGACGTTGGGAGGAGCGGCGTGCTGAAGTCACCACACTTTACTATCGCACAAGTCCCGGAAGCGACGGGCAGTGAGAGCCAGCCGGCTTTGTAACATACCACCCGCTTATATACCTGATGTACATTTTAAGTGCATTTTTTATATTATTTGAATAAAAAGTCCTATACTGGATTACGCTATGGAATGTCTTTTCTGTCTTATCATGGTCCGTTGGGACACCGGGAGTTCACCTATTTAAACATCAGAGGAACCAGGAGAGCTGATTTAAAGAGTCCTTGGCAGTGATAACAGCCGCATGCGTGCACTGATCTCATACCGGGATCAGTACTTTCGGTAAGCGGCCAGTTTAAATAGAGGTGGTGGATTCTTCACTATTCCAAATCAGCACTGTTATGTGGTGTTCCAGTTTGATGTCACGTATGCATGTTTAGAAGATTGGACATTCGTTTTTATCATACATGTTTTATATTATTTGTATTATAAGACTTTCTATGCTATCCACACCAGTCATTTTTTAGATAGCCCTACAGGAGAAGTATATTGTGGACATTACTCTGGACCTAACCTTTTTTCCTTTTAGATGTGGGATCAAACCTACAGAGATTATTGGAAGTTCTGTTCATTTTAGCATTCATTGTCACTATCACGTTTTTATCTTTGTGCAGCATATTTAATATTATATATATATATATATATATATATATATATATATATATATATATATATATTACCAAAAGTATTGGGACACCTGCCTTTACATGCACATGAACTTTAACGGCATACCAGTCTTAGTCCGTAGGGTTCAATATTGAGTTGGCCCACCCTTTGCAGCTATAACAGCTTCAACTCTTTTGGGAAAGCTGTCCACAAGGTTTAGAAGTGTGTCTATGGAAATGCTGGAGGTCAGGCACTGATGTTGGGCGAGAAGGCCTTGTTTGCAGTCTCTGCTCTAATTCATCCCAAAGGTGTCCTATCGGGTTGAAGTCAGGGCTCTGTGCAAGGCAGTCAAGTTCCTCCACCCCAAACTCGCTCATTCATGTCTTTATGGACCTTTCTTTGTGCACTGGTGTGCAGACATGTTGGAACAGGAAGGGGCCACCCCCAAGCAGTTTCCACAAAGTTGGGAGCATGAAATAGCCCAAAATGTCTTGGTATGCTGACGCTTTAAGAGTTTCCTTCACTGGAACCAAGCCCACCCCCTAGACCATAATCCCAGCTCCGCCAAATGATTTGGACCAGTGCACAAAGCAAGGTCCATAGAGACATGGATGAGTGAGTTTGGGGTGGAGGAACTTGACTGGTCTGCACAGAGTCCTGACCTCAACCAGATAGAATACCTTTGAGATGAATTAGAGCAAAGTTTGCAAGCCAGGCCTTCTAATCCAACATGGGTGCCTGACCCTTTACAAATGTGCTTCTATAAGAATGGTCTGGAGACATGCTTGGCCAGTCCATCACCTTTACACTCAGCTTCTTTGGCAAGGCATTGGTTGTCTTAGAGGTGTGATTGGGTTCGTTATCATGTTGGAATACTGCCCTGTGGCCCAGTCTCTGAAGGGAGGGTGTAAGGTACCTGTGATAGGTAGTGTCCGAAGTGGAACTTGTGTGCTGAGGATTCAGGCGAAAACGTAGTCAGGCAGATTAGGTTGGCAACAGATCAGGCAAAATGGTACACGATCGAAATCCAGAGAGTGGTCAGGCAGGCAAAGGTCATACACGAGCTGGCAATGAAGTACAAAATCAGCAGGCTGGAGAGTAGTCAGGAATTCAGGCAGAAGTTCAACACGAAAATCAGGATCAAAAGCAGTCACAACACCCAGGGAGCTATTCCACACAAACGGGCGCTGAGAGATAGCATCACTTCCTTTTTAAGGGCTGCTTTGATTGAAAATTGTCCACAGCTGGCAGCAGGTGGGGCTAGAGAGTCCAAGGTAATGTTTAACACTGAGAGGACATTTCCAAAAGTCCAGATCTGCTCAGTAGCGCAACAGGTAAGGCTGCAGCTTTGGGACCAGGAAGATCCCGGTTCAAATACACCCAGGTACATGACAGGGCCCCCTCCCCAGTGGACCCCTCCGGGGGCCTAGCGGGGCTTAGTGGGAAAGGAGGCATGGAAGTCTCGAATAAGAGAAGGGGCATGCAGATCTTTGGTTGGAACCCAGGAACGGTCTGTGACAGGATATCCCTTCCAATGAACCAGATACCGAAGGCCACGACCCTGTCTTCTAGAATCAAGAATCTTGGAGACTTCAAACTCATTTTGTCCATCAACAAGAACAGGAGGAGGTAGCTGTTGCGTTCTGGAGTAGCGATTGAAAATTGCTTTTTTGAGGAGGGAAACGTGGAACACAGGATGAATTCGGAGAGAGGAGGGTAATTTCAACCGATAGGAGACTGGCCCGACTCGAGCAATAATTCTGTAAGGACCAATGAATCGAGGGCCCAATTTGGTAGAAGGTTGTTTCAGTCTCACATATTTGGTTGATAGCCAAACTCTGTCCCCCACCACATATGGAGGTATATGGCGTCTTCGTTTGTTGGAAAAAAGTGCATACTTGCCTGCTGACTTCCGTAGTAATAAGCGAATCTTTTTCCAATGTAGCAGAATATTTTTAACCCGCTGATCTGCTGCTGGTACACCAGAAGAAGGCTGAAGTAGGGGAAAAGTCTGAGGGTGATAGCCTAGGGCTGCGTAGAATGGTGTGGTATGAAGAGCACTGTGCCAACGGGAATTAATGGCGAACTCAGCTAAAGGCAAATACTCAGACCAGTTGGAGTGTAAGGCATTGACATAATGTCGAAGATAGGTTTCTAGGGTCTGGTTCATGCGTTCGGTTTGACCATCTGTTTGAGGGTGATGTGAGGTAGAGAGTGAAAGCGTTACTCCCAGTTTCTTGCAGAACGCTCTCCAGAATCGGGAAACAAACTGGGATCCGCGGTCTGAGACGACATTGGTAGGTATGCCATGATATCTCACAATATGGGAAAGGAAGAGAGTAGACAGTGCTTCTGCTGTAGGTAATCCCGGGAGCGGCACAAAATGAGACATTTTTGAAAAGCGATCCACTATGACCCATATAGCAGTCATGCCCTCGGACTTGGGTAAGTCTGTAATGAAGTCCATAGTCAAATGGGTCCAAGGCTGACGAGGTGCTGAAAGTGGTTGTAACAGTCCAGTAGGCAATGTACGGGGTACTTTATTAGCAGCACAAGTTGGGCAGGCAGCCACATAGTCAGTAACATCCCTTTTCATATGAGGCCACCAGACATGACGCTGCAAGGTCTTAAGAGTGATGGTGACACCAGGATGACCAGATAAAACACCATCATGTGCCCAGAGGAGTACAGGTTTTCTGAGGCTAGGGGCTACGAACAGGCGACCTGGTGGTATCTTCAAGCCTTGGGGAACACAATTCTGGGTTTCTTGTAACTGTTGGGAAAGAGCCGTAGAGATCTGTGCGACAATTTTGTGAGGTGGGATTATATACTGCTCGGTAGGTTGGTCTTCTTCAGAGGTAGCAAACTGTCTGGAAAGAGCATCGGCTTTCTTGTTTTTATGCCCAGGAACATAAGAAAGAACAAAATTAAAACGGGAGAAAAACAGAGCCCATCGAGCCTGACGTGAGTTCAAACGTCTTGCAGTCTGAAAGGTACAGTAAGTTTTTATGGTCAGTGAGGATAGAAAAAGGTTTGGGAGCCCCTTCCAGAAGATGTCGCCATTCAGACAATGCCAATTTGATGGCCAGTAGTTCTCGATTCCCAACATCGTAATTCATCTCCGCTGGAGAAAACTTTCTAGAAAAAAATGCTACTGGATGGATTCTACCAGACTTAGGCTGTCTCTGGGAGAGCACGGCACCTGCTCCTACCTCAGAGGCATCAACCTCAACTATGTACTGGGGATCGGGATTTGGATGCTGAAGAATTGGAGCTTTGCTGAACATGTCTTTTAATTGCTGGAAAGCCAATTCTGCTTCTGAGGACCATACCTTGCAATTTGTACCTTTCTTAGTCATAGCAGTAAGGGGGGCCGCAATGGAGGCAAAACCTTTGATGAAGCGTCTGTAGTAATTTGCGAACCCTAGAAAGCTTTGGAGCCCTCTTAAAGTGGTCGGTTGGGGCCATTGCAAGACAGCGGAAAGTTTTTGAGGGTCCATTTGGAAACCAGCAGCACTTATAATGTATCCAAGGAAAGGAATACGGCTTTGATGGAAACTGCATTTCTCAATCTTCGCGTAAAGATGGTTTTCTCTCAGTCGTTGCAATACCTGCTTTACATGCGAGATGTGCTCTAGATGAGTCTTGGAAAAGATTAAAATGTCGTCCAAGTAGATGATCACAAAACTGTTGCTGAAATCATGAAAAATTTCATTCATGAAACGTTGGAAGACAGCAGGGGCGTTACACAACCCAAATGGCATAACCAGATATTCAAAATGTCCATTACGAGTGTTGAATGCTGTCTTCCACTCGTCCCGTCTTTAATTCGAATTAGATTATAAGCCCCTCGTAGGTCTAGCTTGGAGAAGATAACAGCCCCCTTAAGTACATCAAACAGTTCAAGAATGAGAGGCAAAGGGTAGGAGTCTTTTACAGTGATTTGATTTAACCCTCGATAGTCTATGCATGGTCGAAGACCCCCATCGTTTTTTTCAACAAAGAAAAAACCTGCCCCTACTGGAGAAGAAGAGGGTCGGATAAAACCTCTTTCCAAGTTGTCTTTTACGTATTCCTCCATGGGTTTTTGTTCAGGCAAAGACAGGGGATAGGTCCTTCCTTTGGGAAGAGGTGCTCCAGGAATCAATTTAATTGCACAGTCAAAAGAACGATGTGGAGGTAAAACCTCTGCCTTTTGCTTGCAAAATACGTCTGCAAACGCATGGTATTCATGAGGCAAGGTAGGTGGGACGGCCACGGAAGCCAACATACAAGCAGGAAGTCTTTTGGGTTGAGACAAACAGTTTGAATGACAGAACGACCCCCAAGAGGTTAGTTCTCCATTTTCCCAATCAAAAGAAGGGTTATGTTGTTGTAACCATGGGTAACCAAGGATAACAGGCAGAAGTGGAGAATCAATAAGAGACAAGACAACTTCCTCTTTGTGGAGTACGCCTACCTGAAGGGTGATTGTTATAGTCTCAAATTTTACAATGCCATCTCCCAAGGGTTGTCCATTCACGGTGGTAATGTTCAGGGGTCTAGATTTTGGAACAAATGGGATATTATTTTTTTTAGCAAAAGTGTAGTCCAAGAATATGCCAGCAGCTCCAGAATCCACAAAAGCCTCACAGGAGACAAGTTTAGAGGGTAAATGGATAATTGCAGAAATGGTAATCTTGGTCTTGGAGGATATACCTGTAAGGTCTAAGCCAGCTCCTCCAACACTGGTTAGACCCTGCCTTTTACTGGACGGGAAGGGCAGACAGATAATAAATGTCCTTTAAGTCCACAGTATAGGCATAGGCCCAATGCACGCCTCCTTTGTTTCTCAGACTCAGTTAGGTGGAGACGGCTTACATCCATGGGTTCCACAGGTGTCTGGGGTTCAACTGAGATTTCAGGTTCTGGCTGAGGTGGTGCTTGGAAGTTAGGGGCCAAACGGTAGACTGGCCGAGGAAACTTGCGAGTTCTAAGTCTCTCTTGGCACCTTTCATGATACCGGACATCCAGACGAACACAGAGCTCTATGAATTTCTCTAGGTCTTCTGGGGAATCCTTATGGACTAATTTGTCTTTGATGCGATCTGCAAGACCTTTTCGGAAGGCTGCATGTAATGCCCTTGAGTCCCAAGTAGTCTCAGCAGCAAGGGTACGAAACTCAATAGCATATTGTGCCACAGACCTGGTGCCTTGTTGCATGTCCAAGAGTGAGTACTCAGCTGCAGAAGCTCTATCTGGCTTGTCAAATACAGTCTGGAGAGAAGCCAGAAATTTGTCAGCGTCTTGCAGCACAGGATCATTGCGTTCCAGATAAGGAGAGACCCAGGCCAGGGCCTTCCCCTTTAACAAGGAAATTACAAAAGTCACTTTGGCAGAAGAAGTGCTAAAGGTCCCAGGGTTGTTGCGGAAATGCAAACGGCAAACATTTAAAAAGACTCTGCAGTCCTCAGTATCACCACCAAATTTGTCAGGCGTAGGAAGTTTGGGTGGTACAGAAGAGGTGGGTTGGATCGTAGCAGGAGTAGGATCCAGAGTCTGGACCGTTGCAGACGAAGCAGGCAAACAAGATTTAAGCATAGTACAAAGTTCATCTAACTTGGCGTCCAGGGAAGAAAGATGCTGTTCATGAGCTCCAATCAATTGTCCCTGACGTGAAATCGCCTTAACAATCTCAGCAGGGTCCACTGTCATTGTGGCCCGTTTGTAATGTAAGGTACCTGTGATAGGTAGTGTCCGAAGTGGAACTTGTGTGCTGAGGATTCAGGCGAAAACGTAGTCAGGCAGATTAGGTTGGCAACAGATCAGGTAAAATGGTACACGATCGAAATCCAGAGAGTGGTCAGGCAGGCAAAGGTCATACACGAGCTGGCAGTGAAGTACAAAATCAGCAGGCTGGAGAGTAGTCAGGAATTCAGGCAGAAGTTCAACACGAAAATCAGGATCAAAAGCAGTCACAACACCCAGGGAGCTATTCCACACAAACGGGCGGTGAGAGATAGCATCACTTCCTTTTTAAGGGCTGCTTTGATTGAAAATTGTCCACAGCTGGCAGCAGGTGGGGCTAGTGAGTCCAAGGTAATGTTTAACACTGAGAGGACATTTCCAAAAGTCCAGATCTGCTCAGTAGCGCAACAGGTAAGGCTGCAGCTTTGGGACCAGGAAGATCCCGGTTCAAATACACCCAGGTACATGACAGAGGGGACCATGCTCTGCTTCAGTATGTCACAGTAAATGTTGGCATTCATGGTTCCCTCAATGAACTGTAGCTCCCCAGTGCGGGCAGCCCTCCTGAAACCCCAGACCATGACACTCCCACCACCAGGCAAGACACACTTGTCTTTGTACTCCTCACCTTCTTTTCCATGAGGTGCCATGTTGAACTTCCAGTGACCAGAATAAGCGCGTGAGAGCAATAACACCAAATTTAACACACCTGCTCCCCATTCACACCTGAGACCATGTAATACTAACAAGTCACATGACACCGGGGAGAGAAAAAGGCTAATTGGGCCCAATGTGGACATTTTCAATTAGGGGTGTACTGACTTGTGTTGCCAAAAGTTTAGACATTAATGGCTGTGTGTTGAGTTATTTTGAGGGGACAGCAAATTTAAACTGTTATACAAGCTGTACACTCACTACTTTACATTGTAGCAAAGTGTCATTTCTTCAGTGTTGTCACATGAAAAGATATAATAAAATATTTACAAAAATGTGAGGGGTGTACCCACATTTGTGAGATACTGTGTGTGTATGTATGTGTGTGTGTGTATATATATATATATATATATATATATATATATATATGTAGCGGGTACGTGCTTTTCTGTTTGAATCTGGTAGGGAAACTGTGATGTATGGTTCCCTGGGGCCCACCGGGTGGCGCTGTCACTTTGGGCCCAGAGTTGAGCCATCGTTGCAGTGTCGTACCTCTTTTGGCCTCTCTCGGCGGGTGTATGGTGGGGCGGGGAACCCGCCATGCTTGCTGGGAGAGGGTATAAAGGGGGCGGCCATTTTTGGTGGTGGGAATCGAGTCCCAGGCACCTTCAGCCTGAGGGCGGTGGTTCGTGTCGGGAGTCTAGGCGACCTAGAGGACGTTCGGAGGTCGTGTTCCATCCCAGGCACCTTTAGCCTGGGGTGAGGTACTTGGATGGAGGTCTGGGACTGAGTGTCCCGGACTAAGGCTCCGCGAGGGATGGACTTCCCAGGGGACCCCAGGAGTGGGTACCCGAATCCAGTGGCATAAGGGACCGGAGGGGGTACTTACCTTTAGACCTGGTGCAGCAAATTGCCAGTGACGGGTGAGCCTCCGAGACCGCCCGGGGGGATGTCTTCCTCGATTGGGAGCAGGAATCTACTTCTAGGAAGGAAGTAAGAGAGTTCATTGTGCCTGGGCCTACTCGCATCCACACCCCCTTGTCTGTTCTGTTCGTTGAGGGAGTCCAACTGATTGTGTTCACTTTTACATTGAGAAGAATAAAGGAGTGTTGGACTTTATTGGTGTGGGGCTCATTTACTGGCAGACACTGTTCAAGAAACCAGAAGGAGGCTCCAGATGCAGAACACCGACCCGAAGGTAAAGGAGGATTGTCTCCCACTACACACACCTCTGCAGTGGTAACATTGGCGTGGTGACCCCGCACTCTCTCCTCCAAGATACCCCTAGGCAAAAAGCCAGAGACAGAAGAATAGAAACTAGAGGGAGAGAGTGGAGGCCGCTACACGTAGGGGCTCATCCGGGATGGTGTTCGTGCTATTACGGAGTTTGGACGTGTCTGCCCGGAGGAGTTCCGAGTAGATCGGCCATATCATTGGCCAAAGTGCATCCCTGCTCGAAGTCGTGGACATGACCCAGTGAAGGGAAAGGCCCGCGCAGAAGAGCGAGAAGAGGGGGGAGCCCAGCCGTGTGAGGGACTACACGTGGGGGCTTCTATTTGCACTGCGCCATCAGGCACACCCTCCCTGCTTAGTTCGTGGGCGTGACTCAGGAAAGAAGAAAAGCCCGCAAACTACAGTGCAGAGGGGAGGAGTCCAAGACGTGTGAAGGACTACACGTGGGGACTTTGGCGCAAAAACTTGCAGTGCGCCATCATGGACCAGCAGCAAGTCACCATGTTCGGACATAAAATAGAGTTGGGGCTGCCCCTGGGATAATATGGACCGATGCAAGAAAATGGACTGACCATGGATTTGTATAAAAGTAAAAAAGTTTTATTACATGTAGTAAATCACAAAGGATCAACAGTAAAAAAGATTGTACATAAGAAAATAATAAAATAAAGACATGATGGTAAATTTAACATTAAATGCCAATATACATTACATTCACATCCATAATAATGGACGAGGTGTGTCAATACAGAGGGATGCAAATGGACACCGACATGTTTTGGATATACAGGGCAAATTCAATGCCGATATGTATATATTCCTTCTTCAAGGTAGGTATATAGGCAAAACAATAGTGATGAGCCGAACACCCCCGGGTTCGGTTCGCACCAGAACCCGCGAACGGACCGAAAGTTCGTACGAACATTAGAACCCTATTAAATACAATGGATGCGAACGTTCGAATTCTAAAGTGCTAATTATAACAACTATTATGCATGTTATTGTCCTAAAAAGGGTTTGGGAACCCGGGTTCTGCACCAGGGGACATGTATCAATGCAAAAAGAAGTTTTAAAAACGGTCGTTTTTCGGGAGCAGTCATTTTAATGATGCATAAAGTGAAAAAAAAAAAGTCAAATATTCCTTTAAATATCGTACCTGGGGGGTGTCTAAAGTATGCCTGTGAAGTGCCACGTGTTTCCCGTGTTTAGAACTGTCCCTGCACAAAATGACACTTCTAAAGGAAAAAAAAGCCATTTAAAACTGCTTGCGGCTTTAATGTAATGTCTGGTCCCGGTAATATGGATGAAAATCTTTAAGAAAAATGGCATAGCTACCCCATGACCCCCCCCCCTACCCCAGCCCATTACCAGCCCCTTTGGGTCTTGTATGGATATTAAGGGGAACCCCGCACATAAAATAAAAAAGGCCCTATATACTCTGAACAGCCGTATACAGGCGGTGCATACAAGACAGGGACTGTAGGTTTGTTCTTATGTAGAATCTGTTTGTAATTTTGAACAGGTACATTGTTGAAGTGTAGCTCCAGCCCAAAAATCTATTTTTAAACTTTTTGGAAAACATAGGTAAGGGTTATCACCCCTGTAACATTTGTTTTGCTGTCTGTGCCCCTGTTCAGAACATTTCACCTCACTTTCCGTCCCAATGTCAACTGTTTTTGAAATGTGGTGTTTTTCTTGAAACAAGGATTGCTGATAAAGCATCAGTACAGAGGAGACACCTTTCTCCCATATTTATTCTTACAGGAGAGAATTTTCCTTCCTAGGGGTAGATTTCCTCTCACTTCCTGTTGTCTTCTTGCGTTTGCAAGTAGGAGTCGTTTGTAAGTTGGATGTTTGAAAGTAGGGACCTGCCGTATATACTCTGCAGAAATAGGCCCCTTAGTTGTTGGTGTTGGCACAACACTGTAAGCACTCACAGTTACTCTTGGTTGGTGCTGGAACGCCCTGCTGTCAACTATTATATCAGGAATTTTAATTACATATAATTGTTGAACAGTGGTAGTAAAAATTGGGGCTTTGATGGTGGTGCTGGTGCCACAACACTGTAAGCCCTGACAGTTACTCTTGGTGGGTGCAGCAATGGGCCCTGCTGTGAATTATTAGATCAAGAATTGTAATTACATGCCCCTTTTGAACAGGGGCTGAAAAATTGGGCCTTTCGTGGTGGTGGTGGTGGTGGCGTTGCCACAACACTGTAAGCCCTCAGAGTTACTCTTGGTGGGTGCAGCAATGGGCCCTGCTGTGAATTATTAGATCAAGAATTGTAATTACATGCCCCTTTTGAACAGGGGCTGAAAAATTGGGCCTTTCGTGGTGGTGGTGGTGGTGGCGTTGCCACAACACTGTAAGCCCTCAGAGTTACTCTTGGTGGGTGCAGCAATGGGCCCTGCTGTGAATTATTACATCAAGAATTGTAATTGCATGCCCCTGTTGAACAGGGGCTGAAAAATTGGGCCTTAGGCACTGGTGGCACAACACTACAACCCCTCACAGATACTGTACTTGGAGCACAGCAATGAGCCCTGTTGCAAAGTATTGCTTCAAAAATTGTAATGACACGCCCCTGTTAAACAGGGGCTGAAAAATTGGGCCTTAGGCACTGGTGGCACAACACTACAACCCCTCACAGATACTGTACTTGGAGCACAGCAATGAGCCCTGTTGCAAAGTATTGCTTCAAAAATTGTAATGACACGCCCCTGTTAAACAGGGGCTGAAAAATTGGGCCTTAGGCACTGGTGCCACAACACTCCAACCCCTCACAGATACTGTACTTGGAGCACAGCAATGAGCCCTATGGCAAATTATTGCTAAAAAAATTGTAATTACACGCCCCTGTAAAACAGGGGCTGAAAAATTGGGCCTTAGCCACTGGTGGCGGCACCCATAAACAAAAATGATCTTCCAAGCTATCATCATCAATCGTATCATTGAGGACTCGGAGGAGGAGGATAGCCAGTCAACATAACAGCACAGGCACTCAGCACCAGCATCAGTCTTGAAGGGATGTGACATGTTAAAATCAATTAGTCTGTTATATCAGCATCAGGTGTGTGGTAGCTGGTGGTGATCCAAGACTGGTTCATCTTGATGAAAGTCAGTCGATCAACCGAGTCGGTGGACAGGCGCACCCTGTGATCCGTGACAAATCCTCCAGCAGCACTGAATGTGCGCTCCGAAAGAACGCTGGATGCAGGACAGGCCAGTAGCTCAATTGCATACTGTGCAAGCTCTGGCCAGTGATCCATCCTCAAGACCCAGTAAGCCAGAGGATTTTCGGTGGGGAAGGTGTCCAAGTCTGACCTTGCCCCTAGATATTCCTGCACCATGTTTATCAGACGCTGGCGATGGTTGCTGGAACCGATCATACTTTGGGGCTGCGGACTAAAGAATTGTCTGAACGCATCGGTCAGACGGCCACCTTCCCCACCGCTCCTTCTTTGACTGGCCGAAGCCTCAGCAACTCGTTGTCCAGGACCAGGAGTTTGTAACCTCCCAGTCTCTGGGAACGCGTTGCACAGACCTTTCTGCAAGGCCTCCCGGAGTTGTCTCATCCTCTGCTCCCTCTGCGACGGTAACATAAGGTCCGCAACCTTACCCTTGTACCGTGGATCAAGGAGAGTGGCCAGCCAGTAATGGTCCCTCTCCTTGATCCGAAGAATACGAGGATCCTTCCGCAGACTTTGCAGGATCAGGGAGGCCATGCAGCGTAGGTTTGCTGAGGCATTCGCTCCGGAGTCCTCTGGGTCACTAAGGACGACATGATCCGCAGTCACCTCCTCCCAGCCACGTACAAGTCCACTGGTTTCTTGGGACTGTAAATCATCCCTAAAAGACTGCTGCTGATGATGCTGAGTGCCAGCCTCCACCTCCATGCTGACACAATCCTCCTCCTCCTCCTCCTCCTCCTCCTCTTCCTGTGCGATGGGTGGGACAGAAGGAACACTGTCTGGGTAAAGGGGGCCTTGAGAGGCAAGGAAGTCCTCCTCTTCCTGCCTCTGTTCTGCCTCAAGTGCCCTGTCCATTATTCCACGCAGCGTGTGCTCCAACAGGTGGACAAGAGGTACAGTGTCACTGATGCATGCACTGTCACTGCTCACCATCCTCGTGGCCTCCTCAAATGGTGCCAGGACAGTGCATGCATCCCTGATCATGCCCCACTGGCGTGGAGAAAAAAAACCAAGCTGCCCTGACCCTGTCCTGGTGCCGTAGTCGCACAGGTACTCATTGATGGCCCTCTGCTGCGTGTGCAGCCGCTGCAGCATGGCCAACGTTGAGTTCCACCTGGTGGGCATGTCACATATAAGGCGGTTCTTGGGCAGGTTCAACTCCTTTTGCAGCTCAGCCAGGCGAGCACTGGCATTATAAGATCTGCGGAAATGCACACAGACTTTCCTGGCCTGCCTCAGGACATCCTGTAAGCCCGGGTACCTGCCCAAGAACCGCTGCACCACCAGGTTAAGGACGTGAGCCACACAGGGCACATGGGTCAGTTGTCCCTGTCGAAGGGCGGAGAGGAGGTTGGTGCCATTGTCGCAAACCACCATTCCTGGCTTAAGCTGGCGTGGCGTCAACCACCTCTCGGCCTGGCCCTGCAGAGCAGACAGGACCTCTGCCCCAGGTTGGCTTCTGTCCCCCAAACACACCAGCGCAAGCACGGCATGGCATCTTTTTGCCTGCGTACTTGCGTAGCCCCGTGAACGGCTACGGAGCACCGCTGGTTCATAGGACAAACCACAGGAAGAGGCCATGGAGGAAGAAGAAGAGGAGGGGGTGGAGGAGAGAGGTGTGTCACAACCAGTAGTAGCATTTTGGAGGCGTGGCGGTGGGACAACCTCCAACACTACTGCACCTTGTCCTGCATCCTTCCCAGCTGCCAAAAGAGTGACCCAATGGGCCGTGAAAGAAAGGTAACGTCCCTGTCCATGCCTGCTGGACCATGAGTCAGCGGTAATATGCACCTTACCGCTGACCGCCCTGTCCAGCGAGGCCAAGACATTGCCTTCCACATGCCGGTAGAGAGCCGGAATAGCCTTCCGTGAGAAAAAGTGGCGTTTGGGAACCTGCCACTGAGGAACCGCACATTGCACAAACTCACGGAAGGGGGCCGAGTCTACCAACTGAAAAGGCAGCAGTTGAAGCGCTAGCAATTTAGCCAAGCTAGCATTCAACCGCTGGGCATGTGGATGGCTGGGAGTGAACTTCTTTCGACGGTCCAGCAGCTGGGGCAGGGAAATTTGCCTGCTAGAATCGGACGTCGGTGTACTGCTAGCAGAGTGGCCGCAAGTACTTGGCTGTGACACACCTAATTCTACACCTTCATTCCTCTCAGTGCATGTTTCAGAGAGGACTGAAGTTATAGTGGGGTTGGAGATCCCAGCTGATGCGGTGCAAGGAGAGGTCCGCTTTGTTCTTTGGTGTGGGTCTTTGATGTAGGCTTGCCAACGAGCTGCATGGCAGGTCAACATATGTCTGGTCAGGCATGTGGTACCCAAGCGGCTGATGTTTTGGCCACGCGATATACGCTTGAGACATATGTTGCAAACAGCAGCTGTGCGATCTGATGCACTAGCCTCAAAAAAGGCCCACACCAAGGAACTTTTTGAATGACGGGCAGAGGCAGCGCCCTGCACAGGCGGAGCTCTGCGGTGTGATTCCGTCGGTGTACTGCCCTTACGCTGGCCACCAAAGGGCATCCTGCCTCGTTGGAGATGTGCCTCCTCCTCATCCTCCTCCTCCTCCTCCCTCCTATTAGGCACCCACGTGGAGTCAGTGACCTCATCATCCCCTCCCTCCTCATCACTGGAGCCAATCTGGCAGTATGCTGCAGCTGCTGGAACATGACTGCCAGATTGGTGTCCTTCTTGAGCATCCCCTCTGTCTGCTCTCACCCTACTGCCTTCCTGTAGCTGGGTTTCATCATCAGACCCTTCGAAACGCTGGGCATCCTCCTGGAGCATGTACCCAACACTGTGCTCAAACAGTTCGGGGGACTCCTCAGGAGGAGGACATGGTGGGTCTAGGGAAGTAGTGACTGATGATGAGTCTGACATTGATACCAGGGAAGAGGACGCTTTGGCAGCTGCTTTGCCAGTACCCTGAGCCTGGGTGAGAGAGGATGAGGAGGAGGAGGAGGGCTTGGTCATCCACTCTACCAAGTCTTCGGCATGATGTGGCTCAACATGTCCAGCTGCCGAAAAGAAGGACAAGCGTGTCCCATGGCCATGTGCTGATGACAATGCACCGCGTCCACGACCAGCACTGTTGCCCCCAGACACAGAGCCTGCTTGCCCTCTTTTATTGCCTCCTGACTGTCTGCCTCTCCTTGTTTGCCTTCCAGACATTCTAATAGATGGCCTGCAGGGAGATGGGAAAAAAGCAATAAGGGCTACCTTCAGGTGTCCTTCTCTGTCCCTTTACTTAAGGATTTCTAAATATGGTTGAGGATGATTGCTTTTGCACAGAATAGCACAACAACAATTTCCCTGACTGTCCAAAAAACAAGGATTTCAAAGATGGTTGATGAGGAATGCTTTAGCACACTATAGCACAAGGAGAATTCCCCTCACTTTCCTTCTTTGTCCCTAGAAACAAGGACTTGCACAGTGAAAGAAACTGACACTCTCCCTACCTAGAGTTTTCTGTCCCTAGAAAAAATGTTTTTTTAAAGCACACTATAGCACAAGGAGAATTCACTCACTGTCCTTCCCTGTCCCTAGAAACAAGGACTTGCACAGTGAAAGAAACTGACACTCTCCCTACCTAGAGTTTTCTGTCCCTAGAAAAAATGTTTTTTTAAAGCACACTATAGCACAAGGAGAATTCACTCACTGTCCTTCCCTGTCCCTAGAAACAAGGACTTGCACAGTGAAAGAAACTGACACTCTCCCTACCTAGAGTTTTCTGTCCCTAGAAAAAATGTTTTTTTAAAGCACACTATAGCACAAGGAGAATTCACTCACTGTCCTTCCCTGTCCCTAGAAACAAGGACTTGCACAGTGAAAGAAACTGACACTCTCCCTACCTAGAGTTTTCTGTCCCTAGAAAAAATGTTTTTTTAAAGCACACTATAGCACAAGGAGAATTCACTCACTGTCCTTCCCTGTCCCTAGAAACAAGGACTTGCACAGTGAAAGAAACTGACACTCTCCCTACCTAGAGTTTTCTGTCCCTAGAAAAAAATGTTTTTTTAAAGCACACTATAGCACAAGGAGAATTCACTCACTGTCCTTCCCTGTCCCTAGAAACAAGGACTTGCACAGTGAAAGAAACTGACACTCTCCCTACCTAGAGTTTTCTGTCCCTAGAAAAAATGTTTTTTTAAAGCACACTATAGCACAAGGAGAATTCACTCACTGTCCTTCCCTGTCCCTAGAAACAAGGACTTGCACAGTGAAAGAAACTGACACTCTCCCTACCTAGAGTTTTCTGTCCCTAGAAAAAAAGTTTTTTTAAAGCACACTATAGCACAAGGAGAATTCACTCACTGTCCTTCCCTGTCCCTAGAAACAAGGACTTGCACAGTGAAAGAAACTGACACTCTCCCTACCTAGAGTTTTCTGTCCCTAGAAAAAATGTTTTTTTAAAGCACACTATAGCACAAGGAGAATTCACTCACTGTCCTTCCCTGTCCCTAGAAACAAGGACTTGCACAGTGAAAGAAACTGACACTCTCCCTACCTAGAGTTTTCTGTCCCTAGAAAAAAAGTTTTTTTAAAGCACACTATAGCACAAGGAGAATTCACTCACTGTCCTTCCCTGTCCCTAGAAACAAGGACTTGCACAGTGAAAGAAACTGACACTCTCCCTACCTAGAGTTTTCTGTCCCTAGAAAAAATGTTTTTTTAAAGCACACTATAGCACAAGGAGAATTCACTCACTGTCCTTCCCTGTCCCTAGAAACAAGGACTTGCACAGTGAAAGAAACTGACACTCTCCCTACCTAGAGTTTTCTGTCCCTAGAAAAAATGTTTTTTTAAAGCACACTATAGCACAAGGAGAATTCACTCACTGTCCTTCCCTGTCCCTAGAAACAAGGACTTGCACAGTGAAAGAAACTGACACTCTCCCTACCTAGAGTTTTCTGTCCCTAGAAAAAATGTTTTTTTTAAAGCACACTATAGCACAAGGAGAATTCACTCACTGTCCTTCCCTGTCCCTAGAAACAAGGACTTGCACAGTGAAAGAAACTGACACTCTCCCTACCTAGAGTTTTCTGTCCCTAGAAAAAATGTTTTTTAAAGCACACTATAGCACAAGGAGAATTCACTCACTGTCCTTCCCTGTCCCTAGAAACAAGGACTTGCACAGTGAAAGAAACTGACACTCTCCCTACCTAGAGTTTTCTGTCCCTAGAAAAAATGTTTTTTTAAAGCACACTATAGCACAAGGAGAATTCACTCACTGTCCTTCCCTGTCCCTAGAAACAAGGACTTGCACAGTGAAAGAAACTGACACTCTCCCTACCTAGAGTTTTCTGTCCCTAGAAAAAATGTTTTTTTAAAGCACACTATAGCACAAGGAGAATTCACTCACTGTCCTTCCCTGTCCCTAGAAACAAGGACTTGCACAGTGAAAGAAACTGACACTCTCCCTACCTAGAGTTTTCTGTCCCTAGAAAAAATGTTTTTTTAAAGCACACTATAGCACAAGGAGAATTCACTCACTGTCCTTCCCTGTCCCTAGAAACAAGGACTCGAACAGTAAAACACACTGACACTCTCCCTACCTATCCTTCTCTTTCCCTAAACTAAAGGAATCCAGGTTAAGCAAGAAAGAAATAAATGTCACTGTCCCTGCCTATGCTGCTCTTTCCCTGCTCCGGAACACACTACACTAGGCCGCCGTGCTGGCGGCCTTTTATAGTGTGGGGCGTGTACTAAACACCCTCAGCAATAATTGGCCACAGGCATCCTGCCTGTGGCCAATCATTGCTCTCCTCGCTGCCGGCGCTGTGATTGGCCAAGCATGCGGGGTCACAGTGCATGCTTGGCCAATCACAGCGCCTGGATGACACTGCGATGGCGTAGTGCATTGTGGGCCGTTCGCGTCACTCGAATTTGGCGCGAACGGCCCAAATCGTTCGATCTTCGTCGAACGATCGAACAGCCGATGTTCGAGTCGAACGTATGTTCGACTCGAACACGAAGCTCATCCCTACAAAACAATATATTTGGTTTGATCTGTAGTTCAGATAGAACAACAAAACAACAAAGTATAAGAATGAGTTTAAATATTATACTTTGTTTCGATAGAGCATTGCATAGAGAACATATTGCATAGCATACAACATTAGATGAACATCTAGTTGGTATCTAGAGTGAAAAAACTAAGAAATTGCTACTTACATCTCACAGGGGTTCGTAAAAGCACATGAATATGGGATGAGACGTCACATGGGTGAGCTCCTTGGAGTTTACAAAGATCCAATCCAGCAGATGATGGGAGACAGGCTCAATATTAAAGTGAATAGAAGCGTTATATGAGCTTCAGAATGGACTCAGGACATAGTCCTCATTAAAGGCCATTAAATTGTTCAAGAGTTGAAAAAAAGAAAATAATGATTCTTTGTTCAAAAAATATGTATATACTCTTGAACTAAAAAGTAAGATGTAAAGGCATCTGCTGGAAAATCTGATTAATTGTGTGAAGGTATCCTTGTCCCAGTAAGTTCAACACGGCATGTCAAGAGTCACAGAGATGAACCAGCTGAAGCATTGGAGTTTGCCCTGAAAGACAAATTGGGGAGATCAAATTCTACTGGGGAAAGAAAGTATTGTAAGAAAAGAAATGGAAGGCGGTTAGAAACGCTGCTTCCAAGCTAGGAAATATTGCCCTGGTGTAATTTCCCAATAGCTCCTTGAGACAAAGTGTGTCCCTTACCTTCAGTAAGATCCAAGCGCCATATGGATCTTATCTATGCAGAGAGATCCTGTGTACTTGTTGCTGGCATTTAAAAAGGTCAGCTGTTGGTCAGTTGACCAATGAGATAGAGAGGTATTGGCGCCAGAAAAAGGGGGGAGGGAAAGGGGTGGATCAGTGGGAATGGGTGATGTATAATCACCCAGTCAGCATCCTTTCGTCCTGTCAGAGCCACTCACCAAGAACAAGCTTCATCCCTCGGTCTGCGCGGCGTCCCGCGTCACCGCCCTGGAATGTGCGGTGACGTCAGACGTCGACGTGACCGTCGGCACGTTGGACAGCGGAGGTTCTGAGCCAACCAGGCTCAGTGCGCATGCGCATTCGGGTCGAACACTCGGAGGAACCCCCGCCAATCGAAGGCCAACGATAGATGAAGGGAGGGGCATGGATGAGAGTGCAGGGATCACTCCGGTAGTCGAGCCGAGTTGCAGGGAGACAGACAGTGATGGTACCTGTGGATATCCTGCCGCTGGATGCACCCTGAGGGGGGTGCAGCCCCAGGGATGGACATAAGTCAGTCCAAGGGGCTCCTGCGTGCCGGGGAATCTCGGCTAGCCATGTATGGAAACTGGGAAAGTTTGACCTTAGAGATATGTGTATGTGGATTTTAATTATTAAAATTATTTGAAAAGATCTCTTATTAAAGAGATGTTTTCAAATAATTTTAATAATTAAAATCCACATACACATATCTCTAAGGTCAAACTTTCCCGGTTTCCATACATGGCTAGCCTAGATTCCCCGGCACGCAGGAGCCCCTTGGACTGACTTATGTCCATCCCTGGGGCTGCACCCCCCTCAGGGTGCATCCAGCGGCAGGACATCCACAGGTACCATCACTGCCTGTCTCCCTGCGACTCGGCTCGACTACCGGAGTGATCCCTGCACTCTCGTCCATGCCCCTCCTTTCATCTATCAGTGGCCTTCGATTGGCGGGGGTTCCTCCGAGTGTTCGACCCGACTGCGCACGTGCACTGAGCCTGGTTGGCTCAGAACCTCCGCTGTCCAACGTGCCGGTGGTCACGTCGATGTCTGACGTCACCGCGCATTCCAGCGCGGTGACGCCGCGCAGACCGAGGGATGAAGCTTGTTCTTGGTGAGTGGCTCTGACAGGATGAAAGGATGCTGACTGGGTGATTATACATCACCCATTCCCACTGATCCACCCCTTTCCCTCCCCCCCTTTCTGGCGTCAATACCTCTCTATCTCATTGGTCAATTGACCAACAGCTGACCTTTTTAAATGCCAGCAACAAGTACACAGGATCTCTCTGCATAGATAAGATCCATATGGCGCTTGGATCTTACTGAAGGTAAGGGACACACTTTGTCTCAAGGAGCTATTGGGAAATTACACCAGGGCAATATTTCCTAGCTTGGAAGCGGCGTTTCTAACCGCCTCCCATTTCTTTTCTTACAATACTTTCTTTCCGCAGTAGAATTTGATCTCCCCAATTTGTCTTTCAGGGCAAACTCCCATGCTTCAGCTGGTTCATCTCTGTGACTCTTGACATGCCGTGTTGAACTTACTGGGACAAGGATACCTTCACACAATTAATCTGATTTTCCAGCAGATGCTTTTACATCTTACTTTTTAGTTCAAGAGTATATACATATTTTTTGAACAAAGAATTATTATTTTCTTTTTTTCAACTCTTGAACAATTTAATGGCCTTTAATGAGGACTATGTCCTGAGTCCATTCTGAAGCTCATATAACGCTTCTATTCACTTTAACATTGAGCCTGTCTCCCATCATCTGCTGGATTGGATCTTTGTAAACTCCAAGGAGCTCACCCATGTGACGTCTCATCCCATATTCAAGTGCTTTTACGAACCCCTGTGAGATGTAAGTAGCAATTTCTCAGTTTTTTCACTCTAGATACCAACTAGATGTTCATCTAATGTTGTATGCTATGCAATATGTTCTCTATGCAATGCTCTATGGAAATAAAGTACAATATTTAAACTCATTCTTATATATTGTTGTTTTGTTGTTCTCTCTGAACTACAGATCAAACCAAATATATTGTTTTGCCTATATACCTACCTTGAAGAAGGAATATATACATATCGGCATTGAATTTGCCCTGTATATCCAAAACATGTCGGTGTCCATTTGCATCCCTCTGTATTGACACACCTCGTCCATTATTATGGATGTGAATGTAATGTATATTGGCATTTAATGTTAAACTTAACATCATGTCTTTATTTTATTATTTTCTTATGTACAATCTTTTTTACTGTTGATCCTTTGTGATTTACTACATGTAATAAAACTTTTTTACTTTTATACAAATCCATGGTCAGTCCATTTTCTTGCATCGGTCCATATTATCCCAGGGGCAGCCCCAACTCTATTTTCTGACAATTATTTGGGATGTGACCGGATGCTTTGAACTGACCACAGCATACTGGTTTAGCTTCACTTCATCCTCCTATATAACATGTTCGGACATACAGTGTGGGTTCCACTTCACCCTTCTACCACGTCTTTGACTGCTGCCGCTCCGGTGACCTATACGGGGATCCGGCTAAAGCCCCGGGGACGATTCGCCCTGTATTCATGCATGGACGTTGAGGCCCTGGGTGTGATTTGTCCCGGCTGCTCGGGACTGGTGTGTCATCTGAAGCCATTCGGGCGATGTGAAGCCTGTGGGGAGTTCTTATTCGAGGTGGATTTAGTGACTGAGAAGCCAAGAACCATCTACCCCGGCCGTACCACAGGCAGCACCTCTCAAGTTGGAGGAATCGCCGCTTTGACAGCCATCCCTGTGCGCACTGCAACGACCGCGGAGGAGGTCGTGAGTACTCAAATACGGGAGAAATCCGAGGATGCTGACTCGGTCACCACTGTCTCACAGCGTCCACCGCCGAAGAGAAAAACCGGCATGGTAGCCCCGTCCAGCGGTTGCGGGGGACCATCTCGCCTGCCTACGCCCGGCCCGGATGGATCTGGTAAGAAGAGTTCCGGACGTCCCGCCTCAAGAAAAGGCAGAGGTAAGCCAGGCAGAGGGACTTGGTGTGTGGGCGGAGGTGTCGGGGATTCACAGCCCTGTGTGTCCGTGGGGGGTGGTAGTCCCGTTTCCACTACAGGCTACATACCCACGGAGGAGTGTGACACCTCCGACCTAGAGTCACTCTCTGATATGGTAGACGATGTCGCCATTGACGAACTGTTTGCTCAAAAGGGCTGGGACAAAGTGCCTCTCGCCTTGTCCCGCAGAACCAGGGACCCACCCATGTCTACAGGGGATAGTACACCTCGGGTGGAGGCACCAGCGCCTGAGGAGGGGTCCCGTCCCCAGCCTACTCTTGCCTCCCCGGTGCCATCTGCACCTAATGCTGGGGAGAAGAGACTGTTGTTGCGGGCACCTATGCCCAGAACGGAGGTGATCAGAGCACCTCGTCACCCGGATGCCATAGTCTTGCCAGGTGAAGGGGACAAAGCCACCATGCCTCCACTGGCGAGACTACAACGCCTGTTTTGTCAAAAGGTTGCTGCTGAATATGGGTGGGAGTACCCATACCTGTCCAAAGACTTACTGTATGAAGTAGAAGTTTGCCGGGAGCGGTGGTACAATGACTTTGTGTGGACCCACATTCAAGTCCCACACGCCCGCAGGTACCTTGCATGCTCCCCCAAGGCATCTCAGCGCTTTAAAGATTGCAAGGCAGAGTGGATGTTGGGGCGGCATATTCACACGGACAAGGTGCTGATTCGATGCAAGGAAGGGGAAGATGTCAAATACCAAATAGAGACTCTGGATCAGCATCTGAAACCCCTTGTCCTGCCGCACCCTCGTTTCTATCTATAGGAGAAGAGAGACTCCGTTTTGTTCTTTACACTGCTGAACTTTCCGGGGTTCGTTGTTCTTGTTACCCAAAGGAGTTGAAGGACTGTTCCTATTTGTTCTTCAATTTTCCAGCAAGCAATCAAAGACTCTGGGGTAGATAGGGCCCAAAGAAGAAGGAAAGTTCCACAAGTGCAGTTACCGCGGCGCTGTCACCAGGTGGCAGTGTCGTGCATCGGCATTCACTGTTCACACACACACTTTTTGAAGGAAAGGATTTCTCTGCAGAGAAGTTTTTTCATTCTCACACGAACATATGTGTCAGGGATTTGTGTGTTTAACTTTTCTTTTCCCCTCTGCAGGAGAGCATCCCATCAAGACCACTGAGAATGGGGTGGGTCTTAGCCAGGATGGGTGGGGAGAGATGTTTTGTGAAGATGTGATTTCAATGTTGTTGTTATGTGTTGTTGTTTCCCTTTCCCTCCCTTTTCATGTGAGGCTCAGGCACAACTGCTCTAGCTAGTTTTAGTTTTCTAAAGTTTGTTTTTGAAATTTTTAGTCGGTTTCTGGATTGGACTCTGTCAGCCATTGAGGGCATGGTTTGTTCCAGACACTGGGGACCAGTGTCAAACCACCAGGGGGAGGTTGTAGCGGGTATGTGCTTTTCTGTTTGAATCTGGTGGGGAAACTGTGATGTATGGTTCCCTGGGGCCCACCGGGTGGCGCTGTCACTTTGGGCCCGGGGTTGAGCCATCGTTGCAGTGTCGTACCTCTTTTGGCCTCTCTCGGCGGGTGTATGGTGGGGCGGGGAACCAGCCGTGCTTGCTGGGAGAGGGTATAAAGGGGGTGCCCATTTTTTGTGGCGGGAGTCGAGTCCCAGGCACCTTCAGCCTGAGGGCGGTGGTTCGTGTCGGGAGTCTAGGCGGCCTAGGCCTAGAGGACGTTCGGAGGTCGTGTTCCATCCCAGGCACCTTTAGCCTGGGGTGAGGTACTTGGATGGAGGTCTGGGACTGAGTGTCCCGGACTAAGGCTCCGCGAGGGATGGACTTCCCAGGGGACCCCGGGAGTGGGTACCCGAATCCAGTAGCGTAAGGGACCGGAGGGGGTACTTACCTGAAGACCTGGTGCAGCAAATTGCCAGTGACGGGTGAGCCTCCGGAGACCGCCCAGGGGGATGTCTTCCTCGATTGGGAGCAGGAATATACTTCTAGGAAGGAAGTAAGAGAGTTCATTGTGCCTAGGCCTACTCGCATCCACACCCCCTTGTCTGTTCTGTTCGTTGAGGGAGTCCAACTGATTGTGTTCACTTTTACATTGAGAAGAATAAAGGAGTGTTGGACTTTATTGGTGTGGGGCTCATTTACTGGCAGACACTGTTCAAGAAACCAGGAGGAGGCTCCAGATGCAGAACACCGGCCCGAAGGTAAAGAAGGATTGTCTCCCACTACACACACCTCTGCAGTGGGAACATTGGCGTGGTGACCCCGCACTCTCTCCTCCAAGGTACCCCTAGACCAGGGATATGCAATTAGCGGACCTCCAGCTGTTGCAGAACTACAAGTCCCATGAGGCATAGCGAGACTCTGACGGCCACAAGCATAACACCCAGAGGCAGAGGCATGATGGGACTTGTAGTTTTGCAACAGCTGGAGGTCCCCTAATTGCTTATCCCTGCCCTAGACAAAAAGCCAGAGACAGAAGAATAGAAACTAGAGGGAGAGAGTGGAGGCCGCTGCATATATATATATATATATATATATATATAAAATGACATTTAAATAAACAAACCTTGAAGGATGAATCAGTTTCCATTATTCCCTGACTCGCCCATTAAGCACGTCTCACAAAATATCATCTGTCATATTTTAAAGATGATTGCAGGATGATTCATACAGCAGCACAATATCCTTCACATGGAAATGCGCCACAGCCTGGAGACCTGCTAAGCTTTAGTTTTATTAAGTTACTTCCTCCCATAATACTTGATACATTGTGGGACAAAATTACTGGGGGAAAACTGGCAATTGGTATGTGTATTTACAGTATGCCAAATTAGATGCCATATTTCGCTTTTTGTTTAGAATGTTCCATGTGATTATCTGGTAGATACTTTTCCAAGATCAGACAGATCTCTATTTAAACTAGACTGCTCAAATTCACAATTATACTGTATGTGCATTATTATGAGGCAAGAATAGTTTGGAGACATGTGATAAGAAAGCCAGCAAATAGTATCTGTCACTGTTTACCTTGCAGATCTTAATCCATAAATCTACTTTTAATTCCACAGTGTTCACCTTAATGAGTTATTCCTCGTACACACCATCGGTTTTCCCGTCGGGAACACTGCCATGTTTTCTTTTGGCCGGGAAAACCGGACGTGTGTATGCTTCATAGCAGTTTTCCCGACAGGAAAACTGCAATGAAAAAAATTAGAACTTGCATTTTTTTTCTTGCAGTTTTTCTATGGGGAAACACTGAGAGGGAGCATACACACGGCCGGTTTTCCCGACCAAAGATCTCCTGGCAGTTTTCCTGCCGGGAAAACCGTCCGTGTGTACAGGAGAAAAGTGACCGAGCCGGTTCTCGGTTTTCCCCTCGGTTTTCCCGGCGGTCAAAAACCGATTGGTGTGTACAATTCATTAGGCTACCTCCCTATTATAGAATTCCTCATATAGGTTTTTATCATTTATACATTAAACCTCAGTCAATCCTGTGGTTTGGAAAAAATATTTAATGCATAGTAAGCATAAGGTTTACACTCATAATTGCATCATAGCAGCAAACACCTCCCAAGTACCACAGCAGCTCTGAAACCAATCCAGACTCTTTAGAGAGTTTTCCGTATCCCACAATGCAGTGCTTGGGGCCTGGACAACCCCAATCACTGTTAAACTGTAAATCCGCATAAACACGAACGGACATTCCGACAACAGAACCGTGGATTTTTTTCAGACGGATTTTCGTTCAAACTTGTCTGATATACACACGGTCACACAAATGTTGTCGGAAATTCCGATCGCCAAGAACGCGATGACGTACAACACTACAACGAGCCGAGAAAAATTAAGTACAATGATTCCGAGCATGCGTCAAATTGATTCTGAGCATGCGTAGGATTTTTGTGCGTCGGAATTGGATACCCACGCTCTGAATTTCCGACAAGAACTTTTTTTGTCGCAAAAATTGAGAACCAGCTCTCAATCATTTGTTGTTGGAAATTCCGACAGCAAATGTCTGATGGAGCCTACACACGGTCGGAATATCCGACCAAAAGCTCACATCAAACATTTGTTGTCGGAAATTCCAATAGTGTGTACGCGGCATTACACATACGGAAGACATGTGTGCCTAGGTCTTGTGATTGCCAAAAATTCTGTAGGGTATGATGCATAATCTAAAGCCGTGCTTTTACTCTGAAACATATTTGTAGGCCATGTACAGTATTTTTTTTTCAGTTTTTCTCCTAAAAAAAACTCTTTAAGAGGATTGTATAGTGTTACAGTCTGTAGACTTTCATGTATTTATTATGTTCACGTCTATATATTATTTTTTCTTGTATTTTTTTTTTATTATTTATTTATTATTATGTTCACGTTTATATATTTTTTTCTTGTATTTATTTATTATTTATTTATTTATTATTATGTTCACGTCTATATATTTTTTTATTCTTGTATTTATTTTACTTTTTAGCAAAAAATATTGCATAGGTGTTTTTTGATACTTGCAACCAGAAGTAGTTCTAGCTTTTTTCATGTTTACCAGATCAACCTTAACTGCTTTTCTGAAAAAAAGGCCTGCTGTTTAAAGAGTTTAATAGGTGAAAATCAGATTATAGACATGACTGAATGAGTCACTAGTCGCTCCTCACCCCATTGCCTTTTTCCTTTTAAAGTTGTAGTTAGAAATCACATAACATGTGTTACTGATGCACCTTGTATTACATTTGTAAAAGCAAGATTTTGTTAGGTGGTTCATGCACCATGTTGGCTGGTGGTTTAGAGCATAGGTGTGCAGCCTATTGCATTTGGGTGTGCACCCCAAAGCTAAAAACACACATGCCTTTCTCTGCAGCTTCAGCTGCACAGGGCAGTGAATGAACGGGAAGTGCTCTATGCTGAGAGGCTTCTTATTCATTCACAAATGGAAGCATGATAAACACAGTTTACTATGCTTCAATTATAAATGAACACAGTGAGTGAGTGTGTTCACTGTGTTCATTTAGAAAAGGAAGGGGCTGGTAAATGATGTGTTTACTAGACCCTTTGCATTCTGGAAACACAAAACAGTGTGGAGAGCTTAAGCAATAGGGGGAATCAGCACTGCATGCAGTGATTAGGGTGTGCCCAGGCCTTCCCAGAAGAGTTGAAGCTGTTATAGCTGCAAAGGTTGGGCCAACTCAAAATTGAACCCTATGGACTAAGACTGGGATGCCATTAAAGTTCATGTGTGTGTAATGGCAGGCACCCCAATACTTGTGTGGTGAAATTTCAAGTTGTAAAACTGAACATTGCACGTTAGGCCTCACCACTAGGGTTGAGCGGACCCGAACTGTAAAGTTCGGGTCCGTACCAAACTTTTGGGTTTTTGGGTCCCGGACCCGAACCCGAACAATTGACTTTCCCAACGGTGTCTGTGTATTTTTTTATTTCATTTTTTACACTTTCTTTGAGAAATGGTAGGGGTACCATGTACCCCATTACCAATTCACATAGGGGCGGGCGGGATCTGGGGGTCCCCTTTATTAAAGGGGTCTTTCAGATTCCGATAAGCCCCCTGCCCGCAGACCCCCACAACCACCGGGCAAGGGTTGTGGGGATGAGGCCCTTGTCCCCATCAACATGGGGACATCCTCCCCATGTTGAGGGCATGTGGCCTGGTACGGTTCAGGAGGGGAGGGCGCTCTCTCATCCCCCCCTCTTTTCCTGCGGCCTGCCAGGTTGCGTGCTCGGATAAAGGGTCTGGTCTGGATTTTTGGGGGTACTCCGCGCCATTTTTTTCTTTAAATTTGGGGTGGAGTTCCCCTTAAAATCCATACCAGACCTGAAGGGCCTGGTATGAATATTTGGGGGGAACCGCACGCATTTTTTTTTTAATTTGCGGCAGGGTTCCCCTTAATATCCATACCAGACCTGAAGGGCCTGGTAATTGAATTTGGGGGAACCCCCACGCTTTTTTTTTTTATCAATGACTTTTCTATGTATTGCCGGGAGCCGACAATTCATTATAGCCGCGAGTGAGTTTTAAATGACTTTTTTTCCTTCAGAAATGACACTTTGTGCAGGGACAGTTCTAAGCACGGGAAACAAGCGCGAATAGTCCTCAGAAGTTCGGGTCCCCATTGACTTCAATGGGGTTCGGGTTTGGGGTCAAGTTCGGGTCAAGTTCTGTCCCGAACTCAAACTTTTTTTCCGAAGTTCGGCAGAACCCGTCGAACCCGAACATCCAGGTGTCTGCTCAACTCTACTCACCACTAGTCCCCATTTGCAGTAAATGTTTTCAGTGTAGAGACACAGGGGAGAAACACGTTTAAGCATTTCTTGATTGGTTAAATACTACTTATCTTTTTCTATTAAAACAGTTTGTGTGATTGTACAGATAGACCACTGTAGGTTGCAACATTCAAGCCAGTTAGCCACAACAAAGGCTAAATGTGTCATCTCTCTACTATTCACAGTTATATGAAAAATAAACTTTAAACCTGTAAGCCCTTGTTTGTAAATCACTGAAATAAATAGTATCCATAATCTTACCAGCAATTGTATATTTTCAAATAAGTAGACTGGGGATCCATAACACATCTACATCTGTTAAATGTGTTGAGTAGACAGCTGGAACAGTTTTTTACATCACATTTCCACTGTGTTCAATGACTAATTTCTCCTAAGGCAAACCATTTTAAATGTAAAAGGGTGATTGGTGGCTATCAGGAGAATATAATATTATGTTATAGATGCCAGGCAAAATAAAAAGACTTATGCCGCGTACACACGATCGTTTTTCATGCCATTTTTTAAACCAACGTTTTTCTCGTCGTTTTTTTTCTTGTTTCCTCTCAAGCCTGTCTTGCATCCACACGATCATTAAAAAAAACGCTCAAGCAAAGCGCAGTGACGTACAACACGTACGATGGCACTATAAAGGGGAAGTTCCGTTCGGATGGCGCCACACTTCATGTTAGTAAAGTTTGTTGAGCGACGATTCGCGCTTTTCAGCCTCGTGCTTTTCAGTCCGTTACAGTGTGATGAATGTGCTATCTCCATTACAAACGCTAGTTTTACCAGAACGAGCGCTCCCGTCTCATACTTGATTCTGAGCATGCACGGTTTTTTTCACTTCGTAAAAGCATACACACTATCGTTTTTCACGTCGTTAAAAAAAACGACATGAAAAACGACGTGAAAAAATAGAGCATGTTCGAAAATTTTAATGCCCGTTTTTCACGCCGTTAAAAATGCTCTGGAGCATACACATGATCGGTTTTAATGGCCATTTTTAAAAATGGCATTTTTACCGGCATGAAAAACGATCGTGTGTACGCGGCATTACACTTAATATATTTTACTGTAAGCAAAGTTGAGAAAGCCACTGCAAATATGTAGAGATGTGGATATGAGAAAGTCCACATACAGTATATATTAATTGAAAACATTAAACCTATTTTTAATCTGTGACATGTACCTGTGATAATGACTTGTACCATCCCTTTTTTTTGGACCAACTAAAACTCAAATTAGTGGGTTTAAAGTTTAAACCCCATTTATGAAATGTGACCTAAGCACATATATCTGTAGTGTTTACTTATCTCTCTCCAAATCTCTGAGTGTCATTTCTTTCTCGTGCTTTGTTCCTCTGTTATCAGCATGAGTCACTTCTGGCAAGTTCTCCGACACACAAGATAACAGCAGCTGAATATTTGTGTTGAGGAGGGAGCTTAGAAGGAGATTAGCAGGGAACTTGCCTACTCAGACTACAGCTTTGCATGTCCTTTGTTCCTCTGCCTATGTGGAGGAGGTGTGTGTGCCTTTCCTCCAATCAGCTCACACACAGTGTATGCCAGTGGCGGCTGGTGCTCAAATTTTTTTGGGGGGGGCGCAAACAAACTGAAAAAAAACCCCATCAGTTTCCCCCCAAATGCAGCCAGTTTGTCCCCAAATGCAGCCTGTTTGTCCCCAAATGCAGCCTGTTTGTCCCCAAATGCCGCCAGTTTCCCCCCAATATACAGCCAGTTTGTACCCGTATACAGCCAGTTTCCCCCAAAATACAGCCAGTTTCCCCCAAATGCAGCCAGTTTGTCCCCAAATACGGGCAGTTTGTCCCCAAATGCAGACAGTTTGTCCCCAAATGCAGACAGTTTCCCTCCAGCCCTGCACTTACCTTCCTCGGGTCAGCGCCGTCCTTCTTCCATCCTCGATGTCACTTCAGCCAATCAGGTTACCGGTAACCAGACCCGGTGAACCTGATTGGCTGAAACCCCCATGCATCCTCTGGTTAGCTATTTGTAAGCCGTTTACAGCCCTCAGGCTGTAATCGGGAAGCCTATCTCAATAGTGGGCAGCAATGAATGAACCTATGTATTGTTGTGAGTGACGGGCGCAGGAGCGAGAGGGGGCGGCACTCCTGCGCCCACTATGGACGCACCGCCACTGGTGCATGCCCAGACTCCCTACCCAGTGCTGACATTTTTTAACACAATCTGCACTTTCCAAAGAAAAGGAAAGACAGCAGATATACATGTAAAACTTGTGTAGGGAGATTTGTTTTTCTCTGTGTATTATCTGAGGCTGTTCACTTTACTGGGTATATGTGAGGGTTTACATCCACTTTAATCATGCACTGGATTCCAGCATCAACGTCTTATAGGAAGTGTAATGCCACGTACACACGACCGTTATTCATGTCATGGAAAAAAACGTTTTTCTCAACGTGATTTTTCGTGTTTCCTCTCAAGCCTGCCTTGCATACACACGTTCGTGAAAAAAAATGCTCAAGCAAAGCGCACTATAAAGGGAAAGTTTCATTCGAATGGCGCCACCCTTTGGGATGCTTTTGCTGATCCTCGTGTCAATAAAGTTTGGTGAGAGACGATTCGTGCTTTTCAGTCCGTTACAGCGTGACGAATGTGCTATCTTCATTACGAACGCTAGTTTTACCAGAACGAGCGCTCCTGTCTCATACTTGATTCTGAGCATGCGCATTTTTTTCCCCTCGTAAAAGCATACACACTACCGTTTTTCATGACGTTAAAAAGAACGACATGAAAAACGACGAGAAAAAACAGAGCAGGTTCTAAAAAAAAAATGGGCATTTTTCTCGTCGAGAGAAATGCTCTGGAGCATACACACCACCGTTTTTCACGAACATTTTTAAAAATTGCATTTTTCTCGTCATGAAAAACGGTCGTGTGTACGCGGTATTAGAGCCTCTTTCAGATTATCTACCAATTTATCTGTGTCCCTGTGTAAGAGATATTTCCTCACTTCCTCAGGAAGTGAGGATAGGAAGTTAAAGAAAATATCTTCAACAGGGATACAAAGACAACATCACAATTTAAGCAGTGAAATGAATGTTTGACATTGTTTTTACTGCCTTCTTGACCCAATGATGCCCACACTTCCAATTTCCTTAGGATGGGATTAGGTTTTAGGGTGTTAACCAGTTTGTGGCTGCAATGCTTCTTTTTACTTCCTCACAAACAAATTAGCCCACACAGGGGCCCAGTGCCATTATTTAAAGTGATTGTAAAGGATGATTTTTTTTTCTTTAAATAACAAACATCTCTAAACTTACCTGCTCTGTGCAATGGAAATGCATACAGCGGCCCCAAATCTCCTCTTCTCGGGTCCCCTCCTCTCTGTCCACTGCTCCCACTGGAAGCCGCTTAGCATGGGGGCACTCGTGCGTGCTCACTCCGGAGCAGTTCTGCTGTATCCATTGACACAGACAGTGGGTCTTGGCCCTGCCTCCCGCTCCTTTGTCACTGGCTTTGATTGACAGCACTGGGAGCCAATGGCTCCCGATTCCCCAGCAAAGCCAGTGAGACCAGGAAGTGAGGGAAGAGAAGAGCTGCAAATGTGTACAGCGCTGGATCGAATGGGGGCTCATGTAAGTGTAAGGGGGGGGAGTGAGGGGTGCCTAGACATTTTTTACCTTATTGCAAGGAATACATTAAAGCAGACCTTCAGTAATATTTTCAACTTTCCATCTATTAAATCTTCTGCCCTTGTTGTTTCAACTTTGGATAGTAAAACATTTATTTTAGGGTCTCTGTTTATATATATATATATATATATATATATATATATATATATATATATATATATGTGTTTGGGGGTTCTAAGTAATTTTCTAGCAAAAAAATATGGATTTTAACTTGTAAACAACAAATGTCAGAAATAGGCTTAGGCATGAAAGGGTTAAATTATACTTTTAGGCAGAATAAAAAGATAACATATGCAGAGGCATCTATACGTTCACTTTGTTTGGATTAGCCTACGGGTCAGGGTAGGGTTAATGGTAATGCCGCGTACACACGACCATTTTTAATGTCATTGAAAAAACAAAGTTTTTCTCGATGTGATTCTTCTCAAGCCTGCCTTGCCTACAGACGATCGTGAAAAAAAATGTTTGAGCAAAGCGCAGTGACGTACGAAACGTACGACGGCACTATAAAGGGGAAGTTCCATTCGGATGGCGCCACCCTTTGGGCTGCTTTTGCTGATCCTTGTGTTAGTAAAGTTTGGTGAGAGACGATTTGCGCTTTTCAGCCTCGTGCTCTTCAGTCCGTTACAGCGTGATGAATGTGCTATCTCTATTATGAACGCTAGTTTTACCAGAACGAGCGCTCCCGTCTCATAACTTGCTTATGAGCATGCGTGTTTTTTTCACATCGTTAAAGCCTACACATGGCCGTTTTTCACGACGAGAAAAACGACGACGTGAAAAACGACGAGAAAAATAGAGCATGTTCCAAATTTTTAATGCCCATTTTTCACGTCGCGAAAAATGCTCTGGAGCCCACACACGATCGTTTTTAATGACCAAATTTAAAAAATTGCATTTTTCTCATCATGAAAAACGGTCGTGTGTACGCAGCATTAGGATTGTGGTGTAATCACTTTTTTATTGCTTGTTTTTGCATCAAAAACACATCTGAAAGCTGTCTGGTAGCAGGTACACCAAAAACATATATAGGTGCATCTTATAAAATTAGAATATCATCAAAAAGTTAATTTATTTCAGTAATTAAATTTAAAAAAGTGAAACTCATATATTTTATATAGATGCCTTACACACAGAGTGATATACATCAAGGATTTCTTTCTTTTAATTTTTATGATTATGGCTTACAACTAGTGAAAACCCAAAATTCAGTATCTCAGAAAATTTGAATATTACACAAGACCAATAAAAAAACAGGATTTTTAATACAGAAATGTTGGTTTACTGAAAATGATGTCCATGTACAGTATAGTATACACTCAATATTTGGTTGGGTCTCCTTTTGCATGAATTGCTCTATGAATGTGGTGTGGCATTGAGGTGGACAGCCTGTGGCACTGCTGAGGTGTTATGGAAGCCGAGGTTGCTTTGATAGCGGCCTTCAGCGCGTGTACATTGTTGGGTCTAGTATCTCTCATCTTCCTCTTGACAATACCCCACAGATTCTCTATGGAGTTTAGGTCAGGCAAGTTTGCTGGCCAATCAAGCACAGTGATGCCATGATCATTAAACAAGGTATTGGTACTTTTGACAGTGTGGGCAGGTGCCAAGTCCTGCTGGAAAAATGAAATCCGCATCTCTATAAAGCTGGTCAGCAGAGGGAAGCATGAAGTGCTCTATAATTTCCTGGTAGAGGGCTGTCCTGACTTTGGACGTGATAAAACACAGTGGACCAACACCAGCAGATGACATGGCTCCTCAAATCATCACGGACTGTGGAAAATGTTGCATTTTATTTGGAAATCAAGGTCCCAGAGTCTGGAGGAAGAGTAAAGAGACACAGAATCCAAGTTGCATGAGGTCCAGTGTGAAGTTTCCACAGTCAGTGATGATTTGAGTTTTAGGGTAATTTTTGTGTAGCGCCCTGCCCCCAATGATTGGGGCGCTATTGTAAATTTAGGGGGTGTCTGAGCCAATAGTTGGGCTCAGACTTATGTAATTATATCTAAATTGCCTCTGTCCTGACTATGGTGGTGCCTGATAGCATTTCCCCCTGTTGCCTGAAGGTGGCGATACCACCTCAGGCCCATGTTGGAACACAGGCAGACCATGGTGTATTGGGTGTCCCTTCTCGGCAGCAGTTCGGTGGGAGTGGTGTCCCACTGTGCATGCTGGGGAGGGATACTTAAGGGGCAGACGCCATTGTGCGGGGCTCTTCTTTGCCTCGTGGCCCTCCTGGCGCAAGGTATGTGTGTGTGTTCTCAGCCCAGGGCCACGTTGGCCCGAGGCTGCATCTCTGGCGAGTAGGCCCAGTTATGATGACTGGGGCCTACAATCTTAAAAGGGGATCCCAAGCTGTCCACCAAGAGGGAGGAAGCTGCTTAATGAAGGAAACTGGGGGAGGACCTGCCCTGGAGGAGACCAGCAAAGTGCTAATGTCTCGGGAAAGGCCTAGTGACCATGTTAAGAGGGGATCCACTACTTTAAAAGCCAAGCAGTTCGCCGGATCGGCTTAAAGGTTCTTTTACTGCACGGCTGGAAGTTCGGGACGGAAATCCTGTGGCAGAGTATTCCTGGCTATCCATGTTTGTTCTCAAGCGGTCTGTGGCAGAGACTGTTCTCATACTGGTTCGTGCATCATCCCGGCTGCTAGGCCAAGTGAGAGGGGTCTATCTGGGTGAGCAACTCAAAAGTGAGAGTAGTGAATGACATTTTTGTGTGTTCCGCAACATGTACCTGAACCTTCCCCTCTCTTCTCATACCTTCTACTTCCTCTACAAGTTACTGCAGCAAAAATAAAACCCTACTGTTGAAGGCTTTACATCTTGTGTGGACATTGCAGTTTTTACAGACTTTCTTCCCCTGACAATGAACTTAGAGGTAACGTGCAAAGCCCAAACTTAAACCAGCAGCTCCTACGGGGGTAGTGCTACATTTGTATACCCCTAAAATCTGATGCATGGTTGTTAATGTAATTTTTAGTATACTCCTAAAAGCTCATGTATGGTTATTAAGGAAGTTTTTAGTATATCCCTAAAAACCCATATATGGTTGTTAACAGGGGTGTTGCTAGGTGGCAAAAAGACCAGGGGCTTCAGCCCTAAGTCCAAGGCCAGGGGGGTGCGGTGTATGTGGGGCAGGCTTTTTTTTTGGGCTGGGGGGTGGGGTTGTGTGGCTTACCAGTGCCCATCAATGCTGACCACTAAACTGACCTACCTACATACATACATACATACACTGACCTACAAACACTCACTGGCCTACAAACACTCACTGGCCTACAAACACTCACTGGCCTACAAACACTCACTGGCCCACATACACTCACTGGCCTACATACACTCACTGGCCTACATACACTCACTGGCCTACATACACTCACTGGCCTACATACACTCACTGGCCTACATACACTCACTGGCCTACATACACTCACTGGCCTACATACACTCACTGACCTACATACACTCACTGACCTACATACACTCACTGACCTACATACACTCACTGACCTACATACACTCACTGACCTACATACACTCACTGGCCTACATACACTCACTGGCCTACATACACTCACTGGCCTACATACACTCACTGGCCTACATACACTCACTGGCCTACATACACTCACTGGCCTACATACACTCACTGACCTACATACACTCACTGACCTACATACACTCACTGACCTACATACACTGGCCTACATACACTCACTGGCCTACATGCACTTACTGACCTACATGCACTGACCTACCTCAGCTCAGCAGTGGTGTGCGGCGCCAGCGCGCCCAATGCCCATCATCACAGAGATGCAGCCAGTCACCAGAGGAGCCGAGGAGGAGAGGAGAGCCGAGCGCCAAGCGGGGATGTGGCGCGGCGGCATTGAAATTCCCGCCTTCTGGAGCTTTCAGCGCCTAGGATGGACATCACACGTCCCGCGGTCCCGGCATTGGACCAGTGGGGACGTTTATCATAAGCGCTGCAGGCTCCAGAAGGCGGGACCTGCTATGTCACTCGGCGGCGCTCGGGATCAGAATGGTCCCCGCTCGGCGCCGCTCGGGATCAGAATGGTCCCCGCTCGGCGGTGCTCGGGATCAGAATGGTCCCCGCTCGGCGGTGCTCGGGATCAGAATGGTCCCCGCTCGGCGGCGCTCTGGGCTAACAATTAAATACTGCATGCCTGAGACTCTGGGCTTTTCGGGGACCCATTCGGGGCTCCAGCCCCCCCTCCTGACGCCCCTGGTTGTAACGTAATTTTAATCATCTATTACATCAAGAGAATCACCATTAGAATGTGTTTATTAATTAGAATATTATTTTATGCTGCTAAGATTTTTCATGGAGCTTTGACTAACCTTTCTTCTCAGGTATAATGAAAATGTAGGTACACTACTCTGAAACCCAATATATTAGAAGATATATTAATAAAAATAATAACTGTCCTTTTAAAATACATGCATTCTTGTAATGTATCTATGCACAAGTCACTTTTCAAATATAACTTGTTACCTCTGCCTCTTCTTTCAAAGTGCTTTCAGTGCTGCTGCCACACACCCAGGCTAGTGCAAACTACACTCAACCTTTTTTTAGTCAAGTCACCCTTGAAATGTATTTATTTTCTTGAGTCACTCCAGTCTAGGCCGTGGTTCACATTACTGTATGTTGGGAATGCACGCCACACCATGCATGTTCCCGCCATGCAGACAAATATGCTGCGCTTTAGCAGACATCCAGATGGGTTATTAATTCTTAACGATACCCACATGCATTGGCTAACATGGTGCATTTTAGCATGCACCAAATCGGAGCTGCGTGATTTTAAAAGAAGGCTTGGGAACTCCTTTTTTCCTGTATTTTGGTGGGTAGGACAGCCCATTGAAATGAATGGGCTGCCCTACACGCAGCACGCAACTGCACAGATGTGAACCAAGGGCTTGTTCACACATGAGGTTGGGGGGTGGTAAAAACACACTGTTTATCCACTTTATTTACCACCATCCAACTGTTCCACCTTTAGCTGCAGGGGCAGCTGCCAGGGTCATATGCATACTGTGACAGCAGCAGGCAGTACAGGTAAATCGGACCACCCCAGCACTGTGTTCATTGCATGTGGTTGCGGCAATTTGGTGCTGCATTTAGGGAGTTAAAACAGGTCATGAGGAGGTGACATATCGGCTCCTCACTGCCTGTCAAATACCTCTGAAAAGCAATTTGAGCATGGATTGTTTTTCAGAGGAAGCTCCTAGATGCAATGGTGAACTAGCAATTCTGATTGTACAGGATTAGGGGTCACGATTAAAAGTAATGTACACACTGTACATACATACACACACGCATAAAAACATACATATACACACACACACATATACATGCATATACACACATACATACATACGCACATACACACAAACCCATACACATACATACACACCCATACATAAATATATCACATACATACATGCATACAGTACATAAATACATAAAGCCCATACACATACATAAAGCACATACACACAAACACATACATACATAAAGCACATACACACATACATACATACATACATACAGTACATGCACACCCATACATACATAACGCACATATACACACATACAGTACATACATAAAGCAAATACACACATAAAGTACATACACACACATACATAAAGCACATACACACACATACATACAAACAGTACTTACACACCCATACATACATATTTTCACATACATTGTAGTAATGTACCTTCATCCACAGAGCCGAGTACTGCACTTCATACTACTGCCATGTAGGGGGAGGCAGAGAGCATTTGACTCAGGAAGACTCCTCCCCCTTCCCTGCTCAGCACTGTCCTTATTGAGCTCTTGCTGTACCGATTTACCAATCAGAGAAGGAGCGGAAGCGCAAACAGCCTTTCTCAAGCAGAATGCCACAGCACCCACAGCACGGCACCTCAGACAGCACCCCAGGGTGCCACGGTCCCCGGTCAAGAAAGACTGGTGTGGAGAACAGCATATTCAGAGATCAGGTCTAAGAACAACAAGGAAAGCATTACTCACAGTTTTGTTAAATATAACTCATCAAGTTCTACGACATTGAAGGTGTTCTCATCTACACTGTGAAACACAGGCCTTTTTGTGAATAAATGATCTATTATATATTCTATTGATGTAAATGTTAGTCATAATTGACTTTGACAACACAGACAATGCACCTACAAAACATATTAGTAGCCTGCCAAATGGTGTTAATGATGGCTTCTAAATATAGAGCTTGATGTTAGTGATATTATGCAAATGAAAGGTCTTTATGCATGGCGTTTACATTATGCCAACATTTAAAGCAATAGTTTTATTTGTTGCTACTTTATTAGTAAATGTAGGTTTTCTATTACTTATTCCACCTGTTATTTTCCTAAACGTGTACATGTGAACTATTTCATTTTATTTTTTTAAGAAAACCCAAGCAAAGCTTTTCAGCCATTTAGAATATAAAATATCTGTAACCTTTTCCTCTTTGTTTATGTCACTTGTATTTCTTGGCAGAGCGATCACTCTACCACAACAGGCAAATTAGCAAGGTCTTATCTACCTACAAATATTGTCGTTATGTGTGAGCAACCTCCCCAATGTGCTATAGAAGGATTGACAGCAGGCTTATGTAAGCATTCACAGTCATCTAAGCCTGCTGTTTATGGCTGAGAAAAGCCAGTTCCACAGTATCACTCTGTGCCTAGGCATTGCTCTCTGCTGTAAACATTCTAGCCTCGGGTGTATGCTTCTCTGGGTCTGTCACCAACCATTGTAATCAATCACTGCATAATGAAGCCACACACTGTCGTTTAACGCACTAAAATCAACGTTGTTGTTCAAGCACAACAGAGAACCCTCCACCCAGCTCCGTCTTCTAAGGCTGGCCATACATTATACAATTTTCTTGTTCAATTTTTCTTTAAATTTACCAAAACCATATAATATGAGGTCAAACGTAAACTCTTTCAATTTGTATGCAATCAGGCAGGCCTTACACTACATAGTTGAAGGTAAATCTAAAGACTAGGGATGAGCCGAACACCCCCCGGTTCGGTTCGCACCAGAACTAGCGAACAGGCAAAAAATTTGTTTGAACACGCGAACACCATTAAAGTCTATGAGAAATGAACATGAAAAATCAAAAGTGCTCATATTAAAGGTTAAATATGCAAGTTATTGTCATAAAAAGTTTTTGGGGACCCGGGTCTTGTCCCACGGGACTTGTATCAATGCAAAAAAAAGTTATAAAAACTGCAGTTTTTTTCCGGGAGCAGTGATTTTAATAATGCTTAAAGTGAAACAATAAAAGTGAAATATTTCGTACCTGGGGGTGTCTAAAGTATGCCTGTAAAGTAGCGCATGTTTCCCGTGTTTAGAACTGTCCCTGCATAAAGTGTAATTTCTGAAGGAAAAAAAAGTCTATTCGTGAATTGTCGGTCCCGGCAATACAGAGAAAAGTCATTGAAAAAAATGACAGGGGTCCCACCCCCAGTCCATTATCAGGCCCTTTGGGTCTGGTATGAATATTAAGGGGAACCCCTGACATTTTTTTCAATGACTTTTATCTGTATTGCCGGGACCCGACAATTCATTAATAGCGCAGGGAACCAAAATTAAAAAAAAAAAAGTGTGTGGAGGTCCCCCCAAATTGCATATCACTTCAGGTCTGGTATGGATATTAAGGGGAACCCCACGTAATTTAAAAAAAATGGTGTGGGGTTCTCCCAAAAAAAGATTTTAAGGGGAACTCTGCGCCAAATAAAAAAAAAATGGTGTGGGGTTCCCCCAAAAATCCATACCAGACTCTTATCCGAACACGCAATCTGGCAGGCCACAGGAAAAGAGGGGGGATGAGAGAGCGACCCCCCCTCCCTCCTGAACCATACCAGGCCACATGCCCTCAACATGGGGAGGATGCTTTGGGGTCCCCCCAAAGCACCTTGTCCCCATGTTGGTGGGGACAAGGGCCTCATCCCCACAACCCTTGCCCGGTGATTGTGGGGGTCTGTGGGCAGGGGGCTTATAGTAATCTGGAAGCCCCCTTTAACAAAGGGGACCCCCAGATTCCGCCCCCCTATGTGAATTGGTAACGGGGTACATTGTACCTCAACCATTTCACAAAAAAAGTGTCAAAAAAGGTAAAAAAACACACAGACAGCTTGGGACAAGTCCTTTAATAACAAATAAAAAAATAAATTCCAGCGATGTACATCTTTCCACGACTCGGACCCACGCTACCCGCCGCTTCCGCCGCTACCCGCCGGAAACCCTGTGATGCACCAGAAGGAGTGGGGTCACCCGTGACCCCACGGGGAAACTGCCAAAAACCCAGTTACGTCAGAACGGGGCGGGGTCACTCGTCCACATCATGGGTGGCCCCGCCCTCGGTTTTAAAAGAAATTTCACACGGCTCACGCGTCATTTGCCTGGGAGCCTTCTATGGAGGAGGCTGTATCATTTGTAGCGGCGGGTAGCGGAGGGTCCAGGTCGTGGAAGGATGTACATCGCTGGAATTTATTTATTTTATTTTTTATTAAAGGACTTGTCCCAAGCTGTCTGTGTATTTTTTTACCTTTTTTGACACTTTTTTTGTGAAATGGAAGAGGTACAATATACCCCGTTACCAATTCACATAGGGGGGGCGGTATCTGGGGGTCCCCTTTGTTAAAGGGGGCTTCCAGATTACGATAAGCCCCCTGCCTGCAGACCCCCACAACCACCGGGCAAGGGTTGTGGGGATGAGGCCCTTGTCCCCATCAACATGGAGACAAGGTGTTTTGGGGAGGACCCGAAAGCACCCTCCCCATGTTGAGGGCATGTGGCCTGGTATGGTTCAGGAGGGAGGGGGGCCGCTGTCTCGTCCCCCCTCTTATCCTGTGGCCTGCCAGTTTGCAAGCTAGGATAAGGCTCTGGTATGGATTTTTGGGGGAACCCCACGGCATTTTTTTAAAATTTTGGCTCGAAGTTTCCCTAAAAATCCATACCCGACCTGAAGGGTCGGGTATGGATTTTTTGGGGGAACCCCACGCCATTTTTTTTTTTTAATTACGCGAGGTTCCCTTTAATATCCATACCAGACCTGAAGGGCCTGATATGGAATTTGGGGGGACCCGCACACATTTTTTTTTTTATTTTGGTTTCCTTTTTGAAGGAAAAAAAGTCATTTAAAACTACTTGAGCTATTAATGAATTGTCGGGTCCGGGCAACACAGATAAAAGTCATTGAAAAAAATGGCAGGGGTTCCCCTTATTATTCATACCAGACCCAAAGGGCCTGGTAATGGACTGGGGGGGGACCCCTGTCATTTTTTCAATGACTTTTCTCTGTATTGCCGGGACCGACAATTCATGAATAGCCACGAGTATTTTTAAATGACTTTTTTCCCTTCAGAAATGACATTTTGTGCAGGGAGAGTTCTAAGCACGGGAAACACACGCTACTTTACATGCATACTTTAGACACCCCCCAGGTATGAAATTTAAAGGAATATTTCACTTTTATTGTTTCACTTTAAGTATTATTAAAATCACTGCTCCCGAAAAAACGTCAGTTTTTAAAACTTTTTTTTGTTTGGGGACCCTGGGGCAGGTCCCGGGTCCCCAAACACTTTTTATAACAATAACTTGCATATAAGCCTTTAAAATTAGCACTTTACATTTCTCCCATAGACTTTTACAGGGTGTACTGCGGCTTTTCGAATTTGCCGCGAACACCCCAAATTGTTCGCTGATTGGCGAACGGGCGAACAGGCAATGTTCGAGTTGAATATGAGTTCGACTCGAACTCCAAGCTCATCCCTACTCTGGATCTAGGAGAATTCTTATGATTCGCAATTAAGGTACCTGAGTCCTCCCCATCCCTTCATCCCCTCTGTTGGAAACTTTATTTCAAATAAACCCTTGAAAGAGACTTTGTGTTGGTGCAAACTTTTTCTGGTCAACTCTTCAAGGAGAACCCCTGAGACAAGCATACGGAACAGTGAGGTAACGTGCAAGGCCCAAAATTAAACCAGCTGCCCGGAGGTGGGTATTGCTACATAAACTTACTGGGATTTTTTTTACCAAAAATATGTAAAAAAATACATATTGGCCTAAATTTATGAAGAAATTCGTTTTTCTTTTTTTTTTTTTTTTTGGACATTTATTACAGCAGAAAGTAAAAGATAATATTTTTTTTTTCCAAATTATCGGCCTTTTTTTGCTTATAGTGCAAAAATTAAAAAAGGGCATAAATTTTATTTGGGTACAGCGTCGCACGCTTGTGCAATTGTCAGTTAAAGTAACTCAGTGCCATATTGCAAAAAATGGCCTGTCATTAAGGGGTTAAATCCTTCCGGGGCTGAAGTGGTTAAAGTAAAAGAAAATCCCAAATTTTTGGTTGTCCCCAGAAAAATTAGGGGAAATCTTCCAATGTGGACACAAATTCTGGTGACCTTGGGGTCCCCAGGGAGTCCCCTTAATTTTCAGGAATTTCCTCTCACTTCTTGTTTGGCTATGGGACAGGAAGTGGAGAGAAATCTCCATAATAGGACATTGATGGCAAAAAATACTTATATATGCTTTACTGCATATACACCCTGATTTTACTGTTGTGGGTTTAGTAACACTTTAAGTACAGTCCATGATAAAAAAAATATATTTGCAGGACAAGCTTTCGTCGTATCTCCCGTTCCTCCAGGTCCAAGCAGTACTAATTCATAAAGTTTTAGCAGAATGTTAAAAAAAGACAATCTCTGAGAAAAAAATAAAGCAAAAAAACACAAACAAGGTCAACCTAAAAGAAACTGAATAAGAAAATTGTATAATGTATGGCTAGCTTAAGTTCAACAATTTCGCTAAAGCTGGCCATACACAGTTAGATTTTTGTACATATGTCATTAGAAAAATCGTTCATCAGAATATTCTTTGTTGCCATCATTGAGTCAACAAGTTTAATCCAAAAGCCCTTGTAATTTGGTCCAGATCTGATTTTTTAATGGAATCCCTGATATATTAAATGGTTTTCATTATATGTACTGTTTTTCCTGAACAAAAACCACATTCACCGTTAAATTTTGCATCCCAATCCTTCAGATTTTCTCATCACTATGGTCAAAAATAAACATTGATCTCACCCCACTATCCATTACAGATCCACTTCTATGCACTTCCCACCATAAAGAGGTGGATTTCATTAAAAGCAAGTGTTCCTGGATCAACAAGACACTTCCTATTAGATTGATACATTTCTCTAGCAATCTAACTTTAGCACCAGGACAACAGAAACAAGAGATAGGACTACAGAAGGCCGTCTTTCTCCTTATGTCCATACCATAGAAAGGTTGCTTTCTGTAGCCCCCAGGTAATTTTTTTTTTTGATAACAGGCATAGAGCACAAGAATAAAGGGTCTGGAGAATATTGGTTATGAGGAAAGGTTGCAAGCACTGAACTTATTCTCTCTGGAGAAGAGACGCTTGAGAGGGGATATGATTTCAATTTACAAATACCGTACTGGTGACCAGGGCCGCTGATAGGGCAGTACAACCAGCCCTGTTGTACCGGGTCCGCCCAGATCAGCTACACAGTGGGGCCCGGCAGCATTACAGTTCATTGCTGCATTAAAAAAAACAAAAAACGAGCTTGCTAAATTGTTCCCCCCGCTCCTACTTGTTTATGGAGCGGTGTTATACCATTTTTCTGGGCCCCATCAGGTCAACAGATGGGCCCAGATGCGCACAGAGGAGGGACTATTTTTACATTTTCGAGGCGCATGTACATCATGCCGCCCCGCTACTCAATTTGTCCCGGCCGGCGGAGTGATACCATGATTCTCCGCCCGGCGCCCCGCCTCCAGTTCTCACTTGCCAAGATGCGAGGTGGCTGACAGGAAACATCTGAAGTAGATCGTGGCTGCAATGGACACAGTGAGTGGAGAATAGAATAGAATCCTCACTGTGTCCTAATATACAGTATATCTCACAGCACAGCGGGCTATCATCAGCATTACAATAATTATCACAGGCAGCACATTAAGCAGGGGCTCTATCATGGCTCTATATCACATGGCTGCTGAGACTCCATGCACACAGGGGCAACACGACTTCCAGCGCGACTTTGGGAAGCAACTTGGACACGACTTGAGTATGAATCACAGCGCGACCTGGAGCTACTTACAAGGCAACTTAAAGTTGCCTCCAGGACAGGAGACATTCCAGTGGCCAATCAAACAAGAATCAGCTCGGATGCGTTCAAGGCCACACTTAGTGGAATTGTTAGAACGGACATCAAGCGACTCCAATCTGATAGAGAGTGGAAGCTCAGGGAAGCGGAACAGGTAGCTGCTGAGGCTGAGATAGACTACATCAAGGATCCTAACCATGATACTCATAAAAAGTGGAGGGAAAATATGCGTCAATTAGATCTGGTGCTGGTAGAAAAAACGCAAAAGAAACTGCTTTATCAGGCACAACGGGTATTCGAATTCGGAGATAAGAACAGTAGGCTGATGGCCTATCTGGCCCACTCACACCAAGCACCGACCTCTATCCCACGTATATATGATGCACAGATGCATCTTTGTACATCACAAACGGAGATTGCTGGGGCCTTTGTGGATTTTTACTCTGAGCTATATGCTTCGAGAGTTACATACAGTGGGGACGAGGTTCAGGAATATCTGGCTCCAATACCCCTCCTGGAACTTTCAGGGGAGGTGGCGGAGGACCTGGACCTCCCCCTTACAGTGGAGGAAGTGGTCTCAGCAATCGGATCATTAAATACAAATAAGACCCCGGGTCCGGAACGGATATCCAGCAGAATGGTTCGCCACATATGCTGAACACCTAGCCCCCCAGCTGCTCAAAATGTACATGGACGCATATCAGGAGGGGGTGTTTCCTGAGTCTATGAGAGAGGCACTTATAGTACTGATCCCTAAGCCGCACAAGGATCATGATCTCTGCGAATCCTATAGACCGATATCCTTAATTAATGTCGATGCGAAAATCCTAGATAAATTACTGCCCAGATGCTTGAACAAAGTTATTGCTTCAGTTATTCATCGGGATCAGACGGGCTTTATACCTGAAAGATCGACGGCTATTAACTTGCGCCGTCTGTTCACTATCCTACAATCTGAGGGGCCCACGCCGGATACTCGGGTGGTGCTCTCCCTGGATACGCACAAAGCGTTCGACTCTATCGAATGGCCATACTTGGTGGCGGTCCTTGGGCGGCTGGGGTTTGGTCCAAGATTTATAAGATGGGTCCAGATACTATATGCAGAACCAAGGGCAAAGCTCAGGGTCAACAACACCATCACGGACTCGTTCAATATAGCGAGAGGCACTCGGCAGGGCTGCCCATTGTCGCCCCTGTTGTTTGCCCTGGCTATAGAGCCGCTGGCGGCCCTCCTAAGAGCGGATGCTGGAGTAAAAGGGTGCATGGTTAATGAGCTGGAGGAAAAAACATCCCTCTACGCTGATGACATGTTACTGTATTTGGCTGAGGCAGGGGGCTCTTTGACCACTGCTCTGGACAAAATCTCGGAATTTGGACGATTTTCAGGTTTCAAGGTGAACTGGAACAAATCCATTATTTTCCCCTTTGATCCTGACTATGTCCCGGGTCTACCTCCGGGGGCCCCCCTAAAGATAGTCTCTAAATTTCGATACCTGGGGGTGGATGTGCAGTTGCCGATCAATGTATATATAGATAATAACTTAGCGCCTATGAAAACACGGCTGAGGGACAGTCTCCAAACTTGGGCCAAGCTGCCGCTTGGTCTCCTCGGACGAATCAATATATTTAAAATGATATACCTACCTAGATTTTTATACCTGTTTTGGCACGCACCGGTCTATATCCCTAAGAAATGGTTTGCGGGCATTAATAAAAAGTGGAGGGAAAATATGCGTCAATTAGATCTGGTGCTGGTAGAAAAAACGCAAAAGAAACTGCTTTATCAGGCACAACGGGTATTCGAATTCGGAGATAAGAACAGTAGGCTGATGGCCTATCTGGCCCACTCACACCAAGCACTGACCTCTATCCCACGTATATATGATGTACAGATGCATCTTTGTACATCACAAACGGAGATTGCTGGGGCCTTTGTGGATTTTTACTCTGAGCTATATGCTTCGAGAGTTACATACAGTGGGGACGAGGTTCAGGAATATCTGGCTCCAATACCCCTCCTGGAACTTTCAGGGGAGGTGGCGGAGGACCTGGACCTTCCCTCTTACAGTGGAGGAAGTGGTCTCAGCAATCGGATCATTAAATACAAATAAGACCCCGGGTCCGGAACGGATATCCAGCAGAATGGTTCGCCACATATGCTGAACACCTAGCCCCCCAGCTGCTCAAAATGTACATGGACGCATATCAGGAGGGGGTGCTTCCTGAGTCTATGAGAGAGGCACTTATAGTACTGATCCCTAAGCCGCACAAGGATCATGATCTCTGCGAATCCTATAGACCGATATCCTTAATTAATGTCGATGCGAAAATCCTAGATAAATTACCGCCCAGACGCTTGAACAAAGTTATTGCTTCAGTTATTCATCGGGATCAGACGGGCTTTATACCTGAAAGATCGACGGCTATTAACTTGCGCCGTCTGTTCACTATCCTACAATCTGAGGGGCCCACGCCGGATACTCGGGTGGTGCTCTCCCTGGATACGCACAAAGCGTTCGACTCTATCGAATGGCCATACTTGGTGGCGGTCCTTGGGCGGCTGGGGTTTGGTCCAAGATTTATAAGATGGGTCCAGATACTATATGCGGAACCAAGGGCAAAGCTCAGGGTCAACAACACCATCACGAACTCGTTCAATATAGCGAGAGGCACTCGGCAGGGCTGCCCATTGTCGCCCCTGTTGTTTGCCCTGGCTATAGAGCCACTGGCGGCCCTCCTAAGAGCGGATGCTGGAGTAAAAGGGTGCATGGTTAATGAGCTGGAGGAAAAAATATCCCTCTACGCTGATGACATGTTACTGTATTTGGCTGAGGCAGGGGGCTCGTTGACCACTGCTCTGGACAAAATCTCGGAATTTGGACGATTTTCAGGTTTCAAGGTGAACTGGAACAAATCCATTATTTTCCCCTTTGATCCTGACTATGTCCCGGGCCTACGTCCGGGGGCCCCCCTAAAGATAGTCTCTAAATTTCGATACCTGGGGGTGGATGTGCAGTTGCCGATCAATGTATATATAGATAATAACTTAGCGCCTATGAAAACACGGCTGAGGGACAGTCTCCAAACTTGGGCCAAGCTGCCACTTGGTCTCCTCGGACGAATCAATATATTTAAAATTATATACCTACCTAGATTTTTATACCTGTTTTGGCACGCACCGGTCTATATCCCTAAGAAATGGTTTGCGGGCATTAATAAAATGCTCTCTGCATTTCTCTGGGGCCCTAAGCCAGCTAGAGTGTCCTTGGACACACTTTATTTACCTATAAGGGAGGGGGGATTGGCCCTACCAAATTTGCAGTGTTATTACCTAGCAGCCCAACTGACACATGTGCACTGGTGGGGTTTCCCGGATCTGAATATTGCATCTGTGGCAACCCAGGCGGCTCAGGTCCATTCGTATGAGGGACTGATTAATGTCCTTTATAGGAACGGACCTTATCCGGAAAGGGGGGCGGGACTACTGAAATTGTCGTAAAAAATATTCCACATATGCAATGCTAGGGTGGGGGGAACCAGTTTGGCAACCTCCCCTAGTGCTCCTCTGTGGCATAACCCCTAACTCCATGAAATAGCCAAAGTACCGGACAGTTCATGTTGGGCGGCTTATGGCATTAAATACGCCCACCAACTGTTTAGAGATGGGGTGTTCAGGACCTTCCTGGATTTGAGGACAGAATATGGGATCCCCAATGTGTTTTTTTTTTTCGATATCTTCAGCTGCGCCATGCGGTGACGGCTCAGTACGGGGGGGGGGGATAGTAACGCTCTCCCCCTGCAGTATGGAAAGGGTGGTAACGGATGGGGATCACTCGCAGCTGATTTCTAAATATTATTTCAGGCTCCTCACATCTTCCTCTCTCAGAATGAGGAAGATGTTGGCACAATGGCAGACGGATATACCGTCCCTCACGGAGGAGACCTGGTCGGAAGCGTTGGATACATTGGTACCCTCGATGATCTCGGCTAGAGATAAATTGACCCAATTTAACTACCTTCACAGGATATATTATACTCCCAAAAGACTTCATGAAATGGGTAGGAGGGAGTCTGCTGAGTGTCCTCGATGCCATGCGGAGGAAGGAGATTTCTTCCATATGGTGTGGCAGTGCCCCCGAATAGAGAAATTCTGGAAGGAGATACTTACATTTCTAGAGGGTACCCTGGAACTACCAAATATTTACTCCCCGGCCAGATGTCTCCTGGGCGATCTGGAGGAGGAGGACATGTCCACCTCACAAAAAACTGCTCAGAATCCTGTTTTGCTATGCTAAAAAGGCGGTGGCTATTAAGTGGCGGAGCTCGTCACCCCCCTCCCTGCAGGGTTGGGTGACATTGGTGAATAAGGCCCTACCGATGTACAAACTCACCTATATGGCGAGAGGGTGCCCCAAAAAATTTGAGAAAGTGTGGGCAGGATGGTTGGATGGAGTCTCGGGAGAAGTGGAGGTGTAATAGTAGTACATAAATAGGGTCTGGAGGGGGATAAGTGGGGAAATGAAAGATGGAAAGACTATGTTGTGGAGTGGGAGTTATAACTCTTCCAGTGTTTAATCCTGTGGGCTCACAGGAAATCAAGGAAAAAGGGAAAGACCTTCTGTTTTTGTTTTCTTTTTGTAGTTCGATTTTTGTGTTATAATTATCTCATTTCTGTTTTGATAGTGATGTTAATATAAAAGCTTTTCCTTTTATCGGGGGGAGGAGAGGAGGAGGAGGAGGGAGGGGGAAGGGGGGAAGAGGAGAGGGGGGAAAGAGAGAAGGAAGGGACAAGGAAAGGAAAAGAGATATGTGTTGACTATAAGATGCTGAGTGTGTTGACATAAGCAAATTATAATGTATGAAAATGTGTACTGTATTATGTCACTGTATGCTACTGATGATATGTACAATAAAATTTACCCTTTAAAAAAAAAAAAACAAGAATCAGCTCTGTGGGAGGGAGGGGGGAGGGAGAAATGTATGTTCTCTTCCTGGAAAGTTGCTTCTATTAAGACAGGGGATCCGACTTCTGAGCGACTTCCATTGAAATCAATGGGTACAGGTCGCCTAGCAGTTGCCTAGAAGTCGGATTGAAGTAGTACAGGAACCTTTTTTGAAGTTAGAGCGACTGCAGTAGTGTGCATTAAGACGGCTCCATTCACTTACATTGATTTTCTCATGCAGCGCGACTTGAGGCGACTAGGGGCGACCTGGGGCAACTTGAAGTCGGATCCAAAGTTACCCCTGTGTGAATGGGCTCTGAGGGTGCCGACTTTGTTACAATCTGTTACATACAGTACAGCCATAAGTTAAAAAGTCAGCAAACAACCATGTGACACAGAGCCATGATAGAGCACCTGTTTAATGTGCTGCTTGTGATGATTATTGTAATGCTGATCTTAAGACGTTGAGATACTACTTTACACTTCAGTTGGGGAGCAGTAAAAGTGCAGTGGAGCTGCATTTTTACCACCCCCCAAACCAATCCCCTTTAACCACTTTCCATCCAGCAACATACTAGTACGTCGCTGGATGGGAAGTGTGATATCTTTGTCATCACTGCAGCAATGAATGAGATATAATTTTTTAGCTACAGCAATGTACACAAGCCATTACCAGCTTGAACAAGTATCCGATCAAAATGATCTTGGTTTTATCAGATGCTTTGGCGGCCAGAGGACAGATATGGGCTCTAAAAGACCCCAGATCTCTTCATAAAGAGGACCTGTCATGGCTCTTGCTATCACAATGGATGTTATTCATCCCTTGTGAAAGCAAAAAAAGAAATAAAAAAAAGGTAAAAATACAGTGTACATTTTTTACATTTTTAATAAAATAAAATGAAAAACACATTTAAACTGCCCCCGCTCTTTCGTGCTTATGCAAAATTGTGAACTCACATGTTGGCCCCGCACGAGTGTGTAAACAGCAACAATCCTGCATTTTGTTTTGAGACTGGGTCAGGGGCGGGTACAGGGGTGAGGTCAATGGCATGGTTGAAGGGGGCCCCATCAGGTAGGCTGTACGGGGCCCCATAATTTCTAACAGCGGCCCTGCTGGTGACCCCACAATAGGGATAAAACTTTTTCGCGGAAGGGAGTTTAACAAGACATGTGGCCACTCATTAAAATTAGAAGAAAAGAGGTTTAACCCTAAACTACGTAGAGGGTTCTTTACTGTAAGAGCGGCAAGGATGTGGAATTCCCTTCCACAGGCGGTGGTTTCAGCAGGGGGCATCGATAGTTTCAAGAAACTATTAGATAAGCACCTGAACGATCACAACATACAGGGATATACAATGTAATACTGACATATAATCACACACATAGGTTGGACTTGATTGACTTGTGTCTTTTTTCAACCTCACCTACTATGTAACTATATAACAATGATCCCAAAAAAAATCCAAGGAAACTCTCAATTGGCTTCAAAGAAAGCAAATAAAGCTGCTAGAATCGCCCAGACATTCACCTGATTTGAATCCAATAGAAAATCTATGGAAAGAACTAAAGATCAGCGTTCATAGAAGAAGTCCATGGAACCTCCAAGATATGAAGACTGTTTGTGTAGAAGAATGGGCCAAAATCACACCTGAGCAATGCATGCGACTACTTTCTCCATACAGGAGGCGTCTTGAAGCTGTCATCACCAACAAAGGATTTTGTACAAAGTATTAAATAGTTAGCGTGTTAAATACTTTTTTTTCCTGTGTCATTCCATTTTATTACACATAACTTCATTTCTGAACTTATTTGTTTTGGTTTCCTTGTATGTTTGGATTGCATGGGTCGTTACCGACATGTGGTGAAAATTTCATGCCAATAGCACCTTGAGAAATATATTTACCTAGAAAAATGGTGATGTGTTTAATACTTATTTTACCCGCTGTAATATATATATACCATGAAGTCCAAAGGGTGAGGTGCACTTTGGTAATTAAAGTGGAGATCCACCCTAAAAAAAAAAAAAATACACCAAATTCCTGCAAAAAAATAGAAAACAAAAAATGTACTCACCAGAAAAGGCGGTTGCTATGCGGATCTTCCTAATCTGCCTCTTCCTATACCGCGGCAGGTCTTCTTCCTCGTCCTCCTCGCGGTGTCTTCTGGGGAATGGGGCGCGTTGCCTTCTGGGAACTGTGTGTATCCCAGAAAGCAGCCGCCCATTCACAAAGTGCCGCGAGACTCGCGCATGCGCAGTAGAAAACGGGCAGTGAAGCCGCAAGGCTCCACTGCCTGTTTCTCTTAGTAAAGATGGGGGCGCCGGGACCTGCCAGGATCGAGGGATCGGCCTCGGGGGGGTTGACATTGCGGGCGCCTAGGACAGGTATGTGTCCTTATTAAAAGTCAGCAGCTACAGTGTTTGTAGCTGCTGACTTTGAAAAAAAAAATCTCAATCACATCATCTGGAACTAATTTACAAACTAATCAATAATGAATCACCATACAATGGATATTACGTAGGCAAAAAGGTTGAAACGAAAAATCCATCAGGTGTTTTTTATGAGGATACTATCGGACAGGCACCTATAGTCAAAGTAAAAAAAAAAGGAAGAAAAAATAAAATGAAATAACTTTGACTAAAATATAAGTCATTTATATCACAACATTGCTACATGTTTTAATCTGATCCCAACCACATATATAAAAGTTTAAAGCTCAAAGTATCTTATCCATGAATCCAAGAAACTTCTCGTTTTCTTAAATTGAGTTCCCTAATTCCTCCCCAATTACGGGGAATACCATTGATAACCTAGTATTGAAGTTGTGAAACTGTGAAACCTTTTTCTTGAAAATGCCTGGCTAATGGTAATTATTAAGTTTGTCCCTGATGGAGTATTTGTGTCGAGCAATACGTTCCTTGACTTTCTGAGTCGTTTCCCCTACATATAAGAGCCCACATGGACATTTGATAATGTATATCACATATGCAGATTGACATGTGTTTATTAAAATACTATATCCCGTATTTGGATGTGAAAAACGTTTTCCTTTAATCATATTACTGCAATGTATGCAATTTAAACAGGGATAAATGCCATTATTACGGGGACCTAAAAATGTCATTGGTGCAATTTGTGGACAATATTGGTCAGATTTGACTAATTTATCATGAATAGTTTTCCCTCGACGATAAGATGGTAAAGGTGGAAAGTAAAACTCTGGGACTTTTGGATAATTATTATTCAGAATGGACCAATGTTTTTTGACAATAATAAACACATGGTTAGAGAAAGAATGAAATTGGGAGTTGAAAAGCAACCTGCGACTCATTGTCTTTCCTTTTTTAGTATGTAAATTATATTGTTCCTTGTTAACCATATCTTTAGGGTAACCCTCCTGTCGGAGTCTGCCCTCCATCTTATCCAATCTCATCTTGCATGTGTCTGGATTGCTGACAATCCTCGACACACGTGTAAGCTAGCTCCGGGGAATGGATTTAAAAACCCCAGGGGGTGAAAACTGGAAAAATGTAATAGTTGGTTCCGGTCGGTCGGTTTTCTATACAAGTCACTAACAATATGTCCATTGTGTATAGTTAAAGAAGTGTCTAAAAACAGAATCTCAGTTCCACTCATGGTCATATTAAATTTTAAGCCAGGGATCAATTGATTGAGATACATATTAAATAACGTTATGGTCACCAAGTCGCCCACCCATTTCCCGGAGCCAGCTTACATGTGTGCTAAGGATCGTCAGCAATCCAGACACATGCGAGATGAGATTGGATGATATCGTAAATTATTGTAAATATTTCATTATATCTTTTCATGTGACAACACTGAAGAAATTACACTTTGCTACAATATAAAGTAGTGAGTGTACAGCTTGTATAACTGTGTACATTTGCTGTCCCTCAAAATAACTCAACACACAGCCATTAATGTCTAAACTGCTGGCAACAAAAGTGAGTACACCCTTAATTGAAAATGTCCAAATTGGGCTCAATTAGCCATTTTCCCTCCCCGGTGTCATGTGACTTGTTAGTGTTACAAGGTTTTAGGTGGGAATGGGGAGCAGGTATGTTAAATTTGGTGTTATCGCTCTCACTTTCTCATACTGGTCACTGGAAGTTCAACTTGGCACCTCATGGCAAAGAACTCTCTGAGGATCTGAAAAAAATGATTGTTGCTCTACATAAAGGTGGTCTATAATATGAGAAGATTGCCAAGACCCTGAAACTGAGCTGCAGCACGGTGGCCAAGACCATACAGCAGCTTACCAGGACTGGTTCCACTCAGAACCGGCCTCACCATGGTTGACCAAAGAAGTTGAGTGCACGTGCTCAGCGTCATAGCCAGAGGTTGTCTTTAGGAAATAGTCGTATGAGTGCTGCCAGCATTGCTGCAGAGGTTGAAGGGGTGGAAGGTCAGCCTGTCAGTTCTCAGACCAAACTCCACACACTGCAATAAATTGTTCTACATGGCTGTCATCCCAGAAGGAAGCCTCTTCTAAAGATGATGCACAAGAAAGCCAGCAAACAGTTTGCTGAAGACAAACAAACTAAGGATATGGATTACTGGAACCATGTCCTGTGGCCTGATGAGACCAAGATAAACCTATTTGGTTCAGATGGTGTCAAGCGTGTGTGGCGGCAACCAGGTGAGGAGTACAAAGACAAGTGTGTCTTACCTACAGTCAAGCATGGTGGTGGGAGTGTCATGGTCTGGGGCTGCATGAGTGCTGCTGGCACTGGGAAGCTACAGTTCATTGAGGGAACCATGAATGCCAACATGAACTGTGACATACTGAAGCAGAGCATGATACCCCCCCTTCGGAGACTGGGCCGCAGGGCAGTATTCCAACATGACGACCCCAAACACACCTCCAAGATGGCCACTGCCTTGCATAAGAATATGAGGGTAATGGTGATGGACTGGCCAAGCATGTCGCCAGACCTAAACCCTATTAAGTATCTGTGGGGCATCCTCAAATGGAAGGTGGAGGAGAGCAAGGTCTCTAACATCCACTAGCTCTGTGATGTCGTCATGGCGGAGTGGAAGAGGACTCCAGTAGCAACCTGTGAAGCTCTGGTAAACTCCATGCCCAAGAGGGTTAAGGCAGTGCTGGAAAATAATGCTGGCCACACAAAAATATTGACACTTTGGGCCCAATTTGGATATTATCACTTAGAGCTGTACTCACTTTTGTTGCCAGCGGTTTAAACATTAATGGCTGTGTGTTGAGTTATTTTGAGGAGACATCAAATTTACATTGTTATGCAAGCTGTACACTCACTACTTTACATTGTAGCAAAGTGTAATTTCTTCAGTGTTGTCACATGAAAAGATATAATAAAATATTTTCAAAAATGTGAGGGATGTACTAACTTTTGTGAGATACCGTGTGTGTGTATATGTGTATATATATATATATATATATATATATATATATATATATATATATATATATATATACATATACACAGTGCTCATCATAAATGAGTACAACCCTTATGAAAAGTAAGATTTTAATCAACATGTTAACCACTTCAGATCCGCGCTCTGGCCGAAAGATGGCCACAGCGCAGACCTGAACTGCCGGGAGGGCGTCCCTGGACGTCCTCCTGTTTACTTCCGCGTTGCGCGCCACCGAGGGCGTGCATCACGGAATAGCTATGCCCGCTGTGTCACGTGGGTGCCGATGCGTGGAATGAACAAGTTGTCAACAAATCTTTTTCCATTCTTCAAGAACGACCTCTTTTAGAGCCTGGATGTGGATGGAGAGTAATGCTCAACTTGTCCCTTCAGAATTCCCCATTGGTGTTCGATTGGGTTCAGATCAGGAGACATACTTGGCCACTGAATCTCTTTCACCCTGTTATTCTTCAGAAATGCAACAGTGGCCTTAAATGTGTGTTTTGGATCATTGTCATGTTGTAAAAAAGCACGACGACCAAGGGAGCAGTACATTTGTGACTTCATGATACCATCAACGAAATGCAGCTCTCAACACCAGCAGCACTCATGCAGCATCACAGAAGGAGACTGCCACCACCATGTTTTACTGTAGGCACCATACATTTTTGTTTGTACGCCTCACCTTTGCGATGCCATACACTTTTGAAGCCATCAGTTCCAAACACATTTATTTTGGTCTCATCACTCCACAGTACAGTACAGTACAGAGTCCCAGTAGTCTTCTTCAAATTCTAGGCAGGCTTTTTTGTGCATGTAAGAAAATTGCTGTGGGGTACGGCGCTGCTCACCCCTCAGGTGTGAGCCTGAGGGTTCAAAGTAAAAAGTATTTAAAGGGAGACCAGGAACTGATTGGACCCCTCCCCTATTTGGGTGGGTCCCACTTATTGCACAGGTAAACTAGTGACTGAACAATAATGTGTATATGGTGAAAAATAAGAAACTCAAAAGCCCATCATAGTAATGGCCACAAATGGCCTAATGCTACCAATGGGGGGTGGTGCTCTAAAGTGCTAATAGGGTAGCAGCAACCTAGTTACTGTTGGTGATCCAATTATATTAAATAAATGCAGTGAAAGAATCAGTAAAAAAATGGAATGTACTAGAATTCCTCCAAGTGTATACCACCGTAGTGATATGTTGCATAAAATACCTGTGTAATAACAAAATAATAAAAAATTGTAAAAAACATATAACAGTAAATGTGTGCCGGTGTATAAAGTCCACTTTCTATAGTGCAAAAAACATATATATAGATATTGAATATGTGATTCCAATCTCCAAAGTGATTCATAATCTGTGCCGACAAATCTTCCAAAAACTTCATAGGTGCTCCCTCACAAGGGTCCCCACTCACCAGCTCCTCGCACCCCCACAGGGGTAGACAGCATGTAAGACTGGATCCAGATGAGGTCTGTATTTGAGTCACACAATTTCCCAGCCAGGTTGCTACCAGGATGAAGTATAAGACTGCAGCACGCTTCCAGTATCCACGGCTCCTCACTTCCCAGGGAGGTTTAAATGGCAAGCAGCAGGTTATCCAGAAACCTCAGTGATAAAAATAATAGGCTCCCATAGTGCGGTAAAAAATGGGTAATTTATTTAAAAATATATATATAATAATAAGAACAATAAGGACTAAGCCTCCAAAGGTGTATATACGGTACCTTATACAAATCTAGTACAAGGGACACAGCACCGCGGTAACCGTAATGCCGTGATCACAGCTTGCGCCTCGGCTGCGTTCCAGCTTCAGGTACCCGGATGGAAACAGCGTGATGTGCGTGGTTCCGCCTTACGCACGTTTCATATTGAACGTCTTCTGAGGCATTTTTTGTGCATGGGCTTTAGGAAAGGCTTCCTTCGTGGACGACACCCTCTGCAGTATACGTTGTATCGTGTCTTCTTTAGCTAATTGCAGTGAACTTGCATGGCGATTTTCTTCAATGTTCCTCATCAGAAGACGTTCTTACAGTATCGAGGTGTTATCTTCTGTGGACGGCCTGGACCTCTCTGTGAGATGGTTGCAGTTCTATCTATGTTACATTTTTCTATCACTTTTGCTACAGTTCTCTTAATGATAAGTAAAGCTTTACTGATATTCTTGTAGCCTTCACCTTTCTTGTGTAAAGAAATTATTTTCTTTCTCAGGCCTTGTGGAATTTCTCTTCCATGTGGTGCCATTGCTGACAGCATGAAATGGGAAGAGGTTTTCTTTGTTAAGCAACGCCCTTTTAAAATCAACTGTCTGCTGGACAACTGTTTAATAAATAATAAGACTCCCCAGTAGTTAAATTCTTGTTAATTAGGATTTTGTTGTCTAAAATTTAGCTTTGCTCCTAGGACTTTCATTGGGGTGTAATCATTTTTGCAACATGGTCTTGAATGAATTTGTTAGGAAAAACACTTTTTTGTGTGTGCAAATGAACAAATCTTGGTTGCAATCAATGGTCCGCATTTTGTAGTATAGTGTTCCATAAAAAATGTTGATTCTGAAAAGAAAGTAAAGGTGTTCTGACAAATCTGATGTATATAATCACAATAAATACAATTATTGAGCATAAAACATGTTCGAACCATGATACATATAATTTAAAACATGAAATTGTTAATCTGTTTCCGTTTTTAAGTTCTGCAATCATTAAAATGGCAAATAGCATCTGCTGTAATTTATTTTTATTTAATGGTTCTCAAGGGCAGCTTTAAATTTCATTCATAAATATTAATTTATTTATTACACTGCTTAATTTCAGTTCCCAGCTTGTTTTAGAACTTCCAAAGACTAAGTCTGTAAAATCCTAGGGAAAATATTATCTTTTGTACATATTTTTTATGCATTTCATTTTAATTCATTGCCTAAGGTCCCCCATATCTCTGGTAAGTACTGCACACAGAAGTATTAACCCTTTTGTGAAGCTTAGATGCCCAGACTAATTTTAGCAGTGTCATTACATATATTAACATGACAATAAAACAAATTTTACTGTTTGACAGTGAATCTGAGAACTAGAAACACACATTGTTGCACCTTTAATGTTCTCTGCAGCCAGGTTAATTAGTATTCTCACAGCAAGGTGCTCTTTACATTTGAACTTACTATCAGTGTTATACTGTAGTTGTTTGCACCAATAACAAATGTGCAGAGTTAGTGGGCAAGGAACTGACGCACAGACAGGGCCAGCCAGTTGTTTTAAGCATCAGCACTTCCTCTGCCATCTAGTTTTTTAAACAGCAAAAGCATGCAATCAGTTACAAATATAGGCTTGTCATTTCAATTGGAAGTCAATCTGGGTGACAAGCTTTTCAGTTACAAAATATATTTTTTCTGTTCCCTAAACTAAAAAGGAACAATCACCTTTGCTATATAAAATACAGTTTTTAAAGACTTAATAATATTCTATGAAAGATTTTTTTAAACATTAGCCTCAGGCTAAAATAACATACCGTATATACTCGAGCATAATGCCGCGTACACACGACCGTTTTTAATGACGAGAAAAATTACATTTTTTAAAATGGTCATTAAAAATTATCGTGTGTGGACTTTCCAGCAGTTTTCCCGACGAGAAAAACGCTGAGAATCACGACGAGAAAAATTGTAACATGCTCTAATTTTTCACGTCGTTTTTTTACATCGACGTTTTTCTCGTCATGAAAAACAGCCGCGTGTGGGCTTTAACGAAGTGAAAAAAATGAGCATGCTCAGAATCAAGTATGAGACGGGAGCGCTCGTTCTGGTAAAACTAGCGTTCGTAATGGAGATAGCACATTCGTCACGCTGTAATTGACTGAAAAGCACGAGGCTGAAAAGCGCAAATTGTCGCTCAACAAACTTTACTAACATGAAGGGTGGCGCCATCCGAATGGAATTTCCTTTTTATAGTGCCGTCGTACGTGTTGTACGTCACCCAGCTTTACTCGAACATTTTTTTCCACGATAGTGTGTAGGCAAGGCAGGCTTGAGAGGAAACACGAAAAATCCAGTCGAGAAAAATGCCATTTTTTTCAATGACATTAAAAACGGTTGTGTGTACGCGGCATGAGCCAAGTTTTTCAGCACATTTTTTTTGCGCTGAAAATGCCCCCCTCGGCTTATACTCAAGTCTGTGTCCATCTTCAAATTTGTGCACCTGATCCTGGCCAGCCGTAGGTCCCCTGGTCCCCAAACTTGGCACACACGTAGCCTTACTCTTCCTCTACTAGTGTGCAAAGTTTGTTGTCCGGGGGACCTACGGCCGGGGAGCACCGATTTTTCAAACCCGGGCACCCCTTCCATAGACTCCAATGTTAAACAGTAATTTCTTTGGTGATTTTGGGGACCCGTTACCGGCCTGCCCTAGGCCCCCTGGACCCCAAACTTGGCACACATGTAGACCCACTCTTTATCTACAAGTGTGCAACATCTGTTGTCCAGGAGACCTACGACCGGGTAGCACCGATTTTTAAAAGCCAGGCACCATAGACTCCCATGTTAAAGGTCAGTCTAGTCACACAGCGCCGGGGATCAGGTAGGGAGATTGGGCACAGTGAGGCATGGGCACAGTGAGGCATGGACACAGTGAGGCATGGACACAGTAAGGCACAGTGAGGCATGGACACAGTGAGGCACAGTGAGGCATGCACATGGACACAGTGAGGCAAAGTGAGGCATGCAGATGGACACCCTAGGCTTATAATCTAGTCAATACGTTTTCCCATTTCTTTGTGGTAAAATTAGGTGCCTCGGATTATATTCGGGTCAGCTTATACTCGAGTATATATGGTACTTTATATAATGATTCTATGTTGCGTTAAAGGCAAGACTTGTGGCTGCATAAACAATTTTTATTCTGTCACATGATTTCTGTAAGCTCAAAATGAGGTTTGGCTGGTGACACCTACCCTGTCTTGCTTTCTACTACTAATCACGGCATGTGGCCATATACTCTTTCACCTTTGGGGTTGCAGTATCCGAGGCCCCCTTATTATTAAAGGGGGCTTCCAGATTCTGATAAGCCCTTCATCTGCACACCTCCCACAACCACTTGGCAAGGTTTGTGGGGATGAAGTCCTTGTCCTCATCAACAAACAGACAAGGTGTGTTATGAGTGGAAATGCAGCCTGGTGTGGTTCAGAAGGGAGCCAGACAGGACAGAATAAGGTAGCCAGACAGAATAAGGATATATAGTATTAGTGGGACCATTTTTGTTTTGTTTTTTGTTTTTCTGTATAGAGTCCTTCCTTAACCACTTAACGACCGCTCACTGTATATATACGTCGGCACAATGGCACCGACAGGCACAATCACGTAGAGTGTACGTGATTGCCTTTGTACAGTTGGGGGGTCCAATCGGACCCCCCTTCTGTACAGTGAGTGGTCGGAATTCGTTGGGGAGCGATCCGACATGAGGGGACGGCCGTTCGATTCCGGCCACCCCCCCGTGATCGCTCCCGGCGAATGGAAATGCCCCCTCTGTCTGTGGAATGTACACACAGACAGAGGAAGCAGGAGGAAGTGATGTCATCTCCTGTGCGGCGCTCACATATACCGAGCGCCGTACAAGAGAAGACATCAAGGTTAGTGCACAAACACTACACTAACACCAGCACACATAGGCACATAAATCGCCCCCCCAGGCCCCCCCAGATCACCCCCCAGCCCCCAGTCACAGTGTCACTGATTGCAGTGACCATTTATTTACTGATCACTGCAATCAGTGACATTTGTGACTGTAAAAGTGTCACTACATTTAGTTTTAGGTCCAGTGTAGCCCCCTAATAAAGGTTTAACCCCTTGATCACCCCCCAGATAACCCTTTCACCCCCTAGCACCGCCGTCGCTAAGCGATCATTTTTCTGATCGCTGTCTTAGCGTCGGTGATGCAGATCGGTACCCAGTAATTTTTTTTAGGTTCGCCGCAGGTTTTTATAGTGTCGGGTACCCCCATAAATTATCTAATAAAGGTTTAACCCCCTTGATTGCCCCCCAGGTAACCCTTTCACCCCCTATCACCACTGTCGCTAAGCGATCATTTTTCTGATCGATGTCTTAGCGTCGGTGATGCAGATCGGTAGCCAGTATTATTTTTTTTAGGTTCGCCGCAGGTTTTTATAGCGTCAGGTACCCCCATAAATTATCTAATAAAGGTTTAACCCCCTTGATCGCCCCCCAGGTAACCCTTTCACCCCCTATCACCACTGTCGCTAAGCGATCATTTTTCTGATCGCTGTCTTAGCGTTGGTGATGCAGATCGGTAGCCAGTAATTTTTTTTAGTTTCGCCGCAGGTTTTTATAGCGTCGGGTACCCCCATAAATTATCTAATAAAGGTTTAACCCCCTTGATTGCCCCCCAGGTAACCCTTTCACCCCCTATCACCACTGTCGCTAAGCGATCATTTTTCTGATCGATGTCTTAGCGTCGGTGATGCAGATCGGTAGCCAGTATTTTTTTTTTAGGTTCGCCGCAGGTTTTTATAGCGTCAGGTACTCCCATAAATTATCTAATAAAGGTTTAACCCCCTTGATCGCCCCCCAGGTAACCCTTTCACCCCCTATCACCACTGTCGCTAAGCGATCATTTTTCTGATCGCTGTCTTACCGTAGGTGATGCAGATCGGTAGCCAGTAATTTTTTTTAGGTTCGCCGCAGGTTTTTATAGCGTCAGGTACCCTCATAAATTATCTAATAAAGGTTTAACCCCCTTGATCGCCCCCCCAGGTAACCCTTTCACCCCCTATCACCACTGTCGCTAAGCGATAATTTTTCTGATCGCTGTCTTAGCGTCGGTGATGCAGATCAGTAGCCAGTATTTTTTTTTTAGGTTTGCCGCAGGTTTTTATAGCGTCAGGTACCCCATAAATGATCTAATAAAGATTTAACCCCCTTGATCGCCCCCCAGGTAACCCTTTCACCCCCTATCACCACTGTCGCTAAGCGATCATTTTTCTGATCGCTGTCTTAGCGTCGGTGATGCAGATCGGTAGCCAGTAATATTTTTTAGGTTCGCCGCAGGTTTTTATAGCTTCAGGTACCCCCATAAATTATCTAATAAAGGTTTAACCCCCTTGATCGCCCCCCAGGTAACCCTTTCACCCCTATCACCACTGTCGCTAAGCGATCATTTTTCTGATCGCTGTCTTAGCGTCGGTGATGCAGATCGGTAGCCAGTATTTTTTTTTTAGGTTCGCCGCAGGTTTTTATAGCGTCAGGTACCCCCATAAATTATCTAATAAAGGTTTAACCCCCTTGATCGCCCCCCAGGTAACCCTTTCACCCCCTATCACCACTGTCGCTAAGCGATCATTTTTCTGATCGCTGTCTTACCGTAGGTGATGCAGATCGGTAGCCAGTAATTTTTTTTAGGTTCGCCGCAGGTTTTTATAGCGTCAGGTACCCCCATATATTATCTAATAAAGGTTTTAACTCCCTAATTGCCCCTAGTTAACCCTTTCACCAGCGATCATCATATAAGTGTTACGGGTGACGCTGGTTAGTTAGTTTGCTTTTTATAGTGTCAGGGCACCCGCCGTATATAACCCAATAAAGGTTTAACCCCCTGATCGCCCGGCGGGTGATATCAATTAGGTTTTAGCGTCAGAGAGGGTCTGCATCACACCCCAGGCAGCGTCAGGTTAGTGCCAGTAACGCTAACACCCACGCGTGAAGCATACACCTCCCTTAGTGGTATAGTATCTGAACAGATCAATATCTGATCTGATCAGATCTATACTAGCGTCCCCAGCAGTTTAGGGTTCCCAAAAACGCAGTGTTAGCGGGATCAGCCCAGATACCTGCTAGCACCTGCGTTTTGCCCCTCCGTCCAGCCCAGGCCACCCAAGTGCAGTATCGATCGATCACTGTCACTTACAAAACACAACACACATAACTGCAGCGTTCGCAGAGACAGGCCTGATCCCTGCGACTCCAGTGCTGTAGGAGGTGATTTCACCACCACAGTTAAAAAAAAAAAGCAAATATGCCGAAGCATTGGGGCAGCAGGGGCGGAGGAGTGATTTTGCTCCTAATGCCGCGTACATACGGTCGAAATTCCAACGGAGGCTTGCCCGTGGAAAAGTCCGACCATGTGTGTGCGGCATAACTTTTTTTGCGGGAGGATGCCCCCATGCTTCGGCATATATAAATGGTGCATGTATGCCCATCATTAGAAGTGGGTGGATGAAGGGCGGTATTCTAATGGTGGGCATACCCACCGATCAATCTCTTTTTTCATTCAGCCACCTGGCTGCATGAAAAAAAAAGATTACAATACATGTCCAACAAGGACCAGCAACGTACTGGTATGTTGCTGGACTTTGAATGGTTATACCAGATTGATGCCTGCGGGTTTAGGTATCATCTTGGTATCATTCTTTTCAGCCAGCGGCCGGCTTTCATGTAAAAGCAATCCTAGTGGCTAATTAGCCTCTGGACTGCTTTTACAAGCAGTGGGAGGGAATGTCCCCCCCCAGATATAAAACGCGCCATTGGGAAATTGGGAAAGCATTTTATCACACCGATCTTGGTGTGGTCAGATGCTTTGAGGGCAGAGGAAAGATCTAGGGTCTAGACCCCAGTTTTTTCAAAAAAAGAGTACCTGTCACTACCTATTGCTATCATAGGGGATATTTACATTCCCTGAGATAACAATAAAAATAATAAAAAAAAAAATATGGAAGGAACAATTTAAAAATAAAATAAAAAAGCAAAATTAATAATAATAAAAAAAAAAAAAAAAAAAAAAAAAAAAAAAAAAGCACCCCTGTCCTGCCCTGCTCTTGCCCAATGGTGAACGCAAGCGTCAGTCTGGCGTCATATGTAAACAGCAATTGCACCATGCATGTGAGGTATCACCGCGAAGGTCAGATCGAGGGCAGTAATTTTAGCAGTAGACCTCCTCTGTAAATCTAACGGGGTAACCTGTAAAGGCTTTTAAAAGCTTTTAAAAATGTGTGTAGTTTGTCGCCAATGCGCGTTTGTGCGAAATTTTAAAGCATGTCGTGTTTGGTATCTATGTACTCGGCCTAAGATCATCTTTTTTATTTCATCAAACATTTGGGCAATATAGTGTGTTTTAGTGCATTAAAATTAAAAAAAGTGTATTTTTTCCCCAAAAAATGCGTTTGAAAAATCGCTGCGCAAATACTGTGTAGAAAAAAACATGCAACACCCACCATTTTATTCTGTAGGGCCTTTGCTTTAAAAATATATATAATGTTTGGGGGTTCAACATAATTTTCCTGCAAAAAAAAATATGTTTTCATGTAAACAAAAAGTGTCAAAAAGGGCTTTGTCTTCAAGTGGTTAGAAGAGTGGATGTAAGCTTCATGTTGTGTATAAAATGCCAGAACAGTTCAAAACCCCCCCCAAATGACCCCATTTTGGAAAGTAGCCACCCCAAGCTATATACTGAGAGGCATGTCGAGTCCATAGAATATTTTATATGTTGACACAAGTTGCGGAAAAAAGACAATCTTTTTTTTTTTTTTTTTGCACAAAGTTGTCACTAAATGATATATTGCTCAAACATGCCATGGGCATATGTGGAATTACACCCCAAAATACATTCTGTTGCTTCTCCTGAGTACGGGGATACCACATGTGTGAGACTTTTTGGGAGCCTAGCCGCGTACGGGACCCCAAAAACCAATCACCGCCTTCAGGCTTTCTAAGGGTGTAAATTTTTGATTTCACTTCTCACTGCCTATCACAGTTTCGGAGGCCATGGAATGCCCAGATGGCACAAAACCCCCCAAATGACCCCATTTTGGAAAGTAGACACCCCAAGCTATTTGCTGAGAGGTATGTTGAGTATTTTGCAGATCTCGCTTTTTGTCACAAAGTTTTGAAAATTGAAAAAAAAAAGAAAAAAAAATGTCTTTCTTCATTTTCAAAAACAAATGAGAGCTGTAAAATACTCACCATGCCTCTCAGCAAATAGCTTGGGGTGTCTACTTTCCAAAATGGGGTCATTTGGGGGGGTCTTGTGCTATTTTGGCATTTTATGGCCTTCGAAACTGTGATAGGTAGTGAGGAATCAAATCAAAAATTTGTGCCTAGAAATCCTGAAGGCGGTGATTGGTTTTCGGGGTCCCGTACGCGGCTAGGCTCCTAAAAAGTCCCACACATGTGGAATCCCTGTACTCAGGAGAAGCAGCAAAATGTATTTTGGAGTGCAATTCCACATATAACCATGGCATGTGTGAGCAATATATCATTTAGTGACAACTTTTTGTAATTTTTATTTTTTTTTGTCATTATTCAATCACTTAGGAAAAAAAAATATTCAATGAGTTCAACAGGCCTCTCAGCAATTTCCTTGGGGTGTCTACTTTCTAAAATGGGGTCATTTGGGGGGGTTTTGTGCTATTTTGGCATTTTAGCACCTCAAGAAATGAGATAGGCAGTCATAAATTTAAAGCTGTGTAAATTTCAGAAAATGTACCCTAGTTTGTAAACGCTATAACTTTTGCGCAAACCAATAAATATACACTTATTGTCATTTTTTTTACTAAAGACATGTGGCTGAATACATTTTGGCCTAAATGTATGACTAAAATTGAGTTTATTCGATTTTTCTTATAACAAAAAGTAGAAAATATCATTTTTTTTCAAAATTTTCGGTCTTTTTCCGTTTATATCACAAAAAATAAAAATCGCAGAGGCAATCAAATACCATTAAAAGAAGGCTCTATTTGTGGGAAGAAAAGGACGCAAATTTCGTTTGGGTACAACATTGCATGTCCGCACAATTTACAGTTAAAGCAGCGCAGTGCAAAATTCTGAATTCACCTCTGGTCCTTTAGCTACCAAATGGTCCGGGGCTTAAGTGGTTAATATCCACACCAGACACAAAGGGTTGTTTATATATTTCCTGAGGGAGCTCATGCATACTTTTTTTATTTTTTTTGTGTGAGGTACCCCCTTAAAATCTTTACCAGACTTGGAGGGGGGGAGACACAATTTGTTTTCATTTTTGCTGTAACACATCGACAAAGAAATATATGACAGTTTAACCTCTTCCCGCCGCAGGAACCCTTTGTCCCTCCGGGCGGCCGTCATATGACGTCCTGGGCTTCCCTGCAGTGTGGAGAGCGCGCACGCGCTGCTGGCGGCACGTGCACTCACCGCATCACTGGGGACCCAATGTGCATGTCTGGTGATGACCGCCGGGCATCCGCGATTGCTCGTCACCAGAGCAGGGACGTGGATCACTGCTATTACTAGTAAAAAAAAAAATGCCATAATTCTATCCCCTATTTTGTAGACGCTATAACTTTTGCGCAATCCAATCAATATACGCTTATTGCAATTTTTTTTACCAAAAATATGTAGAAGAATACATATCGGCTTAAACTGAGGAAAAAAAAATGGGATTATTATTATAGCAAAAAGTAATAAATATTGTGTTTTTTTTCTAAATTGCCGCTTTTTTTGTTTATAGTGCAAAAAATAAAAACCGCAGAGGTGATCAAATACCACCAAAAGAAAGCTCTATTTGTGGGGAAAAAAATTATCAAAATTAATTTGGGTACAACGTCGCATGACCGCACAATTCTCATTCAAAGTGTGAAAGCTGAAAATTGGCCTGGGCAGGAAGGGGGTGAAAATGGGCAGTATGGAAGTGGTTAAATTGGCAAAAAAAAAAAGAAGCTGCATCAAATACCCCCCTTAGGTCTTCTATGTATTTTGAAGGACCTTTGGGGTCTGGGTGACATTTTTTCTTTTACAATAAGACAGGAGAGCGATGTCATTTTCCAGCAATCTAAAACTTTTTTTCCATAATAAATGTCAGTGCTAAAAAAAATCACTGTCCCAGCTGCATGGATTTAAAAAAACAAGTTTTTTTATTGTTACATGTTCCTCAGGGTAGTGCCCTCCCACCATAATATTTTATTTAAACCTCCTCTTGCCTATTAGCCCAGCTTTTTTAATTTGACAGATTTGGCTCCCATTTATTTTAATTTGGGTTCGGCATCAACGAGGTTCTTTGCCCCAAACCCAAAGCGGTTTGGCTTATCACTAATCACTGCAGTCAGCAAAAAATCTGGATTAGGTTTCCACTGACCAGGATCGGACCCCTCCTAAAGAAGAAAAAGTGTAAAAAAAAAATAGCAAAAGAAAAATACAGTGTATGTGTGTATGTTATATATGTAGCGGGTACTTGAATTTAGGGGAAGCATCTGGGTGGTAGTGTAACCCAGATGCCTTGATTGTTAGGAAATTCAAGGTTCCCTTTGTGAGTCTTGGAGGACTCTGGTGGTGTGAAGTTCCCGCCGGCCTATAGGTGGCGTTGTTGCCTTGGACCGGGGCTGAACTCGCACCACAAGACTGTACCTTTTTGTCCTCCCCTGGAGCTGGTACAGCGGGGCGGGGAACCCGCTGTGGCGCGAAGGGAGAGGTCATAAAAGGGGCAGCCGCCCTGGTCACGGTGTGGAGAGAGTCCGGAGCTAGAAGATGCGGCCACACCCAGGCACCTTTGGCCTGGGTGCTGGAGTTCCGGTGTTCCGGGCCTAGGTGCCCTTGACCTAGCCGGAGCAGAGATGGAGTCCATCTCAGGCACCTTTAGCCTGGGGTGAGGTACTATGGCGGATGCCTAGGGCTCAGTACCTTCGACTGAGTTCCGCGAGGGTGGAGGAATCTGAAGGGGCCCTAACTCCTTGGGTGCCCATGTCTGAGTTCGTGAGGACTGGTGTGCAGTAACTTCTCTGAAGAGTCCGGCGCAGCATCGCTGATGACGGAGAGGCCTCCATTTCTCCCTTGGACGGATTTCTTCCTCTGACAGGGGCAGAGTGAGCGAAGGTAATTCACGTTCTACATCACCTAGTCAGTGGCAGTGACTATTCACCACTGGCGACAGCACAGTGGTCAGCAGCAGAAGGGAAAGGATTGTGCCTCGATCTGTCCCCATTTTCCAAAGTAAAGAGACTGTTTCATTGCTTGGCGAGAAGAATAAAACTGAGTTGGACCTATTCACTGTGTGGAACTCTGATTACTAGTAGGGATGAGCTTCGAGTTCGAGTCGAACTCATGTTCGACTCGAACATTGCCTGTTCGCCCGTTCGCCGAACAGCGAACAAATTGGGGTGTTCGCGGCAAATTCGAAAAATCTATGGGAGAAATCTAAAGTGCTAATTATAAAGGCTTATATGCAAGTTATTGTCCTAAAAAGTGTTTGGGGACCCGGGTCCTGCCCCAGGGGACATGTATCAATGCAAAAAGAAGTTTTAAAAACGGCCGTTTTTTCGGGAGCAGTGATTTTAATAATGCTTAAAATGAAAAAATAAAAGTGAAATATTCCTTTAAATTTCGTACCTGGGGGGTGTGTATGATATGCATGTGAAGTGGCGCATGTTTCCCGTGCTTAGAACTGTCCCTGCAAAAAGTGTCATTTTTGAAAGAAAAAAATGCATTTAAAACTGACTCGCGGCTATTAATGAATTGTCGGCTCCCGGCAATACATACAAAAGTCATTGATAAAAAAAAAAAAAAAAAGCGTGGGGGTTCCCCAGAATTCAATTACCAGGCCCTTCAGGTCTGGAATGGATATTAAGGGGAACCCCGCCGCAAATAAAAAAAAAATTGACGTGGGGTTCCCCCAAATATCCATTCCAGGCCCTTCAGATCTGGCATGGATTTTAAGGGGAACTCCACCCCAAATAAAAAAAAAAATGGCGTGGAGTCCCCCTAAAAATCCATACCAGACCCCTTATCCGAGCATGCAACCTGGCCGGCCGCAGGGGAAAAGGGGGGGACGAGAGAGCGGCCCCCCCTCCCTCCTGAACCGTACCAAGCCACATGCCCTCAACATGGGGAGGATGTCCCCATGTTGATGGGGACAAGGGCCTCATCCCCACAACCCTTGCCCGGTGGTTGTGGGGGTCTGCGGGCGGGGGGCTTATCGGAATCTGGAAGACCCCTTTAACAAAGAGGACCCCCAGATCCCGCCCTCCCCCTATGTGAATTGGTAAGGGGTACATTGTACCCCTACCATTTCACGAAGAAAGCGTAAAAAAATGTTTAAAAAAACACACAAACACCTTGAAAAAGTCCTTTATTTAAAAAAAAAAAAAAAAAAAACATTCCAGCGGTGAAATCCAGTGTCCCGCGGCGATCCCGATGTCCAGCGCTGTCCGTCATTGGTTGTGCCTGAGCGGACCTGATGGGGAACTCCCTCTCAGTATTTTAAATGTATAGACCCGCCCCTTCTAAAGTTCCCCATCAGGTCCGCTCAGCGGACCAGATGCGGAACATGAGAAGGGGCGGGTCTATACATGTATTACCAAAGTGAGAGCAGTTCCCCATCAGGTCCGCCTCCTCGGTATGTCAGACCCGCCTACGTCATTGGCTTGAGCGGGGAACTTCCTTCACTATGTAAATTTAAATTTACATAGTGAAGGAAGTTCCCCGCTCAAGCCAATGACGTAGGCGGGTCCGACATACCGAGGGGGCGGACCTGATGGGGAACTGCTCTCACTTTGGTAATACATGTATAGACCCGCCCCTTCTCATGTTCCGCATCTCGTCCGCTGAGCGGACCTGATGGGGAACTTTAGAAGGGGCGGGTCTATACATTTAAAATACTGAGAGGGAGTTCCCCATCAGGTCCGCTCAGGCACAACCAATGAAGGACAGCGCTGGACATCGGGATCGCCGCGGGACACTGGATTTCACCGCTGGAATGTTTTTTTTTTTTTTTTTTTTTAAATAAAGGACTTTTTCAAGGTGTTTGTGTGTTTTTTTAAACATTTTTTTTACGCTTTCTTCGTGAAATGGTAGGGGTACAATGTACCCGTTACCAATTCACATAGGGGGGGGCGGGATCTGGGGGTCCCCTTTGTTAAAGGGGTCTTCCAGATTCCGATAAGCCCCCCGCCTGCAGACCCCCACAACCACCGGGCAAGGGTTGTGGGGATGAGGCCCTTGTCCCCATCAACATGGGGACATCCTCCCCATGTTGAGGGCATGTGGCTTGGTACGGTTCAGGAGGGAGGGGGGGCCGCTCTCTCGTCCCCCCCTTTTCCCCTGCGGCCGGCCAGGTTGCGTGCTCGGATAAGGGGTCTGGTATGGATTTTTAGGGGGACTCCACGCCATTTTTTTTTTAAACTTGGGGTGGAGTTCCCCTTAAAATCCATGCCAGATCTGAAGGGCCTGGTAATTGAATTCTGGGGAACCCCCACGCTTTTTTTTTTTTTTTTTCTCAATGACTTTTGTATGTATTGCCGGGAGCCGACAATTCATTAATAGCCGCGAGTCAGTTTTAAATGCATTTTTTTTCTTTCAAAAATGACATTTTTTGCAGGGACAGTTCTAAGCACGGGAAACATGCGCCACTTCACATGCATATCATACACACCCCCCAGGTACGAAATTTAAAGGAATATTTCACTTTTATTTTTTCATTTTAAGCATTATTAAAATCACTGCTCCCGAAAAAACGGCCGTTTTTAAAACTTCTTTTTGCATTGATACATGTCCCCTGGGGCAGGACCCAGGTCCCCAAACACTTTTTAGGACAATAACTTGCATATTAGCCTTTATAATTAACACTTTAGATTTCGAACGTTCGAGTCCATTGTATTTAATAGGGTTCTAAAGTTTACACGAACATTTTGTCTGTTCGCAGGTTCTGGTGCGAACCGAACAGGGGGGTGTTCGGCTCATCCCTGATTACTAGAAGCAAAGGAGTCAGGGACGAAGTACTGGACTTGGCTCTAGGACACCTACACAAAAACCCAATTTGCTGGCCTTCACCTCTTAGCTATGGAGGACATGGGCCGTGGTGTGACTTATCCCTCTCTCCCAGGTACCCCTAGACAACAGCCATAAAACCGATGAAGATAGAGAGAGGAGGGAGAGGTCCCGCTACATGCCCTAATGTGATATCATTTGAATCTGCATACATTTTATTTTTGGGTAAATATATGGGGGTGTGCAAACTACGTTAAAGTTATGTGGGGAAAAATTACAGGAAAATGCCAGAAGCAAAGCTGCAGTACCAAATACAATAGGTACTGCGGTGTCATGAAACAAACACACAGAAAAAAAAATTTGGAACTGTCGACGAGAGATGATTTTTTTCCAGCCTCCACAGCACCCCCAAACATCAGCACCCAATGCAGAATGCACCCCCTAGATATATCACTGGGCCTGGGTACTCTTGTGGTTATAGAAACATGTGGTGAGAGAAATATAGAGGCAGCTCTTACAGGCAGTGGCGTATCTAGGGTATGGCAAGCCATAGCAAGTGCCATGGGCGCTACACATGAAGGGGGCGCTAGTGAGCAGGGAATCCAGCATAAAAGTTCTTCACTGAAGTTAAAACTAGAGCTTTTTAAACTTCTCCCCTTCCTACTTGCTTATGGGGAGAAGCAATTACAGTTTCCTGGGTCCCATCAGGTCAAAATAGGGGCCCAGGAAGTGAGCGTAAAGGAGGGACTTTTTCTTCATTTTCGGGGCGCATGTACATCATGCTGCCCCGCTACTCAAATAGTCCCGGCTCATTGGCGGAGTGATTCTCTGCCCTGCTCCCGTCCTCAGGTGCTGAGATGCGAGTGCCGTGCTTCTGAGAAGTAACAGCCAGAGGGGGGCGTGGCTGCATGTGCCGAGCTCCACACAGATTGGCTGTGGAGACTGTCAGTCTGCAGAGTGTCCTGGGCTGCTGGAGAAAAGTTATAGAAGGCGCTGTGTGTGCACTGCAGGAAGGCTGAGATCGGAGGAGGGGAGGTAATAAATCCGGGGTCTGGCATCCCAGCACACAGAGCAGCAGGACGGGACAAATCACAATAACACTGCCCAGCTTATATGGAGCTTGGCATCCCCGGGATCCCTGTAGATGTGCCTGCTTATTGCTCCCACTCCATGGCTGAGGCTGCTCTGTGCATTGGTGAGCATCAAAGTGTTTACATAGAAAGATCCCCCCACAGATATGACTGAGCCATGGGCATAGACCAGCTGGAACTCAGCTTCCTACAGGTGGAAGAAGCTAGCAGGATCCTGGAGGTCCTGAAGTGAGGAGGACAGAGAGGGATAGAGAGTCATGTATGCAGATAGGATCAGAGCTCACATTCTACCTCCCTGTCTGAATGAATGCATTTCTGTTTTGTCACAATATCATTTTTCAGAGAAGCCCCTTCCTCTCAGGCTGATGTCAGGTGGGAGACTCTGTTGCTAGTGACAACGCTTCAGTGGCAGAGAACCTCCCACCTACCTCTATGGAATTGCTTCCTCTCAGAATACTACAGAATGTTGATCACTAGGGATGGGAGTGATTCCAGAGGGACCAACTGGCAGCCTTGTTGCTACCCTGCAGATGGCCGTTCATTTTGACTGGGATAAAGGCGCATGCATTAGAGGGAGGATGGTGATGGGGAGCTCCGGGGAGTGGCTGAGGTCACCAAACAGGAGTTGTTAGGAGCTGAAGGAGCTGAGACCGGAAGCATGTCCTAGGCCTGAGCCGGGTCACAGAGAGTGAGTTACGCTGCTTTCACACTGGGGCACGGGCCGTCATTTTTGCAGAGGTATTACGCCGCTGGTGGGGTGATTTTAACCCCCGCTAGCAGCCGAAAAAGGGTTAAAACCACCCGCAAAGCACCGCTGCAGCGGCGCTTTGCCAGCAGGTCGGCCGCGCTGCCCATTCATTTCAGTGGGCAAGAGCGGTGGAAGAGGTGTACACACCGCTCCGAAGATGCTGCTTGCAGGACATTTTTTAACGTCCTGCCAGCGCATCACACTGACACTGCAGGGGAGCCATATTTCAGGCGCTTTACAGGTGCTATTTTTAGCCCAAAAGCACCTTAAAAAATGCCCCAGTGTGAAAGGGGTCTTACTGTCAGGAGACCTGTTACCGGCCTGTGCTAGACGCTGTGGGGTTGATTTATTAGGGGAAAATCCACTTTGCACTTAAAAGTGCACATGGAAGTGCAGATGCTGTAGATCTGAAGGGGACATGCAAGGAAAATAGCATTTTAGCTTGCACATGATTGGATGATAAAATCAGCAGAGCTTCCCCTAATTTCAGAGCTTCCCCTCAGATTTACAGCGATCTACAGCGACTGCACTTCCATGTGCACTTCCAAGTGCAAAGTGGATTTTCCTTTAGTAAATCAACCCCTGTGCGTCATTAACGTCACTTGTCTTCTGTCATCAGATTATCTGTGCAGACCTAAGGAGAATGTGTTCAGGATTGACTTCACTTGCTTCAAGATCCAGGACCTGGAGACTGACACTGTGCTCTTTGAAACCTCCAAACTCTGCTCAGGTACCTGTCATGGAGGGCACCTTTCCTGGGGCAGGGGCAGGGACAGGTCTCCTTCATACTTCAAGTAGAACTAGAGTTGTTGGATGGAGTAAGGGAGGGTTATTGTTACCAATTTGACATCCATTTGGGTGCTGGTGCGTGTCTTTGAATGCACACTATCTGTGCTCAGGGGCATTTTCCTGCACTCAAACAGATATCAAGGTGAAAGCAGGGGCTGTGTTCATGAAGCTGCTGCATCCCAATTGATTTGAATTGGTCTGCCTGCCCGTGCATGTACTGCACATCTGTGTGCTTTTCATGCAGTGAAAACATGGCCCTGTACACTTAAAATGTTTTGACAGGGGCGCAGTTTCAGTGCTTGCCATAGGCGCCATTTTCACTAGATACGCCTCTGCTTACAGGCCTCTTTCTGAAAATGCTAGCTGCCTGGTTGCAGTGCTGATCCTAAAGCAGCCAATAGATTATGCAATATTCTTTCCTTCCACCATGGGTGGGAGGAAATAAAATCACTTGATTCCCCCATCAACACAGTCAGTGTTGATGGGGAAGCCTTCCAGGCCGGCAGAACACAATTACCATTAATATTGCATATAAAAGATCAGACAGGTTGGTTGTACACAATCAATTGATTGACTCGGGTCCAACCAACCTGCCCATGGAGCTACAGTATAAAATCTCGGCCGGTCCCTGCTGAACCAATGGAATTTCGATCCATCTATTGCCAGCTTAAGACTTCTGATTTACAAAAGGTACAAAAATGCAGGAAAGTCGCTGCTTCTAATCTGTATACTTTTTCATTAAGGGATATCAGGCTCTACTGTAAATTACTAATGAAAATCTGACTCAGGAAATTACACGTGTTCTTCATGCTATCAAATGGCTAACTTCCTCATATCTAATTAGATAACACTAAATCCTCTGTGAATAGCACAGCTTTGACAAAGGTTGAATTTCATGGAGAAGAAAAGTGTGACAGCAATTACCTACTTTCTGTCTTAAAACATATAATCTACCAACTCTAAAAATAAATGAAAAACAAACACAAGGCCATGCCCTTGGCAACTCAGAAAATGTATTTAATTATTCTGTTTGACTTGTCCCAGTAATCAGAGATAGAGCATGTACTCGTAATTTTAATTATTTTACTTCTAGTGAAACTTGGTCATTCTAAGAATATTATCTTTTATGTCAAACAAATTATACGTTTTAAGCCCATATATATGTAGCGCACGCGCACCCACCCCTCTTTTTCCTGCCTTGTTCGGCTCCTCGCAGGAATAGAGGGGCACACCGCACCACAAGCCCGTACCCTCCTGTGTGAAGAGGTTGAGCGGTGTTGTTGATGGGTCCTCCACAGTCAGACAGCCAGAGAATGTTTCTCACCTCTATATTAAATAAAGACAAGTCCTTGTATCCCCACAGTAACTTGAATGTCCACACCAGCTGAAACTCCAACGTAGAGTTTATTCTCTTGTAAAACACAGTCTGACAGAAAAGGTTGGAGGGAGGACAGGACAGCTTAAGGTGTGGAAGAGGTCCAGGCACAAACGTAACCCAATTCACTGCTCCGATTCTCAAGCAGACTCAGCCCATTCGGATAGTCTTCCTAGCTTGGGACTAGCAGCCGATATGGTACTCAAACTTTACACTTGGTCTCTGCCACAGACCTGATGAACTTGGTCTCTGCCACAGACCCGATGAACTTGGTCTCTGCCACAGACCTGATGAACTTGGTCTCTGCCACAGACCTGGTGAACTTGGCCTCTATTAAGGAGAAGATAACCCTCCAGAGAGTTACCGGGACCCTTCCTTCACCGTGACTTCTGCACCAGTCCCTCGGAACAGTTCCTCCCCTGGCTTCCTCATCTAGGATACGGGTCCCCTCGCAAGGCAGCACCCTGAGACTCCTCGATCCTTGGTGGGCTCCAGCCGAAGGTGCTGGGCCCAGGCCTTTGTTGCAGCCCCAGGACTAAAGGTGCCTGGGACTGATCCACGACCTCCGCCCCTGGGCCAAAAGTGCCCAGGACGGACAGGAACACACACCTTGGGGTAGGACCCCTGACAACGAACGAGCCTGAACAGGCAGCGTCTGCCCCTTTTATATCCTCTCCCAGCATGCACAGCAGGCCTGCCACACCCACTGTACAGCTGCTGAGAGGGGACACACAAGGGACAGCACTGAATTAGCGGTTCGACCCTGGCCTACTATGACAGCTCCACCTGCAGGCCACAGGGAACTATACACCAATACTCTCCCTGCAGACAAAAATGGTTGCAAGAACTCTAACAATTGGGGTGTTTGGGTATAACTACCACCGAACACTTCCCCAAAATTTAGCACCCCGCTACATATAAAATATTTGTTTTCCCTAAAATACCTTACCCTGTTCTTGTACCTACTATGATTCCTGTTTTTGCAAAGTTTACTGTATATTTGATGCCTTTAGAAGCAATTGTCAAGCTCTTCCAATAACTCTGATTCAACTCATTGACTTAAAAGAGAAGTATGGTTTTGCACGTTTTTCTAGGTTAATACTTACCTAGGTGGATGCAGCATCGGTCCAATGCTGCATCTGTCCCCGAGTGCCTCTGCACTGAGAACCAAGCGATCGAACACTGCAGATCGCTCGGTTCTAACAGCTCCCTGAGCAGAGAGCTGCTGACTGTCAGTCACAGCCCTCGCTGAGAGGCTGAGCCGGGTGTCAGTTCAGAGACCTGGCGGATCCCGTCTTCCATTGTCGGGATGACGCGGGCCCTCGACCGACTTCTGTGAGGTCAGCAGAGAGCAGACTTCAGCCCGCTCTCTGCTAAAATCAGGTCACAGGAGTGGAAAACGAATTGTGCTCCTGTGATCCATAGGAGAAGTACAGCCAAACGAGCTTTGGCTATACTTCTCCTTTAACATCCATTTCAGTAATTTTTCTATATTTCTAAGCTTGCACTAAACTGTGTTGCTTTGGTACACATGTTATTACTCATTAGGCAGTACTCCTAGGTACTGCCAGCACCAACATAGTCCCTTGCAATGTTAGGGATAATTTCTTAAAGTAGAACTAAAGGCAACACTTTTTTTTAAATTTTGGATAGAATAAGGGAGGGTTATAACCTCGTCAGTTTTTTGTTTTTTTTGCCATGTGTGTTCCATTGGGGAGATTTCTCTTCACTTCCTGTTCCATAGCAAAAACAAGAAGAGAGGAAATTCCTCAAAAGTGAGAGCATCCCAGGGTGTCACCAGGACTAGTGCTCCCATTGGAAGATTTCCCCTCTATGATGCCGCGTACACACGATCATTATTCACGGCGGTTTAAAAACCGCCGTGAATAATGACATTTTAAACGAGGGAACAGCTTGTTCCCCACACACGGTCATTTTTCTCGTCATTTTTTAAAATGACGAGAAAAACGATTGTCTATGGCCTCCGCGGCAGTGTTTCCCTATGGGAAACACTGCCGCGGAAGAAATGTCAGGAAAAACGACGAGAAAAATTAGAACATGTTCTAATTTTTCTCATCGTGATTAATGCCGTTTTTCCCCGTCGGGAAAAACAGCAAAAAGCCCACAGACGATCGTTTTTCTCGTCCAAAGGAAAAAATGTCATTTTTCCCGACGGGAAAAATGATCGTGTGTACGTGGCATTACTGTTCTGGTGTCAATCCAAAATTTGGGATTTTGTTTTACATTTTCTCTCTCAATGATAACTGTTTACAGGAAAACCAATAGTGGTTGACTAGGACTTACCCTTTCCTTTTGCAACTAGAATTGGCCATGAAGCATTATGCAACAGCTATAGATATACAGTAATATTATCCCCAAAACTCTAAATAAAAGTATATAAATGCATAGGTGACTTTTGTTTTAAGTGTGTGCCAACCTCTCTTTTAAGAAAACGTTAATGACAAATGAATAGGTACACAAATCTGGGGGTTTATGTAGAGAATGAGATGAGGAGATGAGATGGATTTACCAGAACCACCAGCATATCCCTCCTGGGTGACAGACTTCAAGAGGGGGTATTTAATGGAGAAAGCCCCCACCTGTCTCCCTTTGGGGGCATTTTAAAAGTATATATTTATGCTCATCTATAAATGAAAAGCAGTCCTGAAAGTCCTGAGGGGTAGGTACACATATACAACCACACACTGAAGCGGGGGGAACCAAATACCAGCCTATGCATGTAATTTGCATGATGTTTTTGTGCACAAGAATTACAGTGATGCTGCTTGAGCCCCCTTCAATTTGCAGTTAGGGAACAGGTACCTGGGAAACCTCCTCCCAGTATCGGTGAAGCTTTGGACACCTCCAAATTAAGTGTATAAAGTCCCCTTGCTGTACTTTGCACTTTGGGCACAGGGGGAGTCCCTTCCTCCCCACCTGTAAAGCTGTACTGGTGTTCTGTAGGCCCTATGCAGGATAAATAATTGTGACAGTTTGATCTGATGATAGCTCTGCGGCGCATCAATATCGATATTCCATTTGTGTGGACAGACTTTCCATTCCATGTGCATTTATTGGGATGATTCCTCCCGGGCTTGATGAATGGAACTCAATACATTCCAGGTGATACCAACAGAAGCATAGACTAACAGCAGCCAACCAACACACTTTGAACTGGTGAGTGAGTGTCTTCCATATATGAACTTTTTGGCAGCTTCCAATGGATGGTGGATTTATCCCACAGATATAACTTTGTGAGGGACAACTGTTGACTATTAATTCGGCCACAGTCACCCCATTTTTCTGAAGCGCAATTCAGCCAATCTCTATCCCTGTGACACCCTCACCCAACTATTGATTGTTCAATCATATTGGCTGGTCTATGGCTACCCAGCACAGTCACCTGTCAACTTTTTCATCATAAACAGTCACACGCACGGATTGAATACTGTTCATCTATCAGGCACTCACATAATAACCCCAAAGTCTTTGTGACTATGCCTATATCGATATTCCTTCCATGATCAGCAACGGTTGCATGTGTGTGGTGTGTATGGTCGTTTGGGTGGCCACCTCTGTTTTCACAGTTTTTTCTTTTTGACTAGTCTTATTTTATTATAGTTGTCTTCTGATGTGGTGTATAAATATCATGTATAATCATTAAATTGTTTTTTTATTTTTACAATTGCGGTTTACTTAGATTTAGTATCTTTAGTTTAGTTGAGCCTTTTTGAAGAATACTGTCTGTGGGGGGGGTCTTCCCTCTCCTCTCTCCTGTTTTTTTGCATAAAATATTAGCGGAGTCCCGCTGTTCCCTAGCCACCAAAGCAAGAAGGTGACCCGTTTTTTCCCCTTCCTCAAAGTAACTCTGCTGATGGAAGTATCTCCTCTTCTCTGCTGCTGTTAACAGAACAGAGTTATATAAAGATTGCGCCTCGGTCCAGGAATCATAATTGGCTTGGGAGGGGTCTGCTACCAATGCCTGTTCTCTAGCTTTCATTTCATCTCGTACATTATTCTCCCATTTCCTAGAGCCTTTTTTAATGCCTGTAATGAGACATCCCCTCAAGAAGGCTTTAAGTGAATTCCATACCACCGCTGCGCTAGCCGATCCCCTATTAAAGTGTAAAAATTCCTGCAATGCCCCCACAGTCTCATCTGGAGATGGAAACAGGGTCAGCCAAAAAGGATTCACTTCCCACAGTGGGCGGCCCGATGTAACAGTAACAACTAGCCGTACCCAAAATGGAGAGTGATCTGACAGTAATCTTGGCTCATAAGCCAAGTCTCTTACCCTCTGCATTAACGCCTCGTTCCTCAGATCCATGTCAATCCGAGAGAGTCCCCCATGTGAAGCGGAATGGCACAAATAACATCTATCATTAGCATGTTTCTCCCGCCAGACATCGTGGAGTCCCAGTTCAGAAAGCAAGGAGGGAAAAGCCGTCCTACCGGCTGTGGGCTTTACCCCTCTAGGGTGTAGATGTTTAACTATATTCTGCTTGGTGGACACTTCCCAGAGGACATGCTGTTGGCAAACCCTTCCCTTATACCTAAGCCACAAAAAGATCACACCTTACCACAAAATTTCCATCCCATTTCAGTCCATAACAATGACCTCAAACTATTTGGAAGATTATTGGCTGATAGACTTGCTTCTGTCATTACTTCTCTGATCCACACTGACCAAACTGGGTTTATCCCAGGTAGACAAAAAGTGGATAACATTAGATTAGTTACTAACATAGTCCGAGATGCAAACCTCCACTCCCACCCCCTTTTGCTTACTTAGCCTTGACATTCACAAGGCTTTTGATAGCGTCAACTGGTCATTTCTGAATCACCTCCTACCTAAATTTGGCATATCTGAAAAATGTATCCATGGTTTTAATGCTCTATACCATCTTCCTCAAACCAGAATTAGAATTCCAGGTAATAACTCCGACTTTTTCCCTTTGAGCAGGGGAACTGGACAGGGTTGCCCGCTTTCCCCCCTCCTCTTCGCATTAGCTATTGAACCCCTCGCACACGCCATTAGAAACAATATTAATATCAAAGGATACCAGAAAGACCCACACCACTTTAAATTAAGTTTATATGCAGATGATGCCCTCTTATTTCTTTTTTTTTTTTAATCAAAAAGGTTTTTATTGAACACCAGATAGATCACAACAGTTTCCATTGTACAAAAAATAGCAAAGGTTTCCCTCTGCTGGCGAACTGTAAAACAACATATAAGATCACATCAAAAACAGCACCACAATCTTGCATGTATAAGCATAATAATCCTCGGCCGCTTGGTTTCAAATTTACTGCAAAAGTCGGGACATCACCAGCTCCCTGGGGCTCAGGCCAGGGGTATCAAGCCATTGGGACCAAATTCTCTCAAACCTGCTCGGGCTTCCCCTGTGCTGGTATATGTACTTTTCCATTATAAGAGTATTCCCCATGTGTGCTACCCAAGAGGTGGTGGTAGGCGGTGAGACTGACTTCCAACCCATCAAAATAAGCTTCCTAGCCTGAAACAGGGCCCTAGAGACCGCGACCCTGGTCAACTCCCCAGGGATCGCTTCCTCCAAGATCCCCAGCAGGCAGCACTTAGGGTCCAAAGGGATCGTAGTTTGAAACACTCTGTTTATTGTACCCACCACCTCAGTCCAATACCTGTGAAGCTTAGGGCATCTCCACAGGAGATGAATGAGATCTCCATTGTGCCTCTGACATCTACCACACACAGGGTCCCCGAGCTTACCCATCTTATATAATTTCAGCGGGGTGTAATGTACCCTCAATAATATATATAGCTGTGACACTTTCTGCGCAACGTTTAAAGAACAAGTAGTGACTGACCGCCACGCCTCCTCCCATTGGTCCCCTGACAGTGTACCTATGTCCTTCTCCCACATGGATTCCGCCCTGCTCGGGAATGCCTGTAGGTGACTTGCCAGTAACATCTGGTAGCATTGTGAGATAAATCCTTTTGTTTCAGTGCTAGTGTGCAGCACACGGAACACCGGGGCGGGCGACTGAACCCATTCCACCGCATTCCCGTGTGCCGCAACCGCATGTTGAAGCTGCATGTAGTAATAATGCATATGAGCTGGGAGGTCAAATCTGGCCTGCAGTTCGGGGAAAGTGAGAAGCCTGCCGTTAACGAAAATGTGGGACAGCAGAGCCACACCATGGGCACGCCATCTGGGCCCCTGCTGCAGCTTCACCAACTCCACATAAGACCTATTGCCCCATATTGGGCTGTCCTCTGTGAATCCCTGCACTCCCTGGAGTTGTCGGCCCTTATTCCAGACTTTCTGGATAAGTGCGAGCGTCGGGGTCCGCTTGTTGGATTTGAGGAACATTTGCGCCTCCGGCCCCATCGGGATAGTCTCAGCGCCAGTGGCCGACAGCATCAGTCGTGCCGCCGAGCTCCCCGGGTCCTGGGACATAGAGCCGATCAAATGCTGTAACTGGGCCGCTATGTAGTACAGCCAAGGATTGGGAACCGCCAGCCCCCCACTGTCCTTGGCCCGCTGCAAGTGTTCCAGTCTAATCCGAGGGGGCCTAGTATGCCATAGCAACCGTCGGAAGAGAGTGTTCACTATTCGGAAGATTTTTAGGTGTATCACTACAGGCGAGTTATGAAGAAAGTAAAGTAGTTGTGGCATTAAAATCATTTTAATCAGATTGGCTTTACCTGCAAGTGACATTTTTAGGGTGTTCCAAGTATTAATTTTGTCCCTAAACCGGGACAGCAATGGGTGCACATTAAGGGAGCAGTAGTCCCCCAGCCTGGGCGACACCTGTACCCCCAAATATTTAAAGCTAGATACAACTGGGATGGGACAAGAGTCCGGCAGGGCTACCCCACCATCCTCATCCAACAGCATCAGGGCGGATTTTGACCAATTAATGGTCAATCCCGAGTAGTGGCCGAATTGCTCTATTATTGACATAGCCCCGGGGATGGAGTGCGTGGGGTCCTCCAGGAACAGCAGCATGTCGTCCGCGTACAGCATGATTTTTTCTTGCAGCGTGCCGTATTGGAATCCCCGGACGCGGGCACTAGCCCGTATCAGGGCAGCCAATGGCTCTATAGCGATCGCGAAGAGCAGGGGGGACAGGGGACATCCCTGCCTCGTCCCCCTACCCAGAGCAAAGGCCGGTGACATCCTACCCGCGACCCTAATGGTCGCCTGGGGGGACGCGTACAGCAGCCTGACCCACTCTATAAACTTGTCCCCAAAGCCAAACTTGGCCAACGTCGCCCAGAGGAACCTCCAACTGACACTATCAAATGCCTTGTTGGCATCAAGGGACAAGAGCGCCCTACGGCCCCCATTGTCTGCCTGCACCTGCATGTTCAAGAACATGCGCCTCAAGTTGGTGGCGGTGGACTTCTGCGGCATGAAGCCAGCCTGGTCTGGGTGGATAATAGACGTGATTATCCCGTTGACCCTGCGCGCCAGGACCTTTGCCAGGATTTTTACATCGCTCTGCAGCAACGATATAGGCCTATAGGAGCCAGGGTCAACCGGATCCTTTCCCGGCTTCAACAGTAAAATAATATTAGCCCTAGCCATGGAACCAGGCAGCTGACCACCCTCTAGTGCGGCGTTAAAGACCTTCAATAGTTCAGGTAACAAGTGCTCCCCAAATTGAGTGTACACTTCTATGGGCAGGCCATCCTCTCCGGGGGCTTTACATGTAGGAAAAGAGCTTGCCGCTAATTGCAGCTCGCCCAGAGTAATTGGTGCATCTAACTGTTCTCTGGCAGATGTGGAGAGAGCAGGCAGATCAATACTAGCCATGTATGTTCCAAGGTCCGCATCCGAGTAGGCATCCCTCGATCCATAAAGGCCTTCATAGAAGGACGCCAGCTCGGATATAATGGTTTCAGGGGTATTAACCACCTTACCCGTAGAGGCGCGTATAGCACCGATGGCCGGGGATTGTGTTTGAGACCTCGCTATCTTGGCCAGCAATCGTCCAGTTTGTTCCCCTTCCTCATAAAATGCAAGTTTGGTAAAGAACCTCTTCCGCTCTGCCTGTGAGGATCGCAGACGGTCCAGAGAGTCCTGGGCCGACATCCAAGCCTCCCTGGCCAAGTCCGTGGGGCTAGTCACATAAGCGAGTTCCAGCTGCCTCACCTGGTCTCCCACCCGCTCCACCAAGGCAGAGGAGTTGTTCCTGACAATTTGTATTTCCTCGATAAATACCCCTCTAAGATAGGCTTTCAAAGTTTCCCATTTTAGCAGTGGGTCTAGGTAGTGCTCATGGGCCCGGAGAAAGACTTCAATCTTGGTTTCAATACGTTCTGGGGATGTAAACAGTTTGAGCCAATAAGCATTCAGTTTCCATGGGGCTCTAGGTAGGGAGCTAGACGGTTGAGTTACCAACCAAAGTACTAGCGGGGAGTGGTCTGATACCCCCCGTGGGAAATACTCCACCTTAGAGGTGCAACTAACCATGTTGGGAGTGCCCAGACACAGGTCTATACGGGAGAGGGAACCATGTGACTTGGAGAAACAGGAGAATTGTTTACACTTGGGGTTCCTAACCCGCCAGATGTCAACCCACCCCACCTCCTCCATCAGGCGTCCAAGAGCCGTACCCCGGTTGCCCTTAGGGGGCATCACCGGGGGGTGTCTGTCCAATTTAGGGTCTAGGTAGCAATTAAAGTCCCCTAGCAACAGTAGTGGGACGTCAGGCTTGTTTGCCAGGTAAGACAGCAGCAACTGCAGCACCTCTCTAGAAAAAGGTGGAGGCACATATACAAACGCCAGAATCATAGTAACGGTAAACAGTTTGCAATAAAGAAATACAAATCTCCCAGATATATCAATAAGCGAATCTAACTCCTGGTATACCAGAGCCTTGTGGATCAATACACTCACTCCGCGTGAATAGGCGGAGTGAGTGGAGTGATAGGCCTGCCCCACCCACGCATATCCCAAGAAACTAGTCGTATCTTTCAATAGATGGGTCTCCTGTAAGCCAATTATGGCCGGGTGAAATTTACGCAATACAGTGGATATCATGGTCCTTTTCAGAGGATCATTTACCCCTCTGACATTCCACGACACTATGGGTGTAGAAGACATGGCGATTGTATACTAAGAGTTCTGTCTGAGTGGGAGGAGTACCCAGAAGAGAGCAACAGTCCTGTTTCCCCCCATCCAGCTATCAAAAAACAGCCCTGTGGTTCAAACAGCTTTGACTGTGGTGCATCAGTAAGAACAGTACAGTCCCTTGGGAAAGAAAAAAAAATCCTGCAGAAACTGTGGCAGAGATTCCTGCGCATCGGCGCTGTGGTGTCAATACAGTAAAAATAGAAGTAGGAAGCATAAGAAAAACAAGAACAGTAAAACTTATCTGCATCTGCCGGTGGCTCCTGGACTGCCAACTGGGCGTCACTGGGGACTCCCCACCGGTGTTGAGTAATAGCAACACTGGCATTTCCAGTGCCAACAGGGCACAAAAACATAAGCCATGTCCACCATAACAGCAAACGGTACATAGGGGGGGTGCAGAGACACACTCCACCCAGAAACTCAGGTCAGCGAAAAAAAAAGAAAATTCAGAAAAGTTAGTGGAAAACTATTCGCTGGTAACTTCAAGTAGGTATTGATCCTCTCAAGTGACATCATTTCAGCAACAGCACTTCTTTACCCGGATTGCTCTTGATATAGATAGGATTGTCCACATCAACCTGCACCATTCTCCGGTCCCCTCCTGCGGAAGTCTTGTTCGTTGCGGTCTAGCCAGTCCGCAGCATCCTGTGCATTCTCAAAAAAGTGGGCCTCATCTCTGGCTGTTACGCGAAGCTTGGCTGGGTATAGCATGGCATAGGAAAGCTGAAGCCTCTGCAGCCTTTTCTTGACATCCATAAACTTTGATCTTCTGCGTTGCACTTCTGCAGAGAAGTCAGGATAAAAGGAAATCCGGGCTCCGTTATAATGTACAGCCCCCCTTTCTCTGGCCATTCGAAGTATCACTTCCCGGTCCCTGTAGTTAAGGAGTCTAGCAAGCATGGATCTCGGGAGATTACCGGGGGGGAGGGGGCGAGGTGGCACCCTGTGCGCCCGTTCCACCGTGTAAATCGGAGAAAAAGCCTCTTTACCAAAGGTCTCCTGTAGCCAGCCTTCTATGAACGTCGTGGGGTCCCTGCCCTCCACCTTTTCTGGGAGCCCCACAATGCGTACATTGTTGCGTCTCAGGCGATTTTCGATCTCATCATGGCGATCAAAGGCCTGGCATGCCTGCTGAGCAGCGACTCTCACTTCCCGGGTCATGTGTGGCATCTGATCCTCTATATCACTGACTCTGCCCTCCACGGCCGTGGTCCTCTCCCTGACCTTCTGTATATCATGTCTCAGGAGATTAACTTTCTCCTCCAGCCCCCCAAATCTCTCCTTCAGGGCATCCACTGAGGCAGTGCACCTGTGAACAGCATGCAGGATTTCACTGAGTGTGGGCTGGGGACTGTCCTCTGTCTGCTGGTCAAGCAAGGCTGGAACAGAACCAGGGGCTGACTCCATTTCATCATCCTCAGCTTCCAGCATGTCAGTGTGTCCCTGCTCAGCCTGCTCTGCGGGCATTGCATGACCCTGTGCAACAGTCTGCAGGGAATCTTCCGGGCCTGTCAGTTTCCTGGCATAATATAGCATGTCTCTCGTTTGGTCTGTCCCTTTAGGGGCTTTGGTGGACTTACCCCCCAGCTCCGTCTTCTTCTCCTGCCCCCGTGAAGTCCTGGGAGGCAGAGACTGAGACATCCAGGCGCCATCTTGGAAGGCCTGGGAGGCCGCAGCCGCAGCTTCTCCTTTGTTTCCCCGGGTCATCATGCCGGGATTATCGAGCACCGCTGGAACCGAGGGTCTCTGGAGGTCTTTAGGCGCTGGTTGTGGCTGAATCGGGCGTTGTAGGTGGCGAGGAAAGGATCACAAACAGGATCTACAGCGGGAGCTCCGTCGAACAGGTCTGTTCACATGCCACGTCAGGCCACGCCCCCCCCTCTTATTTCTAACTTATATCAATACCTAACCTTCTCTCTGAACTCCATGCATTCCACAAACTCTCTGGTCTATATATCAACACAAGCAATTGTTCTGTCCTCCCCATTAACTGCCCACCAGACTTGTTATCCTCACTAAAGAAAGATTTCAACTTCATATGGTCCACTCATTCATTTAAGTATCTTGGGGTATTTATCACAGCTTCCCATAACCTATTATATAAATCTAACTATCTCCCCCTTTTTTCTCATATAAGCTCACATCTGAAAATATGGTCATCCTACCATATTTCCTACCTTGGTAGGATTTGTGCCTTTAAAATTACCATCCTTCCCAAATTACTCTATTATTTCAGAGCACTCCCTATCAATGTCCCTAAAACGAGAATAGAAGCCCTCCAGCGCGAAATCAATAAATTTATATGGAATAATAAAAAAAACAGATACAGCTACTGCCTCATGCATAGGACACAAATTTGCGGTCGTCTCAGCCTCCCACATCTCTGGTTATATTTTCTAGCTGCCAGACTAGCTCAGTTAGCACAATGGTTCTCACCCGATTGTAATATCCCCTGGCTGAATTTCAAATCCTCCTCTATCTCACCACTTAATCTAAAAGGTATTCTATGGCCCACCATGAAGACTAACCACAATCTTCTAAAAAACAAACAAACACAATAGTAGCTCATTTTGTACAATTATGGTATAGAATTAGAGATGTTTTTAAACTTTCCTCACAAACCCCTCCATTAGCCTCATACCTTGGTGACCCCAGATTCCCTCCTGCATTTCCAGATCCCACCGTATTTTGTGCCTGGACCCAGAAGGGACTCACCACATTAAAATCACTCGTATTCAATACAAAATTCCTTTCTTTTATATCGCTGCAATCCAGATTTAATCCCCCCCTCAGAGATCTCACAATACATGTTAATACGTGACTTTTATACAACTCACTATTCGCTATCCATTACCCCCCCCCAGTACAGTATTCAAACACATTTGTATTTCTTCCTCTAGAGACAAAGGGTTAATATCTCAATTATATTGGTACCTTAACAATTTCTTTCAACCTGAAAAGTTAGGCCCAATGTTGCGTTGGGAAACAGACCTGGATTGCACCTTCTCCACGGAGACTTGGTCCAATACGATTGAGAACCTTCGCAAAAGCAATCATGCTGTTGCTTTTAGAGAATCCCCACTGAAATTACTTACAAAATGGTACATGACCCCAGCTAAGATTTACTCTTTTTATCCCACAGCCTCCCCAAATTGCTTCAGAGGCTGTCCTGAAGAGGGCAATTATCTTCATATATTCTGGAGCTGTAAACATTTGGAGCCAATATGGACTGCTACGGTCAGCAGACTTGACAAATCCCGTAAAAAGTAAATTACCCTCACCCCACAAATATGCCTTCTATATGCAAAGGTTCCAGATGTCCCCCCTCTTTGCAACAGACTAATCCACTCGCTGATTAGTACTATACAATGGATGATAGCCTTTAACTGGAGATCACAAAACTTGCCATGGCCTCAGGTAGAATCCAGAATGGAAATACTTAAATTATCGGAGAGAACTTATCACACACTGTTTGATAATATGCACACCTTCAATAATAAATGGATATACTGGACATTACCTCAATCTCAAACTCTATAAAATCACAAGGTTATCAAAATAATACTCTCATATGCTATATTATTACATCACTATCTCAAAGAGTGATATTGTGTTAAATGTAATCATAAACTCCAATTTGACTTAAAAAAAGTTATACTGTACATATTGTATACTAAGGTAATTATCTCTCACGATACCCCATTATATGACCCTATTATGTACCCTATTTCAACATACTCAATGCACTGTAAAGCCGTGTACACACGATCGGTTTTAACCGATAAACAGTCCGATGGACTTTTTTCATCGGACAAACCGATCGTGTATGGGTCCCATCGGTCTTTTTTCCATCGGTGAGAAAAAATAGAACATGTTTTAAATTTATCCGATGGGCAAAAAACCAATAGCAAATTCCGATCGTCTGTGTGGAACTCCTTGGGAGAAAAAACCCACGCATGCTCAGAATCAAGTCGACGCATGCTCAGAAGCATTGAACTTAATTTTTCTCGGCACGTTAGAGTGTTTTACGTCACAGCGTTTGGGACGGTCGGATTTTTGACTGATGGTGTGTAGGCAAGACTGATGGAAGTCAGCTTCATCGGATTTCCGATGGAAAAATCCATCGGATTAGAATCCATAGGAAATCCGATCCTGTGTACAGGGCTTAACCCTTATTTGTACGCAACCTATACTTGTTTGAAAATGTATAATTCCCAGTCTTCCAATTAAAACTTTTTGTAAACAAATAAAAAGTGTCCGATCTGTCCACAACAATGTCGCAGTCCCGATAAAAATCGCAGATCACCGCCATTACTAGTAATAAATAATAATAAAAATGCCATAAAGCTTTTCCATAGTTTGTAGATGCTATAACTTTTGCGCAAACCAATCAATATATGCTTATTGCGATTTTTATTACCAAAAATATGTTGAAGAATATATATTGGCCAAAACTGATGAAGAAATTAGATTTTTAAAAACATTTTTGGGGACATTTAACAACCGCGCAATTGTCAGTATGTCAGTATCGCAGTGCCGTATCGCAAAAAATGGCCTAGTCATTAAGCAAGCAAATCTTCCGGTTTGCAAATGGTTAAATAGATGGCACTGCAGATAAACACTGCATCCTGAAGGTGGCAGTGTTTATGTGCAAGTTAGAGGCTTTAATTTTTGAATACTCCAACCTGTATGCAATTACAATGTCAGAGCAGGCATAGTAATCACATGACCAGGTACTGACCTGACTGGTTCCTGATCATCCATTGAGATAAAAGCTGACAAATGCACAATGGGGTCTATTTATTAAAAAAAAAAATGCTGAGAATGTTACAAGCATTAGTACAGCAGTCACAAATTATCCCCATAATTTGCCTAATATATTTATTTCCCTATGGCTGTCATCTCCATCTAATGGCCATAATGTAGTATTTTCCTGTAATTTATTTTTTCAAGAAAACACTGCATTATGGATACTAGATGTAGCTGATTATCATAAGAAACAAACAATAAACGTATTGGGCAAATTATGGAGACTATCCCTGACGACTGTGAGAAATGCCTGAAACATTTGCATAGCAATTTAAAAAAAATAGACCCTAAAATGTTGGTTGTTGTGAAGGGATTTCAGCGCTCTCACAAAGGAAGCCTCCTGGATGTAAAGTGATGTCCACGATAGGGTGCTCTGGTTGCTGTGTTGTCTGAACAACACTTAGACAATAGTCGAAGATCACTGCAGTGATCAAGGCGGAGTGCCGAAACACCTCTGCTTTTGTACTTTTTTAACATGTGCCAATAAAAGTATTTACATGTGATATGGACATAGAGTTGCCACCCTTCTCTCTTCTACTAAAATGTTGGTTGTTAGATATCATGGGGAGAACATTTATTAACATTTCCTCAGAATGGAATATGATGCTGGGAAATGTTAATAAATATATATATATATATATATATATATATATATATATATATATACACAGTGGAACCTCGGTTTAAGAGTAATTTGGTTTGAGAGCAATTTGATTTGCGAGTAACTTTTTTTAAAGAATTCTGATTCGGTTTGCGAGTGTTGTCTCGCAAGACGAGCAGAATTCAACCTAACAGGGCCTGCAGTACTGCATTTGACCTGATGTGCGGGGGCGCCGGAGCTGAGCAGAGCCGAACAGCGGTGATCGCAGCCGATCGCCGCCATTCGTCAATGCTCGGAAAGACACATAAAAACACGTAAATACTCAGTTTACGAGCCTTTCCGACGTTTGCCAAGGTCAGCCGACGTGTCCTCGGGCCTTTCCGGCCGTTTCCGAGGCTTTTCGGCGCCCCCCCCACCTCTGGCCGCATTCGGTATTGCATCCCATTGAAGTCAATGCGGAACTAATTATTTTCGTTATCATTGACTTCAATGGGAAAACTTGATTTGATATGCGAGTACTTTGGATTACGAGCATACTCCTGGAATGGACTATGCTCATAATATATATAGTGCAAGGTTATGCCACTGTGTAAAATGGCAGTCTAGGCTAGTGTGACAGATCCAACTGGGACAGAGGCTTTTGGAGGGGACAAGGGGCTAGCTTCTTACCCACTAAATATGGCCCATGGAGGAGACCAGGGATGTTGTCTGCTTGTCCTGGTCAGAGCATGAAAAAGAGTTCAGTTCAGCCTCTGATCCCATTGAGAGAGCAGATTATTCTCTAATAATGGACAACGACATGATGAACGCTGAGAGCGAGGCTTGGAATAATTCTCTGAATAAAGACAATAAAGCTTCCCTGCTGTAGTGGATGGAAAGGTGTAATAATAATCTTGTACAGGTTAATGGTCAGAGGGAATATGATGGCCCTCCTGCAGACTGGGTGGGAGAAGCTCCTCCACTTGGGACAGAAATATTTATCAACAATCTCTTTTATCCTAACATTTTGTCTGTGCATGATGCTTGGGGTAAAGGGCTAGTATTAGCTGGTATTAGCCCTCAGTCTACTGGAAGGGTTTGGAGGGCAGGAGGCACTGTTTGGCAGAAGCACCCAGACGGGATGCCAGGCGGTGCATCATAGTCTGGATTTGTAGAAAACAGGCACAATGATGGAACTGGTGTGTGCTGGGTTTATAGAAGTTTATAGAAGTGTCAGAATCAAAGTTTAGGAATCCACTCTCCTGGGAGTCAGCGCGTGCCTGTGGGGGAGCAAAGAGAGGTGCATCGTAATGTCTGGGACAGGACAAAGATAGGCCTGAGCCTGAATAACAGAGAAGCAGGGAGCTGCAGAAAAAGGAAACAGAACAAGCTGTCAAAGGTACAGCATCTGTACACGAGCATTGGGGTGTGTGTTTGATGGTCAGGAGGACCAAGGTGTGAAGCCTGAGTGGCAGGATTGCCAGAGAGAGTGAGCCACAAGACTGAAGTATTTTTGTTGTGCAAGTTACAATGAGGGTGGAAACCCCTGCGTGGGCTACTGATGTCTCCTGTTGAACTTTTATTTGCTGTTTTAAATAAAAGTTGTCAGAAAAAGCCCTGAAAAAAGTTGCTGAAGTGGACTGGACTCACTGTTATGCACTACCATTGAGTTAAACAACCCCAAAGTTGTCACAATAGATAGTGGGGGGGGGGAGTAGTTAAGCTCAGACATGTTGTCTCAGCTGTTTAATTGTCAATTTTGCACTTGAATAAAAGAAATGATGATGTGCAAAATACAGAAACCCATAGAGACCAGCCAAGCAATTCTTAGTTTACTGTAGCGAAAGCTTTGAATTATGAATTCTAATTGGCTACTAAGGGTTACTGCACTTTGTTTCTTCATCTATTTCCTATTGAATAAGCCTGTTGAGGTTTCAGAATTCAATTTGCTCTCCACGACAAAGGAATTAAATTATTCAGTTACTCAATAAGGCAAGTGCAAAGAACAATTATGCTGTGCAAAGCCAGTAAGCCATGGTACCAATCATATTTCAGACCACTGAGGTCTGATCAATGAAAGGTTACTACATTTTACATTGTTTTCTTTCTTACTGATTGGACCTTTAAAAGTATGTACAGAGATAAATGAATGGAAGCAGCACTTTTTAAACATAATTCAATAAGCATACGTCAATATGTTTCCACAGCTCCACAATCCTATCCATGCTCCCTTGAAAAAAGTCAGGTGCAGCCTGCAAAAGTTCCACTAAACCCTGCTCATGTTGTAGGAAAAGATGGTCATACGCCAACGACATCAACTTTCTAAAGCTTTATTGAAAGCTGAATACGGACACAGCCGACAAAACAGTCCCACACATGGAAGACATAGACAAAAAAGACAAATGAAGTTAAACAACTGTTTATAGAACTAATTCAACAAGCCTTTTTTGAATGCAACTAAAGGCATTGCAAAAATAAAGGTCTAATTGGAGGTTCTTTATATTCTCTATAGTGCTTTTAGGTGCTTTATACTTTTTCATTATGCATACAAAATGCAAAACCCAACAAACAAAAGCACAGAAATAACTGGGGTGGGAGGGTTCACATGGGTTTAGCAGGTGTTGACATTTGACAAGTATAGCTTGAACAGGAACTAACGTTTGTGACACATTTACAGGTTTTTGACACCTGACAGGGGCTATCTATTGCTTTGAAAGAAGCAGGGAATGACTTCCAGACACTGCTGAAACTTTCCTAAACACTCCCTAACACATATATAATGTTTTGGAAGCCATTGAATCACATTCCCATTTGATGTCATTGCAAGTGTTAGGCAGTAGTGTTTTTAGGTTTTGTGCTGCCCTAGGCCTGACTAAACTCGTGCACCCCCTAATTTAAATATGACCCACCCTTCCTGTCAAGGCCACACCCCTTTCAGTTTAAGACCCATCCTGAAATTTTCGAGTGGGGACACTAGTTCTGAGGGCGGGGGTCAATGGATTCCCTTAATTTACATAGATTTCCTCTCACTTCCTGTTTGGCTGTGGGGCAGGAAGTGAAGGGAAATCTCTGCAATGGGACAGGGATGGTAAAAAATAAACTGACAGGGGCTATAACCCTCCCTTACACTATCCAAAATGAAAAAAAAAATCCCTATAGTTCTACTTTAAGCACAAATTTCTGGAAATTTTATTGAGAAGACTAAGAAGATATAACCATGCCAATGGTGCAGCAGACAAAAATATAGCACAGTGAGGAAGGTTTGTGGTCCAGGATGATAGGACAGTCAAAATTTGAAGCAGTGCCGCCCCCCCTCCCCCACAGTTGCAGAATGCCTGCTGCCCGCATACCGGAAGCAGTGTGCCTGCTTTATGGGGGCGCTAGACTAATTTGCCTCTTAGCCCAGTCCGCCCCATAAGACTGGCGCTACACTAACAGTGTAGCGCAAGCCGGCAGAGACTCTTTCCGTGCTGCCCCCCTGCAAAGTGCTGCCCTAGGCCTGGGCCTTGTTGGCCTAGGCCAGGATACGGCGTTGGTGTTAGGCCCTGATACACACGATCGGACTTCCATCTGACTTTTCCATGGATTTTGGTCCGAAGGGGCGTTGGCTGTGAACTTGGTATGCATACACACGGCAGAACTTTTTCAGCCAACATTCACCAAATCACATGGTTTTTCAGCTCCTTACCGCCACCCTTTGGGCAACTTCTTCTATTGTTGTCTGATGTTTAGCATTGGTTCGGAGCATGCGTGTTTGTACTTTGGACTTTAGTCCGATGGACTTGTGTACACGCGATCAGATGATCCTCAATCTGACATTTGTTGCCGGAAAGTTTGAGAGCATTCACATCGAATATTTGTCCGATGGAGCATACAGACGGTCGGATTGTCTGATCAAACACGTCCATCGGACCGTTGTTGTCAAAAAGTCTGATCATGTGTATGGGCCTTTAGAGGTGTACACAGGCTTCAACTCCTGCTGAATATTGTTAACATGTTTCAAATCAAAGCCCAGTACTGAGAACTATGAAAACAGTTGCCTTGAATGTGAATGTGTACAAATAGTCACTTACATACAGTATATATGATTAAAAGAGAAGTAGAGCCAAAGCTTTTTTGGCCCTACTTCTCCTGTTGGTCACAGGAGTGCACATAGTTTGCACTTCTGTGACCCAGATTCAGCTGATGTCACAGAGCTGGTCCAGGCTCTGAAGGGATCCGACTATAATATCAGGAGCCGCCCAGATTCTGGACCAGAAGCTGGATCGGTCTCTTAGCGTACCTCTCTAAGCCTGAGCCAGCTCCTCCCGCCCCTCCATAGTCTTGCGATCCAGTGAGCACTGGAGGGGCATAGCAGAGAGACTCACAATCACTGCTCTTTGTGTAGAGCAGACCAATAACTGAGAGATCAGCTGCCTTTGAACGTTCAGTTCTCAGTGTAGAGCCAGTGGGGGACAGCTACTGCAACTGATCGATCTGCATCTATTTAGATGAGTATGAATGTTTGTTATTTTTGACTCCTGCACTTTTCTTGGAACCACTTATAAAATGTTTGCTACTAATGCCATGTGAGCAGACTCTAAGGCACTGTTTATCAACTCCAGTCCTCAAGGCACCCCAACAGGTCATGTTTTCAGGATTTCCTTCAGATGAAACGGCTGTGGAAATTATTAAAGCAGAGAAACTGCTCAAATCACCTGTGAAAAATAATGGAGAGCCTGAAAACATGACCTGTTGGGGTGCCTTGAGGACTGGAGTTGAGAAACACTGCTCTAAAGACTCATTCCTATGGGTGGCCAGGAGTGGTAAAAGCAGGTGGTCGAGCAGACATTTTACCACCTTTGGCCACTCACCTAAACAAAAACATGAAGCCGCTCAAGACTATACACATGTTTCAGGCAATCAGGAGCCAACATATTGCTTCCAATCACCTTTCACTGGGACAGCAAGAGCTGTCACATATCAGAATGAGCCCTAAGAGGCCTACTTTCTCCCTCAGACCAAATTATGCCTACTCTATAAAAGGCCTTCAGATTCTGTTCGTCCGCCTACTGAAATAATTTTTTTTAAACATCTTGGAAATCTTGGAATACGTATTTTAGCTACATTAATTAATGAACTACAAAAGATTTCTATCATTTTTATTTTTACTATATTCAAATTTTATTTAGAGATTTTTTTTTCTTTACGAATACGGAATAAATAAGACACACTGTCACACAGGATAAAAAAAATAAAAATAGAAAAAGTTTAACAAAATAGAAACAAAAGAAAAAATTAAATAACAGCACTAAGCCCCACAAGTTACCATTAAATAAATATATCATTGTAGCACCTGTACCCCTCTAACATACTAGGTAAACTAATAAATATCCCACAACTAACAATGAGAGCAACTTTCTCAACAAAGTGTAATAGACAGGTCCATCGCATCTATCCAACTAGACCATATTGCAGCAAACTTATGTAGCGCATTGCGAGAGAGGTACGTATGTTTTTCATTGAAGAAAAATAAAATTGGTCGCACACCATGAAAGGAAGAACGTCTGTAGAATAGTTTATTTATTGTCAAGGTGCCAAAGGGTGTAGACAGGACGTTACAGGAACATTGGTAGACCGGTTTCACACGGATAACTCATGCTTGTTCACAACTCAACAAACACAACGTATGTTTCTCAAACAGAATATATTTATTCGCTTTGGATTTCCACTCATCTACTGATGGCGGAGTAGAGGATACCCATCATGAAGCAATCAGTTCTCGTGCAATAAAAAGAGATCTTCAAACTGCAACAAATATCTTTGAGTCCAATGTATTGGAATCAACATATCCCAGGATACATAAAATAGGATGAAGGGTTAACCACTTAACGACCGCTCACTGTATATATACGTCGGCAGAATGGCACCGACAGGCACAATCACGTAGAGTGTACGTGATTGCCTTTGTACAGTTGGGGGGTCCAATCGGACCGCCCTTCTGTACAGTGAGCGGTGGCTAAGTGTCCGGGAGCGTTCCGGGATGAGGGGGCAGCCATTCGTTTCTGGCCACCCCCTCGCGATCGCTCCCGGCGAATGGAAATGCCCCCTCTGTCTGTGTCAGACAGAGGGAGCAGGAGGAAGTGATGTCATCTCTGGTGCGGCGCTCACATATACCGAGCGCCGTACAAGAGAACATATCAGGTCAGTGCACACAACACTACACTGACACCAGGACACATAGGGACATAAATCGCCCCCCCAGGCCCCCCCAGACACCCCAGATCACCCCCCAGCCACAGTGTCACTGATTGCAGTGATCACTAAATAAATGGTCACTGCAATCAGTGACATTTGTGACTGTAAAAGTGTCACCAAAGTTTAGTCTTAGGTCCAGTGTAGCCCCCTAACCCCCCTAATAAAGGTTTAACCCCCTGATCACCCCCCAGATAACCCTTTCACCCCCTATCACCACTGTCGCTTAGCGATCATTTTTCTGATCGCTGTCTTAGCGTCAGTGATGCCGATCGGCAGCCAGTAATTTTTTTTAGGTTCGCCGCAGGTTTTTATAGCGTCAGGTACCCCAATATAGTATCTAATAAAGGTTTAACCCCCTTGATCGCCCCCCAGGTAACCCTTTCACCCCCTATCACCACTATCACTAAGCGATCGTTTTTCTAAACGCTGTCTTAGTGTCTGTGATGCAGATCGGTAGCCGGTATTTTTTTTTAGGTTCGCCGCAGGTTTTTATAGCGTCAGGTACCCCAATATATTATCTAATAAAGGTTTAACCCCCTTGATCGCCCCCCAGGTAACCCTTTCACCCCCTATCACCACTGTCGCTAAGCAATTGTTTTTCTAAACGCTGTCTTAGTGTCGGTGATGCAGATCGTAGCCAGTAATTTTTTTTTATGTTCGCCGCATGTTTTTATAGCGTCAGGTACCCCAATATATTATCTAATAAAGGTTTAACCCCCTTGATCGCCCCCCAGGTAACCCTTTCACCCCCTATCACCACTGTCACTAAGCGATCGTTTTTCTAAACGCTGTCTTAGTGTCTGTGATGCAGATCGGTAGCCGGTAATTTTTTTTAGGTTCGCCGCAGGTTTTTATAGCGTCAGGTACCCCAATATATTATCTAATAAAGGTTTAACCCCCTTGATCGCCCCCCAGGTAACCCTTTCACCCCCTATCACCACTGTCGCTAAGCAATTGTTTTTCTAAACGCTGTCTTAGTGTCGGTGATGCAGATCGTAGCCAGTATTTTTTTTTAGGTTCGCCGCATGTTTTTATAGCGTCAGGTACCCCAATATATTATCTAATAAAGGTTTAACCCCCTTGATCGCCCCCCCAGGTAACCCTTTCACCCCCATCACCACTGTCGCTAAGCAATCGTTTTTCTAAATGCTGTCTTAGTGTCGGTGATGCAGATCAGTAGCTGGTAATTTTTTTTAGGTTCGCCGCAGGTTTTTATAGCGTCAGGTACCCCCATATATTATCTAATAAAGGTTTTAACCCCCTGATTGCCCCTAGTTAACCCTTTCACCAGTGATCACCATATAAGTGTTACGGGTGACGCTGGTTAGTTAGTTTGCTTTTTATAGTGTCAGGGCACCCGCCGTGTATATAACCCAATAAAGGTTTAACCCCTTGATCACCCGGCGGGTGATATCAATTAGGTTTTAGCGTCAGAGAGGGTCTGAGTCACACCCCAGGCAGCGTCAGGTTAGTGCAGGTAACGCTAACACCCACGCGTGAAGCATACACCCCCCTTAGTGGTATAGTATCTGAACAGATCAATATCTGATCTGATCAGATCTATACTAGCGTCCCCAGCAGTTTAGGGTTCCCAAAAATGCAGTGTTAGCGGGATCAGCCCAGATACCTGCTGGCACCTGCGTTTTGCCCCTCCGTCCAGCCCAGGCCACCCAAGTGCAGTATCGATCGATCACTGCCACTTACAAAACAAAAACACACATAACTGCAGCGTTCGCAGAGACAGGCCTGATCCCTGCGACTCCAGTGCTGTAGGAGGTGATTTCACCACCACAGTTAAAAAAAAAAAGCAAATATGCCAAAGCATTGGGGCAGCAGGGGCGGAGGAGCGATTTTGCTCCTAATGCCGCGTACATACGGTCGAAATTCCGACGGAGGCTTGCCCGTGGAAAAGTCCGACCATGTGTGTGCGGCATAACTTTTTTGCGGGAGGATGCCCCCATGCTTCGGCACATATAAATGGTGCGTGTATGCCCATCATTGGAAGTGGGTGGATGAAGGGCGGTATTCTAATGGTGGGCATACCCACCGATCAATCTCTTTTTTCGTTCAGCCAACTGGCTGCATGAAATAAAAAGATTACAATACATGTCCAACAAGGACCAGCAACGTACTGGTATGTTGCTGGACTTTGAATGTTTATACCAGAATGATGCCTGCGGGTTTAGGTATCATCTTGGTATCATTCTTTTCAGCCTGCGGCCGGCTTTCATGTAAAAGCAATCCTAGCGGCTAATTAGCCTCTGGACTGCTTTTACAAGCAGTGGGAGGGAATGCCCCCCCCGGATATAAAAAGCGCCATTGGGAAATTGGGAAAGCATTTTATCACACCATCTTGGTGTGGTCAGATGCTTTGAGGGCAGAGGAAAGATCTAGGGTCTAGACCCCAGTTTTTTCAAAAAAAGAGTACCTGTCACTACCTATTACTATCATAGGGGATATTTACATTCCCTGAGATAACAATAAAAATGATAAAAAAAAAAAACATGGAAGGAACAATTTAAAAATAAAATAAAAAAGCAAAATTAATAATAAAAAAAAAAAAAAAAGCACCCCTGTCCTGCCCTGCTCTTGCCCAATGGCGAACGCAAGCGTCGGTCTGGCGTCATATGTAAACAGCAATTGCACCATGCATGTGAGGTATCACCGCGAAGGTCAGATCGAGGGCAGTAATTTTAGCAGTAGACCTCCTCTGTAAATCTAACGGGGTAACCTGTAAAGGCTTTTAAAGGCTTTTAAAAATGTATGTAGTTTGTCGCCAATGCGCGTTTGTGCGAAATTTTAAAGCATGTCGTGTTTGGTATCTATGTACTCGGCCTAAGATCATCTTTTTTATTTCATCAAACATTTGGGCAATATAGTGTGTTTTAGTGCATTAAAATAAAAAAAAGTGTATTTTTTCCCCAAAAAATGCGTTTGAAAAATCGCTGCGCAAATACTGTGTAGAAAAAAAAAATGCAACACCCACCATTTTATTCTGTAGGGCCTTTGCTTTAAAAATATATATAATGTTTGGGGGTTCAACATAATTTTCCTGCAAAAAAAAATATGTTTTCATGTAAACAAAAAGTGTCAGAAAGGGCTTTGTCTTCAAGTGGTTAGCAGAGTGGATGTAAGCTTCCTAATGTTGTGTATAAAATGCCAGAACAGTTCAAAACCCCCCCAAATGACCCCATTTTGGAAAGTAGACACCCCAAGCTATATACTGAGAGGCATGTCGAGTCCATGGAATATTTTATATGTTGACACAAGTTGCGGAAATAAGACAATTTTTTTTTTTTTTTTTTTTTTGCACAAAGTTGTCACTAAATGATATATTGCTCAAACATGCCATGGGCATATGTGGAATTACACCCCAAAATACATTCTGTTGCTTCTCCTGAGTACAGGGATACCACATGTGTGAGACTTTTTGGGAGCCTAGCCGCGTACGGGACCCCAAAAACCAATCACCGCCTTCAGGCTTTCTAAGGGTGTAAATTTTTGATTTCACTTCTCACTGCCTATCACAGTTTCGGAGGCCATGGAATGCCCAGATGGCACAAAACCCCCCCAAATGACCCCATTTTGGAAAGTAGACACCCCAAGCTATTTGCTGAGAGGTATTGTGAGTATTTTGCAGATCTCGCTTTTTGTCACAAAGTTTTGAAAATTGAAAAAAAAAAAAGAAAAAAAGAAAAAAATTATTTCTTCATTTTCAAAAACAAATGAGAGCTGTAAAATACTCACCATGCCTCTCAGCAAACAGCTTGGGGTGTCTACTTTCCAAAATGGGGTCATTTGGGGGGGTTTTGTGCTATTTTGGCATTTTATGGCCTTCGAAACTGTGATAGGTAGTGAGGAGTGAAATCAAAAATTTGTGCCTAGAAATCCTGAAGGCGGTGATTGGTTTTCGGGGTCCCGTACGCGGCTAGGCTCCTAAAAAGTCCCACACATGTGGTATCCCCGTACTCAGGAGAAGCAGCAAAATGTATTTTGGGGTGCAATTCCACATATAACCATGGCATGTGTGAGCAATATATCATTTAGTGACAACTTTTTGTAATTTTTTTTTTTTTTTGTCATTATTCAATCACTTGGGACAAAAAAAAATATTCAATGGGCTCAACATGCCTCTCAGCAATTTCCTTGGGGTGTCTACTTTCCAAAATGGGGTCATTTGGGGGGGTTTTGTACTGCCCTGCCATTTTAGCACCTCAAGAAATGAGATAGGCAGTCATAAATTTAAAGCTGTGTAAATTCCAGAAAATGTACCCTAGTTTGTAAACGCTATAACTTTTGCGCAAACCGATAAATATACACTTATTGACATTTTTTTTACTAAAGACATGTGGCTGAATACATTTTGGCCTAAATGTATGACTAAAATTGAGTTTATTCGATTTTTCTTATAACAAAAAGTAGAAAATATCATTTTTTTTCAAAATTTTCGGTCTTTTTCCGTTTATATCGCAAAAAATCAAAATCGCAGAGGCAATCAAATACCATTAAAAGAAAGCTCTATTTGTGGGAAGAAAAGGACGCAAATTTTGTTTGGGTACAACATTGCATGTCCGCACAATTTACAGTTAAAGCAGCGCAGTGCAAAATTCTGAATTCACCTCTGGTCCTTTAGCTACCAAATGGTCCGGGGCTTAAGTGGTTAAAGTTGAGATACCCCCTGCCAGTAATGCCTAAGCTTTGGGCATCTCCACAGTAAATGTATAAGATTACCATGTGGATGGCTACATCTAGCACAGTGTGAGTTCTCCATGCAGCCTATCTTATACAAAAATTCTGGTGCACGATACACTATGCAAAATAAAGTGTTACTCTGTGGGATGGAGAAAGTAAAAATAATCTGGCTATTCTGCAACACCTCATACAAAAGCTCATCGGAGAGGGGACCCAGATATTCCCCCTTTCTGTGCTTACATGGAAGAGGAAACTTAAGAAGAAATTTTGACAACAACTGTGTGTATGCCAATAAAATGGGCCCCTTAGTAGTCTCAGCCTGGGCAAGTATATCAAGCAAAGGCATTGAGGCAAAGGAGGTGAATGGGATCAAGCCCTGTGCATGAAGTGCATGACATCATTGTAAATATTGATAGAACCAACGCTTTTCCAAGTTAAACTCTAAACGCAATTGTTGAAAAGATTTTAAGGTTTCATCTTAAAAATGCTCTCTCCCACCTCAAAAAGCCTTCCAGCTGAGAAAGTTCCACCAATGTAGCATTAGATCAAAGTAGAGTATATCTGGTGTATCCAACGTTTTCTAAAAGAGTTTTAACTGTTTGCCACACCTTATGTATCAAATTTAATGTAGGATGTGCAGATTGCACTTAAAGAACAGTAAAAGTATCTATCGTCTGTAATGGATTTTTACCTTTAACCACTTCAGCCCTGGACCATTTTGGCTGGTTAAAGACCAGGCCCCTTTTTGCGATTCCGCACTGCGTCGCTTTAACTGACAATTGTGCAGTCGTGCGACAAGGCTCCCAAACAAAATTGACGTCTTTTTTTTCCCACAAATTGAGCTTTCTTTTGGTGGTATTTGATCACCTCTGTGGTTTTAACTTTTTGTGCTATAAACAAAAATAGAGCGCCAATTTTGAAAAAAATTACATATTTTTTACTTTTTGCTATAATAAATATCCCCAAAAAATATATAAAATTGTTATTTTTTCCTCAGTTTAGGCCGATGCGTATTCTTCTACATATTTTTGGTAAAAAAATTAGCAATAAGCGTTTATTGATTGGTTTGCACAAAAGTTATAGTATCTACAAAATAGGAGGTAGTTTTATGGCATTTTTATTAATATATATTTTTTTACTAGTAATGGCGGCGATCAGTGATTTTTATTGTGACTGCGACATTATGGCGGACACATCGGACACTTTTGACACATTTTTGGGACCATTGTCATTTTTACAGCGATCAGTGCTATAAAAATGCACTGATTACTGTGAAAATGACACTTGCAGTGAAGGGTTTAACCTCTAGGTGGCGCTTTAGGGGTTAAGTGTGACCTAATGAGTGATTCTAACTGAAGGGGGGCGTGGCTTGGCGTGTGACGTCACTGATCGTCATTCCCTATGACAGGGAACAGACGATCAGTGACACTGCCACTAGGAAGAACGGGAAAAGGTTTGTTTACACTTACCTCTCCCCGTTCTTAAGCTCTGTGACCCGATCGCGGGATCCACGGACTGGTTCTTAAAGTGGACGTACCTGTACCCCCTTGTGCCTGTCTGTGCCATTCTGTCGCCGTACATCGTCGTGCGGCGGTCCTTAAGTGGTTAAGTAAAAAAGAAAGCATGTTAAATGAGGACCCTTGAGATCCATGCCTCCCCCATCCCGCAATATGCTGAAGCTGAGCAGCGAGGAAATCCACCCATGGGTTAGGAGCAGACAATCCCCCCTGCTCTTTAGAATATTGCAAAAATTCTAATTTAATCCTGGTTTTCAGGTTTGCCAGATCAAATTTCGAAACACTGCATTAATCTTCCTAAAATACTTGAGTAGGATCCAACAGGGCGAATTATGTAAAAAGTATAACAGTTGGCACATCCAGACCATCTTGAGGAGGTTGATGCGGCCGGCTACAGATAATGGTAATTTACACCATACAGAGCATTGGGATTGAAATTGAATAAGTAATGGATTTAAATTCAATTTAAACTGAGAAACAATTTTAAACAGGGACAGTATAGAAAAAGATAAATCAGGGAATGGATCAAGTGTAAGCAGTACAGATTTGTCCCAGTTAATTCTAAACCCTGAAAACTTACCGAACTCTGTAATAAGAGACATTGCAGAGGAGAAGCATACGTACATATCAGAGAGAAAAAGAAGCATATCGTCAGCGTAAAGAGCTACATTCTCCTTATGCATTTCACTCTAAAAGCCACGCACTTCTCGGGTCTGTCCTAACAAAGTTGCTGATGGCTCTATTGTAATTGAAGCGGCGACAGAGGGCAGCCCTGTCTCATTCCACGATAAAGAGGGAGGACTGCACACCATTGATCTTGACCGAGACCTTTGGAGAAGTAAACAATAATTTGAACCAGGTACAAAAAACATCTCCAAACCCATTTTTTTTTTAAAACTACCCATATTGTATATAACACCACTCAATACTGTCAAATGCTTTGACAGCATCAAGTGAAAGAAGAGCTCTATTATTAGATACATCAGTTGGAATCGGAATATTTAGGAAAGTACACCTAATGTTAATTGCAGTGAAGAAATTAGTCATAAAGCCTGTCTGATCTCGTTTTTTTTATTTCAGAAATGACCTTGCTTAATCTACCGTATTTCCCTGAAAATAAGCCCGGGTCTTATATTAATTTTGGCAACAAAAGACACCGTAGGGCTTATTTTCGGGGTAGGTCTTACCATGTAATGTGCTGTCTTCTCTCCCCCCTCTCTCTCCCTGCCTGACAGGAATCCCCAGTGTGAACCAAGTTAAAATGCTTGTAAAATCCTATAATCCACTCTATTACAGTAGTATACAATGTACAATGTGTGTGTTTCTGTAATATAATTGTGCCAAATACCTTTGTTATAGTGCCACTCTGCGCTTCTGTGACCCGCCAGAGCTCTCTTCCCCGCAATTATATTACAGAAACGCACACATTGTACATTATATACCACTGTAACAGAGTGGATTATAGGATTTTACAAGCATTTTAAAACTAGGGCTTATTTTCGGGGTAGGGCTTTTATTGCAGCCCTCCCGGAAAATAGCGCTAGGTCTTAATCTTTACATCACTGGTAAGCAGTATTGGTCTATATGAGTCTGGATATAAAGGATCTTTGTCTTTTTGGGTATCACCACAGATAAGATTTACAATTTTACAATTTTACAATTTTTTCACAAATTTCTAGTTTGTATCGCCTGGAAATTGAATTTTAGATATTTTATCCACTAGTAAGTTCAATGAGTCTCAATATCATCTAATCACAGGCTATCCACCAGAAAAATGGATCAGTGTTGCCCCCCCCCCTCTAAACATCTCCAGCATCTAGAGTGGGAGGGCAAATATCATTGAGACACAAGTTTATATCCTGATTTATAAATATGTGTAAATACAGAGACCTTGTCCATTCACTGAAATGGAGAGAAATTCCATATCTGTCACTCTTATCTGCAACAGTATACAGTATATCTCTTAAACAGGTCTTTACGTAGGTTCAGACTTTAAACACCACACTACTAGGGATGAGCTTTATGTTCGAGTCGAACATGAGTTCAACTCAAACATTGGCTGTTCGCCCGTTCGGCGATCAGCGAATAATTTGGGGTGTTCGCGGCAAATTCAAAAAGCCGCGGAACACCCTTTAAAAGTCTATGGGAGAAATAAAAAGTGTTAATTTTAAAGGTTAATATGCAAGTTATGATCATAAAAAGTGTTTGGGGATCCGGGTCCTGCCCTACGGGACATGTATCAATGCAAAAAAAAGTTTTAAAAACTGCCAATTTTTCGGGAGCAGTGATTTTAATAATGCTTAAAGTGAAACAATAAAAGTGAAATATTCCTTTAAATTTCGTACCTGGGGGGTGTCTAAAGTATGCATGTAAAGTAGCGCATGTGTCCCGTGTTTACAACTGTCTCTGCACAAAGTGTAATTTCTGAAGGAAAAAAAGTCATTTAAAACTACTCCAGCTATTCATGAATTTTCAGTCCCGGCAATACAGAGAAAAGTCATTGAAAAAAATTACAGGGGTCCCCCCCCAGTCCATTGCCAGGCCCTTTGGGTCTGGTATGAATATGAAGGGGAACCCTTGCCATTTTTTTCAATAACTTTTAAATCTGTATGGCGCGAGTAGTTTTAAATTACTTTTTTTTCCTTCAAAAATGACATTTTGTGCAGGGAACCAAAATTAAATAAATAAAATGTGTGGGGGTCCCCCCAAATTCCATATCAGGCCTTTCAGGTCTGTTATGGATATTAAGGGGAACTCCACGCCAAAATAAAAAAATGGCGTGAGGTTCCCCCAAAAATCCATACCAGACCCTTATCCGAGCACGCAACCTGGCAGGCCACAGGAAAAGAGGGGGGACGAGAGAGCGCCCCCCCTCCTGAACCATACCAGGCCACATGCCCTCAACATGGGGAGGGTGCTTTGGGGGTCTGTGACCCCTCAAAGCACCTTGTCCCCATGTTGATGGGGACAAGGGCCTCATCCTCACAACCCTTGCCTGGTGGTTGTGGGGGTCTGCGGGCGGGGGGCTTATCGTAATTTGGAAGCCCCCTTTAACAAAGGCGACCCCCAGATTCCGCCCCCCCCCATGTGAATTGGTAAAGGGGGAAAATTGTACCTCTACCATTTCACAAAAATAAGTGTCAAAAAAGGTAAAAAAAACACACAGACAGCTTGGGAAAAGTCCTTTAATAAAAAATAAAAAAATAAATTCCAGCGATGTACATCCTTCCACAACCTGGACCCGCGCTACCCGCCGCTACCGCCGCTATCCACCGCTACCCGCCGATACGAACGATACAGCCTCCTCCATAGAAGGCTCCCAGGTGAATGACGCGTGAGCCGTGTAACATTTCTTTTATACCCGAGGGCGGGGCCACCCGTGACATGACGAGTGACTTCGCCCCGTTCTGACGTAACAGGGGTTTCCGGCGGCTTCCCAGTGGTGTCACAGGTGACCCCGCCCCCTCTGGCGCGCCCGCCCTCGGGTATGAAAGAAATGTCACACGGCTCACGCGTCATTCGTCCGGGAGCCTTCTATGGAGGAGGCTGTATCGTTCGTAGCAGCGGGTAGCGGCAGGTAGCACGGGTCCAGGTCGTGGAAGGATGTACATCGCTGAAATTTATTTATTTATTTTTTATTAAAGGACTTTTCCCAAGCTGTCTGTGTGTTTTTTTACCTTTTTGGCACTTTTTTTGTGAAATGGTAGAGGTACAATCTACCCCATTACCAATTCACATAGGGGGGGCCAGAATCTGGGGTCCCTGCCCACAGACCCCCACAACCACCGGGCAAGGGTTGTGGGGATGAGGCTCTTGTCCCCATCAACATGTTGACAAGGTGCTTTGAGGGGTCACAGACTCCCAAAGCAGCCTCCCCATGTTGAGGGCATGTGGCCTGGTACAGTTCAGGAGGGAGGGGGCGGCTCTCTCCGACCCCCCTCTTTTCCTGCGGCCTGCCAGGTTGCGTGCTCGGATAAGGGTCTGGTATGGATTTTTGGGGGAACTCCACGCCATTTTTTTTTTATTATGCGGGGTTCCCCTTCATATCCATACCAGACCTGAAGGGCCTGATATGGAATTTGGGGGGACCCCCACACATTTTTTTTTTTTTGTTTAATTTTGGTTCCCTGCGCAAAATGTCATTTTTGAAGGAAAGAAACGTAATTTAAAACTACTCGCGCTATTAATGAATTGTCGGGTCCTGGCAATACAGATAAAAGTCATTGAAAAAAATGGCAGGGGTTCCCCTTGATATTCATACCAGACCCAAAGGGCCTGGTAATGGACTGGGGGGGGGTCCCCTGTCAGGGGGGGGGTCCCCTGTCATTTTTTTCAATGACTTTTCTCTGTATTGCCGGGACCAACAATTCATGAATAGCCAAAATAGTTTTAAATTACTTTTTTTCCTTCAGAAATGACACTTTGTGCAGAGACAGTTGTAAACATGGGAAACATGCGCTACTTTACATGCATACTTTAGACACCCCCCAGGTACGAAATTTAAAGGAATATTTCACTTTTATTGTTTCACTTTAAGCATAATTAAAATCACTGCTCCTGAAAAAACGGGCATTTTTAAAACTTTTTTTTGCATTGATAAATGTTCCCTGGGGCAGGACCCGGGTCTCCAAACACTTTTTATGACAATAACTTGCATATTAACCTTTAAAATGAGCACTTTTGATCTTTCATGTTTGTGTCCCATAGACTTTAACGGTGTTTGCGTGTTCGAACACATTTTTTGCCTGTTCGCATGGGGGGTGTTCGGCTCATCCCTACACACTACTTTATGGTACACCAACTATGATATGACCATCCTATCCATCTTCTGTGGTTGGCATAATATATAAAATTTACTATAGAGTTTACTGCCTCTCCAATAAATTTAATAAACAATGAGGGGGATTTACTAAGACTGGAGCAGACAGAATTTGGAGCAGCTGTGCATAGTAATCAATCAGTTCTAGCTTTAACTTTCTTGTATAAATTTCCTTTAGATTTACCAAAACCATATGATAGGAGGTCCAACCTGAACACTTTTAAATTGTATGAAATCAGGCAGGCCCTAGCACTACATAGTTGAAGGTAAATCTAAATTGAACAAGAAAATTGTATAATGTGTAGCTAGCTTTTCTGAACAAGCTGAGGCAAGATTGAAGCTGTTTGGTTACTATCCACAGCTGCTCCAGATTCTGTCTGCAGTTTTATAAAAATAAAAATAAATCCACCCAATATTTTTTTATTTGCAAAACAAAAAACAAAAAAAAAACAAATACAATTTATTATAATTGTTTTAAATAGATACAAGAGACCAGGCAGGACAACCAACTTAAAGTGGTTCTAAAGGCAGAAGGTTTTTTATCCTAATGCATTCTATTACTCGACCCAGCATAATGCATGAAAGCAGCGGCTCTCCCGGGTCTCTCTCTCCTCATTGGCCCACACAGCAGTGGGAGCGATTGGTGCCTGCTGCTGTCAATCAAAACCAGTGAGCCAATGAGGAGATAGCAGGGGCTGAGCCATGCTCTGTGTCCACACACAGGAGAGCGGCTTGCGAGCGAGCCTGCTCGAGTGCCCGTATAGCGGCTTGCCTAGGACCACCGGCAGGTATCCCAAAAAGAAGAGTATCGGGGCTGTTTTGTGCAAAACCATTGCGCAGAGCAGGTAGATATAAAATGATTGTTATTTAAAAATATAAAGAAATAAATCACAACCTTTAGAATCACTTCAATCAATATCTCTTCATCCTACTAGGAAAAAAGTGGGTAGATTCACTCTTTATAGTGAAAATTTTAAGTGATATATTATTATCTTTGGTGTCGGTGCCATGCCTTATAAAATGTAATTTTTATTGTGTACCCTAATGTAATATTTAGTTTTTCCACTAGATATGTGTTTATTGTGGTAGCAGATTGGGATAAATATTTTATTTCTTAGGTTTTCCTTTGGAGAAATATGGGAATTATATAGAAAAACTGAAAATTTATTACCAAATACTTACCGTAATTTTCCTTTCCTGATGGACTCCATGGCAGCCTAAGTGTGGGTTAACCCATGCCTCCTCTCCAATGCTATAGGACCCCATACCCATAAAAGTAAGCTCACCTCACAGCACTGTGTTCCGTAACTAGCCGACTCTATGACACTTACTTTCTTTCATTAATATTTTCTTTCAAGGTGGGAACTCCGTCTGCCATGGAATCCATCAGGAAAGGAAAATTACGGTAAGTATTTGGTAATAAATTTTCAGTTTTCCTGACTGACTCCATGGCAGCCTATTTGTGGGAAATAACTAGCCAGACCACACGGGTGGGTATGCTGAACAGAAAAGCTTTAATTTGTCCTGTCAACCGACAGGATTCTTAACCCAAAATTAACAGACGACAATGATGCCGGTTCAATGCAGTAATGGGCCATAAATGTATTGATAGAGGCCCACGAGGCCGCTTTACAAATGACATCTGGAGCCACATGTTGGGCTGCCGCCCAGGAAGCTGCCTTCCCTCTGATGGAGTGTGCCGTCACCGCCTGTGGAGGAGCCAAGCCCTTAGCCCTGTAAGCTTGCTGGATTGTTTGAACGATCCATGATGCAATTGTTCTGGTTGATGCTTTCTTCCCTCTGTTGTTTCCAGAATGTAGAATAAACAGATGATCAGATCGTCTGAAGGAAGAAGTAATTTGTAGATACTCCTTTAGGATTTCACCCATATCCAGGGGATGAGTTTCACTGGAATCTGGAGTCTTAAAATGTAGGTAGAACAATTTCTCGATTTTCGTGAAATACCGAAGACACCTTTGGATTTGAACCCAACATGGGTATAAGGACTACTCGATCCGGATTTTTTTTTAGAAAAGGTTCTTCATGACCTAGAGACCCGATCTCAGAGACCCTCTTAGCCTAGGTGATGGCAACTAAGAAGGCTACTTTTTCTGAAAAGTCCTTAATGGAGGACGGGGAGGGCCCCGATGTACTGAGTCCAGTCAGAGAATCTAGAACGAGTAAAAGATCCCACTTGGCAAATCTTGGTTTTCTTTGGGGCTTAATTCTTGATGCCCTCCGAAAGAATTGTCTGACTAGGGGATGGACTACCCATGAGACTCCAGAGAAGGCTGACAAGGCCGAAACTTGTACTCTTAGAGAGCTAACAGATAAGGGTAAGTCTAGACCGGTTTGCAGAAAACTAAGAACATCCTGGACTCCTGGATTTTTGAAGGACCTCCCAGAGGCAGAGGAGAATTCGACAAATTTGGCCCAAATTCTTCTATAAACCTTGTTGGTACTTGCTCTTCTTGAGCTCAATAGTGTAGACATCACTCTAGAGGCGCAACCGAGGGATTCCAGAGTGCGTGAGAGGAAGTCTGCCTGGGAGTTCTGGACTCCCGGAATGAAAACTGCCGAAATATTGACCAGGTTTTTCTGGGCCCATGTAAATATGGGCTTGACCTCTAGAAGGAGAGTAGAACTCCGGGTTCCTCCTTGCCTCTTCACATACGACACTGCTGTTGTGTTGTCCATCCTTAACAATACCGACTCTCCTTTCAGGAACTGGGAGAAAGATTGGAGGGCGCACCAGGCCGCCCTGAGCTCCAGGATGTTTGAGCCTGGGTTGTGAAGACGAGCGTCCCATCTGCCCTGAGCTAGGTTCTGACCACAGAGAGCCCCCCAGCCTGAGCCGCTGGCATCGGTCGTGACTGTAACCCAGGAGATGGGGGCAATGGAGTGACAATTTTGCAAATTCTTGGGTTGGAGCCACCAGAAGAGGCTGTATCTCATTTTTGCGGATATGTGGATGAGTTGACTCTTGTCCCCTGACTTCCACTGCCGGAGGAACCCTGACTGAAAAGGGCGTAACCTCCATAGAGCCCATTTGACCATGGGGGTCGTGGAGACCATTGTGCCGATAATTCTTAGGCATAGTGATGCTTTCAGATGAGGAGCATCCAGAGCACGAGAAATCCTCTTCCGAATCACCGGAATCTTCTCTGCCGGCAGGGAGATGGTGTTCTCTACTGTGTTGAACAGAGCCCCTAAGTAAATTAAATGTTGGGCTGGAACCAGGTGGCTTTTTTCCAAGTTTAGAAGCTATCCAAAGCTGGAAAGGGTTGAGATCACTTGTTCTCTGTGCACCAGCAGCTGTTCTCTGTTTTGAGACAGAACTAGGAGATCGTCTAGATAATGGTAAAGACGCACACCTTTTAGCCTGATGAGGACCACTACGGCCAATAGGACCTTGGTGAAAACTCGAGGAGAAGTTGTCAAGCCGAACGGTAGGCAGATGAATTGAAGATGTTCTTGCCCGATATGGAACCGGAGGTACTTTAAAAAGTACTTTGCCACTGGCACGTGGAAATAGGCATCTTTCAGGTCTATCGAAATCATCCAGTCGCCTGGTTGAATGGCTTGCTGGATTGTTGACAGAGTCTCCATTTTGAATTTTCCGTGCCTTATGAACTTGTTCAGGTACGTCAGATCTATTACCGGGCGCCAGGCACAGCTTTTCTTTTGGACTAAGAAAAGGGGGGAGTATACTCCTTGGAACTGTTCTTCCTCTGGGACACACACTATTGCTTCCTGGGATTTCAGCAGACCTACGTAGGACAGTAAGGCCTGTTTTTGCTCTTCCGTGCTTGGAAGTAGGGTTGAGATAAATCTGGGGGGAGGAATGCTGGAGAAGGACCATGCGTGACCTGACGACACTGTCTTGACTACCCAGAAGTCTGAGATTGAGGCCACCCACACGTGTCGGAAGAGGAGCAGGCGTGCCCCCACCCGACCCGTCTGGGCGGGCAAAATCTCAAAAGGATTTAGCCTGATCGCGACCACTGGACGCTTGGTTGTTTGCTGGCTTGCGGAAGGACGCTTGGCTTCTGCTCCAGTTCCTTCTGAAGTCCCAGCCAGGTCTATAGTAGCGTGCTTCCCTTGAACGCGTCTTCTGAACTGGGGCTTCCTTCGACCCTGTGGACGCTTGTCCTGTTGAAGAAAGCCAGATTTTCCGCCTGTGGCCTTAGCTATGGCGTCGTCTAGTTTGTTACCAAACAGTGATGATCCTTCGAAAGGAATCTTGCACCATGTTTGCTTAGAAGACGGGTCAGCCTGCCAAGGGCGTAGCCATAAGGCTCGTTTAACTGTAACTGAGGATAGCATAATCCTGGACAGTAGACGGATCAGATCAACCGATGCTTCTCCCAAGAAAGCCACTGCTAGTTTTAGCTCTGCTGCTGCTGAGTTACTGGCCAGTTCTTCTGAAACGCCTTTGAGAAAGGAATCTACGTTCTCCGTCCATGCCTCCATAGCCTTAGACACGGCTGCCAAGGCTAGGGCGGGTTTACAAGCTGTCCCAGCAAGACCGTAAATTCTTTTAAGGTCCTGATCCATTCTTCTATCAAGACTGTCTTTAAAGGAGACTGTGTCTTCTAGAAGGAGCGTAACGGGCTTAGCCAGACGCATTACCGCTGCGTCCACAGGAGGAATATTCTCCAGGTATTTTACCTCATCTGCCTTGAAGGGATACATTCTGGAGGCTTTATTTGTCATCGAGGACTTCCTGTCCACTTTGCTCCACTCTTCATCAAAGATGCCCTTTAGGTCGGCTAAAAGCGGAAAACTTGGGCGCTCTTTCCCCAAGCGCTTGAAAAATAAATTCTGTTTAGCTGGGGGAGTAGATGGGTCTTCCCACATAAGGGCCTCTTTGACCACTTTAATGAGCAGAGTTACTTGAGAGAAATCGAACTCTACACTCTCTTCGTCACTCTCTAATTCTCCTTCCGAGGGAAGAGGCGAAGATTCGCAGGGCTGGGAAGGACCTGGGACTTCACGGACCACATCAGCCGGGGAGCCAGATCGAATAGTGCTGGACTGGCTTTGTGCGAGGGAAGCATCCATCTCCTTTAGAGAACGTTGCACCACCCGTTTTACTAGAGACTCGATCCGTTGATCTTCTGTCTCTTTTTCCCCAACAGCATGGGCATAGCAATAGCTGCATAATGATTTGCCCTCTGGGACTCGTGAGCCGCATCCCCAGCAGGCTCTCTGATCAGAATAACCGTCCTGGCGGTGGGAGCGGTGTCTGGAGGAGGAATGGGAACTTCTCCTCTGGTGGTGAGATGCAGACGGGGAATCACGTCTGTGTCTTGATTTTGATGTTGACGCATGCTGCGGCGTGGCAAGGTCTGTGTCAATTTGAAGATCTGTGGAAGGGCTAAAGGAAAAAAGGGGAATTGGGGGGAGAAAGACAAGCCGTCAAGCAACACTACTTGCGACTGAACCCCAAGCCCTCCCCTCTCCCGCACATGCCTTGTGCGTGAGGGCTGGCCACATGTAAGCGGTGAATTGTCCATAATTTCTGGACCAAAGAGTCACAATAGAGACAGGTCGACCAAAAAACCTACAGCATTATACAAAAGAAATAAATAGGTAACTTGCCCTTTAAGAAAAAATGCACCATATGGTGATAAGCAATATATGGTGAAAAGACACATTGCATGCACATATACACCTATGCCTTTGACGTCACCGCTGTCCATCCAACGCACCTGCGTGGAGGAGAATCTCCCATCTGCGCCTGCACGGCCGTCGAGAGTCCTGCCGGACCGCGCATGCGCGAACCAAGCCTCGCTCTGGGAGCGGGCACTGCGCATGCGCGAACGGCGGCGTTAGGGAGAGCAGGGGCATGGGACAAAGACACACAAATAATACACAGATGCGACTGCCATGGAAGAAAATAAAGGAGCAGACCTTGCCAGCCGAGGGATCTTGGGCACACCGCAGCAACTCCCATCCAGTCGTTTGTGGTTGCTGTAAGCTCTCCACCCGCCCATGGCTGGGTTCCGAGCTGCACCGCTAAAGGTGTGCCATCCATCAATCCGACCGACCGATGCACGGATGTGCATGCTTCAGGTCCATTGGAGGAGGACAAAAAAGGAACACAGTGCTGTGAGGTGAGCTTACTTTTATGGGTATGGGGTCCTATAGCATTGGAGAGGAGGCGGGGTTAACCCACACGTACTGTAGGCTGCCATGGAGTCAGTCAGGAAAAATAATTTAATTTATTTTTGTCTGAGCAACTTTTGCATTGGCAGAATTTTTGGCAAAAAATACACAATCGTCTCACTAAAAGCATATCACATTAGTGTGATTTTTGGGGGGGGGTTTGCAGCACATACAAGAAAATGTATCATTTTTAGTTGATGTATTATATTTTTTAGCTTTTTTTTTTTTAAATCATAGGGGTCTGGATCAAGTCAGTGGAAATGTATCCAATTCCTCCCTGCAGACCCTTTGCAGAAACAGATCACTTATATTAGTAATCTATTAATCACTGTTATCAGAAAGCAATACATCACTATTGTACTGATTTGGGTAAAGGACAGATCTGAAAATAACAGCATTAATAGAACATTGTTTTACACCTTTAGTACAATGTAAATAATTCCTTTGATGCAGGTGGTATTTCAAGCCACTCTCTGCTGAACAAAGCCCAGCTAATCTAATTGTGTCCAGTAATGAAGATTTAAAGAGGAAGTAAACCCTCTAGAAATTTTCCTAAAAAAAAAAACCTGCAAGAGAAAGGCATAATGAGGTCGTATGCATAGCATATGAGCTCATTATGAATTACTTACCTGAGATCAAAGCCTCCGAAGCGCTCCTCGTTCCCCTCCTCCGCCGCCGCCATGTCTCCTCTGGCGCTGTGACTGGCCGGAGCAGATCCCCGGCAGATCCATTCAAAACCTGGCACGCTCAGTGCGCCTGCACCGTTGTCTACGGCGTGCATGCGCCGTAGACATCGGTGCATTCTTTTTGCCAAATATCTCCTAAACCGTGTAGGTTTAGGAGATATTGCAAACACCTACAGGTAAGCCTTGATCTAGGCTTACCTGTAGGTAAAAGTTGTCAGAGAGGGTTTACAACCACTTTAAAAGATTCTAATAAAAAGAGGGTTTTGCAAATATCTTCAAATCTACCATAAAGCTACTGATCAATAGCTCATACAGACCCACGGAGCCTTGCTTTACTGCTTGAAACCTTGTAAAATGAAATGTTGTTTTTTTTTTTTTTTATTCAATTTAACTTTATTTAGTTTAAGTTCAGTTTTGGAACAGTGACAGGGTCAGAATGTAACAGCATGATTCAGTAACTAGGTTATTACCTCAAGTGCCATTGAAACCTTTTTGTTACATTAAATATAGCAATGACCTCTATGATCCCATGTGCTATATTTCTGAGTAAAAGTGCTGCAAATCAAAGAAAACAGTGAAGAAAGTTAGAAAGGATAATCAAGTCTAGTTATTTTTATAACCAAAAATATTCTCATAAAGCTGAGAGAATCTTCTGTAGTCTCCAGTCATGCTCATGTGATTATCTACAGCAGTGATTCTCAACCAGGGTTCCGTGGAACCCTAGGGTTCCTCCAGAGGTTGCTAGGGGTTCCTTTAGCATTGGGCAATTTCTGCCTCTCAGATAAGTTCCCACTGACACCATTGATCTTTTTAGCTATCTGTAAGGGGGTCATTCTTCCCAGTGACCACAAGTGTAAGGACCATTCTTCCCACTGACCATCACACTAATGTATCATGAGTTGTAGATTTCTAATTTTTAGTAGGGGTTCCCTGAGCCCGGAGAACTATTTCAAGGGTTCCTCTGTGTTGAAAAGGTTGAGAAAGGCTGATCTACCGTATATAGTTGTTATTGTTGGTTTTGGAAAGTTTGTTTTACAATTGAATGGATATACAGGAAAGCAATGTAATCAAAAAAAGAGAGAAGAGAAAAGAGGGAGAAAGTCTAAAAGCAAATAAGGCCACAGTCGGTACCCTTTTGTTATAGGATCAGGGCTGGTTTTAAGACAGGTATTTGTGACTTCTATATGTTAATGGTTCTAGTTTTATTTCCTTAATGCTGCTTTATAAGTCAACTTTATATTTAGTAGGATATTTTGCTTCCACTGCAGTGTATCCCACCAGCGTCCTCTAGGGTGAAATGCATCCAAAAGAAGCTCTGGCAGTGCATGGCCATCTACATGCTTATATAACTATATCTGTAAGGCGTGTGACTTTCTCTTTATGTACTTTGGGCTTCTGTAATGTTGCAGATGTATTGCTACTTGGGTGAACTTTGCCAAAGAGGAATGTTGGCCAGATGTTAGCTTTTGGTATACTTTGAACTTGTTCTGTAATGCTATAGATGTTTTGCTACTTGGCTGAAATGCATGAGTGCAATGTTCAAATGTATATCATTATGTAAATAAAATATATGGTCATTAGGCAAGGTGGTGTAAAGCCTTTCAGTGAGCCTGGAGCATTGCATACTGTTTGAGTACAGAAGAAATCCAGATGCATGCTGCTAACCACTACGAGACATGTGCACTACCGAAAAATTTGTTTTGTTTTGTTTTCATTTGTGTTTTTTTTTTTTTTGCCATTTATCGGATCATTCGTTATGATCAGTATTCATGACAACAGCGAAATTCAGGGTTGACCTCTCAAGGGTTAGTCATTCTATTAACAGACAAAAAAAAGGAAGTCTTGCCAGTTTTCTGCCAGAGAACACCTTCAGCTGACTTCAAAACCTACTCTCCATCCACCCTGAGTAGCTGTCAAAGCAAGATTCCTCAGGCTGCTTGGAGTGCAGATGCAAACATTTATACACTGCCATGTGCAACCGACCCTATCCCTGCCCAAGGAGCTGTTGTGTAAACCTTTCCACATTACCACGTGAACATTTGTCTGTACCCCATCTGACATTGTTCCATTGTAAGGTTTCATTATGAAGCATAGGCGTGCGCACAGGGTGTGCCAGGTGTGCCTGGGCACACCCTAATCACCCCATGTACATGCATTATCCAGGGGTGGCACCAGGTGGGTGGTTGGGGGTGCCAGCGGCCAGTGTAAATGCCCACATTATACTAAAGGCTAGGTTCAACCTTAGGAACACATTACACTTGTATTTAGGGTGTAATATAATATGCTCCCAATCAACTGTCTCCCACCACCAGAGCCTCCTCCCTGTGACTGCAGGTGGCATTCATGTGTGTTTAAACTTAGGGGTGCACACCCTAATGCAATAGGCTGCGCACACCTATGTTATGAAGCAAGAGAATGCTGTGCATGGGTCACAGATATGCACCTGAGTCACAGTCATCTAAAAAAAAACTACTGCCAATTTTTGTAGTCTTTAGAACTAGTCTCTTAATTAGAGCACCTCTGGCCTTAGCTTTCCATTACTTTCCCTTTCCACCTATATATTTTTTTTCTTTTATGAAAGTGATTTTTTTTGTAGTGTGGTATTAAAATAATACACTATAGTAACATAATATAAAATAATACAATATTTAAAAAAAAAAAATCCTTTGTTTCATTTGTAAACACATTTAATTTTAAACTTAGTGTATAAATAACATGGTACCTTCATAAAATGTGTCCTTTGTATTTACAGTAACCTACTTCCATTTGCCTTTTTTTGCCAAACCAGTATCCCTATAGCTGCATTTTTCTGGTCCATAATTTTATGCAGGTACATAATAACTTTTCCGATGATCTGGCTATTTCTTTTGTGCACACCAATTCTGGTTTGTTCTGTACAGAGTTTTGCCATTTGCAATAACTACACCATGTCAAATTACCCAATGAGATTTTTGTATAAGCCCAATTGTGACTGTCTCTCTTTAATAATAGCACGCAATATCTGTCTGCAGCTTTTTAAGTTAGGAGGATACATTTTTGTATTTAAAGAGGTATTGATGATTGCCAGAAAAATAATCAACATTTATACTCCCATGTGACTCCTTTTTGGACACTTTACAAAAAAAGGATGTTTTGGAATAGAGATGGGCAACAAAATTTAAAAGGAGGAGGTCACTTGTCAATGACAGTCCTGGTCCCTACCTATGTCAAAATTAGTAATCACTATGTCACCCATGACATCTTCATCACATGCATGCTTGAGGTCCATTTACAAAAAAGTTACCCTTCAGCTTGTTGTTACCACTACAGCTTAACCACCTCGCGCCCGCCGTACGACTATATACAGCCGCAAGGTGGCTCTACAATGCCGGGAGGCCGTCTTTTTACGGCCTCCGCTCCTCCGGCCACTGGGGAGCGCGCGCGCGCGCGTGCCGGGCGTGTCACTGTGATGCCGATGCGCGTGTCTGGGGGCCGCGATGTCCGCCAGGTACCCGCGATCGGCCATTACACAGACAAGGACATGGATCTCTGTGTGTAAACACAGAGATCCAAGTCCTGTCAGGTAGAGGAGACCGATGCTGTGTCCCTTGTACATAGGGACACAGATCGGTCACCTCCCCCCAGTCAGTCCCCTCCCCCCACAGTAGTAATCACTCCCAGGGCACACATTTAACCCCTTCCTCGCCCCCTAGTGTTAACCCCTTCCCTGCCAGTCACATTTATACAGTAATCAGTGCATATTTATAGCACTGTTCGCTGTATAAATGTGAATGGTCCCAAAATAGTGTCAAAAGTGTCCGCTGTGTCCGCCATAATGTCGCAGTCACGAAAAAAAATCACTGATCGCCGCCATTACTAGTAAAAAATAATAATAATAATAATAAAAATGCCATAAAACTACTCCCTATTTTGTAAACGCTATAACTTTTGCGCAAACCAATCAATAAACGCCGATTGCGATTTTTTTTTACCAAAAAAATTTAGAATACGTATCGGCCTAAACTGAGGGAAAAACATTTTTTTTTTTAAATTGGGATATTTATTATAGCAAAAATCAAAAAATATTGTGTTTTTTTCAAAATTGTCGCTCTTTCTTTGTTTATAGCGCAAAAAATAAAAACCGCAGAGGTGATCAAATACCACCCAAAGAAAGCTCTATTTGTGGGGAAAAAAATGACGTCAATTTTGTTTGGGAGCCACGTCGCACGACCGCGCAATTGTCATTCAAAACGTGACAGTGCCGAAAGCTGAAATTTCGCCTGGGCAGGAAGGGGGTATATGTGCCCAGTAAGCAAGTGGTTAATGTGTAACATCACCAAAAAGGGGAAGTTCCACTTTAAGTCTTCCTCCCCCCTCCTCTACCCCATTTGGCATGTAATTGGGGGGGGGTAGTTAGTTTTGACGGGTTTGGCCCCTCCTCTCTTTACCTGAAGCTTTCTGGGACACGTCACAGGTCCCAGAAAGCTGAAAAGACCATTCACAAAGCACAGCACAGTAGGAAGCCGGCTGTGAAACTGCAAGCTGTCACATCTGGTTTCCCACACTAAAGATGCCAGCACCGGGAACCAGGAGACTAGTGAGGAACAAGCCCAAGTGAGGATGGCACTGGATCCCTGGACAGGTAAGTATCCTTATATTAAAAGTCAACAGCTACAGTATTTGGCCAATGAGTAAGTGGCGTCATCACGTTACTGAAACACATCAGGAGGGAGGTGATGCTGATCTTTCAGCTCCTTAAGGGGCCAATATTTGCTATATTTATACTCTGCTGTGCACCAGATTAAAGTGCACATATACATGTGAATGCTAATTTTTAGAGCATTTTCATGAAAAAAGTGCTTTTAACATCAGGCACAATGACAAACTTGTTTTGTTTCTTTTGAGTGCTGGTGCAATATCACACTTAATGAACTGGATCCAATTGGGCATATCAGGGAGAGAGTCGGTCGTTGCGGGAACTGATCCCATTTAAGGGGGAAAAAGCGATTTTAATCTATCCAACAAATAGGTCAGTACAGTATATTAAGGGGAGCGGTTAGTGCATGAACCCGTTGTTATATGTGCATGTGCACTGGTATTGAAGGACCTCATTATTATCATTGTGGACTTGAGCACTGTCCTTTGAGTTTCAATGCAAAGAAAGAGTTGCTTTATTTAATTATTTATCTATATGATGAGTTCATTATTGTCACTGTCTGAGCAGTCTACAGTCCTCTCCCATCACCAATTTTCTACTAGCTTGTTTCTCACTTCAGGGTCTAGTAGCCACTCTCCTCCAACCCTCACACAAACTCACTCCAGCTTCCAGAGGTTAAACCTGTGGTGGGACTTATGCCGCGTACACACAACCGTTTTTAATGTCATTGAAAAAAACTGCATTTTTCTCGACGTGATTTTTCGTGTTTCCTCTCAAACCTGCCTTGCCTACACACTATCGTGGAAAAAAATGTTCGAGTAAAGCGCGGTGACGTCCAACACGTACGACGGCACTATAAAGGGGAAGTTCCATTTGGGTGGCGCCACCCTTCATGTTAGTAAAGTTTGTTGAGCGACGATTCGCGCTTTTCAGCCTCTTGCTTTTCAGTCCATTACAGCGTGACAAATGTGCTATCTCCATTACGAACGCTAGTTTTACTAGAACGAGCGCTCCCGTCTCATAACTTGCTTCTGAGCATGCGCGTTTTTTTTCCCCGTCATTGAAGCGTACACACGCCTGTTTTTCACGATGAGAAAAACGACGACGTGAAAAACGACGAGAAAAAATAGAGCAGGTTCTAAATTTTTAATGGCCATTTTTCTCGTCGATAAAAATGCTCTGGAGCCTACACACGATCGTTTTTAATGACCAATTTAAAACATGGCATTTTTCTCATCATGAAAAACGGTCATGTGTCGTCTCTTATTTGATCCTTTATGGGCTGTTAAGTATACCATTGACAATGTTTTGTTATATTTATAAAAAAATACCTGTTAAGTAGGGATGAGCCGAACACCCCCCCGGTTCGGTTCGCACCAGAACCTGCGAATGGACCGAAAGTACGCACGAACGTTAGAACCCTATTAAATACAATGGACGCGAAAGTTCGAAATCTAAAGTGCTAATTGTAACGGCTAATATGCATGTTATTGTCCTAAAAAGGGTTTGGGGACCTGGGTTCTGCCCCAGGGGACATGTATCAATGCAAAAAGAAGTTTTAAAAACGGCCGTTTTTTCGGGAGCAGTCATTTTAATGATGCATAAAGTGAAAAAAAAAGTGAAATATTCCTTTAAATATCGTACCTGGGGGGTGTCTAAAGTATGCCTGTGAAGTGGCATGTGTTTCCCGTGTTTAGAACTGTCCCTGCACAAAATGACATTTCTAAAGGAAAAAAAGCCATTTAAAACTGCTTGCGGCTTTAATGTCATGTCTTGTCCTGGCAATATGGATGAAAATCTTTGAGAAAAATGGCATGGCTACCCCATCACCCCCCCCCCCCCCACCCCAGCCCATTACCAGCCCCTTATCTTGTATGGATATTAAGGGGAACCCCGCACCCAAAATAAAAAAAGGCCCTATATACTCTGAACAGCAGTATACAGGCGGTGCAAACAAGACAGGGACTGTAGGTTTGTTCTTAAGTAGAATCTGTTTGTAATTTTGAACAGGTACATTGTTTAAGTGTAGCTCCAGCCAAAAAATATATTTTTAAGCTTTTTGGAAAACATAGGGAAGGGTTATCACCCCTGTAACATTTGTTTTGCTGTCTGTGCACCTGTTCAGAACATTTCACCTCACTTTTCGTCCCAATGACAAATGTTTTTTGAAAATTTCTGGGTTTTATTTAAGGATTGGTGATAAAGCATCAGTAGAGAGGAGACACCTTTTTCCCATATTAACTCTTACAGGAGAGAATTTCCCTTCCTAGGGGTAGATTTCCTCTCACTTCCTGTTGTCTCCTTCCGTTTGCAAGTAGGAGTCGTTTGTAAGTTGGATGTTTGAAAGTATGGGCCTGCCGTATATACTCTGCAGAAATTGACCCCTTAGGTGTTGGTGTTGGCACAACACTGTAAGCACTCACAGTTACTCTTGGTGGGCGCTGGAACGCCCTGCTGTCAACTATTATATCAGGAATTGTAATTACATGCCATTGTTGAACAGTGGTAGGAAAAATTGGGCCTTTGATGGTGGTGCTGGTGCCACAACACTGTAAGCCCTCACAGTTACTCTTGGTGGGTGCATGAATGGGCCCTGCTGTGAATTATTAGATCAAGAATTTTAATTACATGCCCCTGTAGAACAGGGGCTGAAAAATTGGGCCTTAGCCACTGGTGCCACAACACTGCAACCCCTCACAGATACTGTACTTGGAGCACAGTAATGAGCCCTGTTGCAAAGTATTGCATCAAAAATTGTAATTACACGCCCCTGTTAAACAGGGGCAGAAAAATTGGGCCTTAGGCACTGGTGCTGGTGCCATGACACTGCAACCTCTCCCAGATACTCTAGTTGGAGTGCAGGAATGAGCCCTGCTGCAAAGCATTGCATCAAAAATTGTAATTACATGCCCCTGTTAAACAGGGGCTGAAAAATTGGGCCTTAGCCACTGGTGGCGGCACCCAGAAACAAAAATGTTTTTCCAAGATATCATCATGAATCGGATCATTGAGGAGGAGGAGGATAGTCAGTCAACATAACAGGACAGTCACTCAGTCAGCATCAGCATCAGTCTTGAAGGGATGTGACATTTGAAAATAAATTATTCTGTTATATCAGCTTCAGGTGCTTGGTAACTGGTGGTGATCCAAGACTGGTTCATCTTTATGAAGGTCAGTCGATCAACCGAATCGGTGGACAGGCGCACCCTGTGATCCATGACAAATCCTCCAGCAGCACTGAATGTGCGTTCCGAAAGAACGCTGGATGCAGGACAGGCCAGTAGCTCAATTGCATACTGTGCAAGCTCTGGCCAGTGATCCATCCTTAAGACCCAGTAAGCCAGAGGATTTTCGGTGGGAAAAGTGTCCAAATCTGACCTTGCCCCTAGGTATTCCTGCCCCATGTATATCAGACGCTGGCGATGGTTGCTGGAACCGATCATACCTTGAGGCTGCGGACTAAAGAATTGTCTGAACGCATCGGTCAGACGGCCACCTTCCCCACCGCTCCTTCTTTGACTGACCGAAGCCTCAGCAACTCGTTGTCCCAGACCAGGAGTTTGTAACCTCCCAGTCTCTGGGAACGCGTTGCACAGACTTTTCTGTAAGGCCTCCCGGAGTTGTCTCATCCTCTGCTCCCTCTGCGACGGTAAGATAAGGTCCGCAACCTTAGCCTTGTACCGTGGATCAAGGAGAGTGGCCAGCCAGTAATGGTCCCTCTCCTTGATCCGAAGAATACGAGGATCCTTCCGCCAGACTTTGCAGGATCAGGGAGGCCATGCCACGTAGGTTAGCTGAGGCATTAGGTCCGGAGTCCTCTGGGTCACTAAGGACGACATGATCCTCAGCCACCTCCTCCCAGCCACGTACAAGTCCACGGGTTTCTTGGGACTGTAAATCATCCCTAAAAGACTGCTGCTGTTGATGCTGCTGAGTGCCAGGCTCCACCTCCATGCTGACACAATCCTCCTCCTCTTCCTCCTCCTCCTCGTCCTCTTCCTGTGCGATGGGTGGGACAGAAGGAACACTGTCTGGGTAAAGGGGGCCTTGAGAGGCAAGGAAGTCCTCCTCTTCCTGCCTCTGTTCTGCCTCAAGTGTCCTGTCCATTATTCCACGCAGCGTGTGCTCCAACAGGTGGACAAGAGGTACAGTGTCACTGATGCATGCACTGTCACTGCTCACCATCCTCGTGGCCTCCTCAAATGGTGCCAGGACAGTGCATGCATCCCTGATCATGCCCCACTGGCGTGGTGAAAAAAACCTGAGCTCCCCTGACCCTGTCCTGGTGCCATAGTCGCACAGGTACTCATTGATGGCCCTCTGCTGCGTGTGCAGCCGCTGCAGCATGGCCAACGTTGAGTTCCACCTGGTGGGCATGTCACATATAAGGCGGTTCTTGGGCAGGTTCAACTCCTTTTGCAGCTCAGCCAGGTGAGCACTGGCATTATAAGATCTGCGGAAATGCACACAGACTTTCCTGGCCTGCCTCAGGACATCCTGTAAGCCCGGGTACCTGCCCAAGTACTGCTGCACCACCAGGTTAAGGACGTGAGCCACACAGTGCACATGGGTCAGTTATCCCTGTCGGAGGGCGGAGAGGAGGTTGGTGCCATTGTCGCAAACCACCATTCCTGCCTTAAGCTGGCGTGGTGTCAACCACCTCTCGGCCTGCCCCTGCAGAGCAGACAGAACCTCTGCCCCAGTGTGGCTCCTGTCCCCCAAACACACCAGCGCAAGCACGGCATGGCATCTTTTTGCCTGCGTACTTGCGTAGCCCCTTGAACGCCTACGGAGCATCGCTGGTTCCGAGGACAAAGCACAGAAAGAGGCCATAGAGGAAGAAGAAGAGGAGGGGGTGGAGGAGAGAGGTGTGTCACAACCACTAGTAGCATTTTGGAGGCGTGGCGGCGGAACAACCTCCAACACTACTGCACCTTGTCCTGCATCCTTCCCAGCTGCCAAAAGAGTGACCCAATGGGCCGTGAAAGAAAGGTAACGTCCCTGTCCATGCCTGCTGGACCATGAGTCAGCGGTAATATGCACCTTACCGCTGACCGCCCTGTCCAGCGAGGCCAAGACATTGCCTTCCACATGCCGGTAGAGAGCCGGAATCGCCTTCCGTGAGAAAAACTGGTGTTTGGGAACCTGCCACTGAGGAACCGCACATTGCACAAACTCACGGAAGGGGGCCAAGTCTACCAACTGAAAAGGCAGCAGTTGAAGAGCTAGCAATTTAGCCAAGCTAGCATTCAACCGCTGGGCATGTGGATGGCTGGGAGTGAACTTCTTTCGACGGTCCAGCAGCTGGGGCAGGGAAATTTGCCTGCTAGAATCGGACGTCGGTGTACTGCTAGCAGAGTGCCCGCAAGTACTTGGCTGTGACACACCTAATTCTACACCTTCATTCCTCTCAGTGCAGGTTTCAGAGAGGACTGGAGGTATAGTGGGGTTGGAGATCCCAGCAGATGCGGTGCAAGGAGAGGTCCGCTTTGTTCTTTGGTGTGGGTCTTTAAGGTACGCTTGCCAACGAGCTGCATGGCAGGTCAACATATGTCTGGTCAAGCATGTGGTGCCCAAGCGGCTGATGTTTTGGCCACGCGATATACGCTTGAGACATATGTTGCAAACAGCAGCTGTGCGATCTGATGCACTCGACTCAAAAAAGGCCCACACCAAAGAACTTTTTGAATAACGGGCAGAGGCAGCGCCCTGCACAGGCGGAGCTCTGCGGTGTGATTCAGTCAGTGTGCTGCCCTTACGCTGGCCCCCAGAAGGGCATCCTGCCTCGTTGGAGATGTGCCTCCTCCTCCTCCTCTTCTCTCCTATTAGGCACCCACGTGGAGTCAGTGACCTCATCATCCCCTCCCTCCTCATCACTGGAGCCAATCTGGCAGTATGCTGCAGCTGCTGGAACATGACTGCCAGATTGGTGTCCTTCTTGAACATCCCCTCTCTCTGCTCTCACGCTACTGCCTTCCTCTAATTGGGTATCATCATCAGACCCTTCGAAACGCTGGGCATCCTCCTGGAGCATGTACCCAACACTGTGCTCAAACAGTTCGGGGGACTCCTCAGGAGGACATGGTGGGTCTAGGGAAGGAGTGACTGATGATGACATTGATACCAGGGAAGAGGACGCTTTGGCAGCTGCTTTGCCAGTACCCTAAGCCTGGGTGAGAGAGGATGAGGAGGATGAGGAGGGCTTGGTCATCCACTCTACCAAGTCTTCGGCATGATGCGGCTCAACACGTCCAGCTGCCTAAAAGGATAAGCGTGTCCCATGGCCACGTGCTGATGACGATGCACCGCGTCCACGACCAGCACTGTTGTCTCTAGCAGTGGCGGCTGGTGCTCAAATTTTTTGGGGGGGCGCAAACAAACTGAAAAAAAAAAACATCAATTGCCGCCACTGTGCCCATTAAACGCAGCCACTGTGCCCAAACGCCACTAGTTTGTCCCCAAATGCAGCCAGTTTCCCCCCATATGCAGCCAGTTTCCCCCCATATGCAGCCAGTTTCCCCCCAAAATACAGCCAGTTTCCCCCCAAAATACAGCCAGTTTGTCCCCCATAATACAGCCAGTTTGTCCCCCATAATACAGCCAGTTTGTCCCCCATAATACAGCCAGTTTGTCCCCCATAATACAGCCAGTTTGTCCCAAAATACAGCCAGTTTGTCCCAAAATACAGCCAGTTTGTCCCCAAAATACAGCCAGTTTGTCCCCAAAATACAGCCAGTTTGTCCCCCATATACAGCCAGTTTGTCCCCCATATACAGCCAGTTTGTCCCCCATATACAGCCAGTTTGTCCCCCATATACAGCCAGTTTGTCCCCCATATACAGCCAGTTTGTCCCCCATATACAGCCAGTTTGTCCCCCATAATACAGCCAGTTTGTCCCCCATAATACAGCCAGTTTGTCCCCCATAATACAGCCAGTTTGTCCCCATAATACAGCCAGTTTGTTCCCCAAATGCAGCCAGTTTGTCCCCCCCAGCCCTGCACTTACCTTCCTCGGGTCAGCGCCGTCCTTCTTCCGTCCTCGATGTCTTCTCCTGCCCTCGATGTCGCTTCAGCCAATCAGGTTACCGGTAACCAGACCCGGTGAACCTGATTGGCTGAAAGGCAACCAGGGAATGCACCCCCGTGCGTCCTCTCGTTAGCTATTTAGAAGCCGATTACAGCCCTTAGGCTGTAGTTGGGAAGCCTATCAGAGCCGCTGGCTCTGATAGGCACTTCTAAAGGCCAACCAGACGCTGTTATTCAGATGGCCGGCGCTCAAGGGGCCGGCCATCTGAATAGTGGGCAGCAGCGGCGGCGACAATACATAGGTTCATGCAATGCATGAACCTATGTATTGTTGTGAGTGACGGGCGCAGAAGCGAGCGGGGGCGGCGCTTCTGCGCCCACTATGGACGCACCGCCACTGAACTGTGAAAAAAAGGACATTTAAAAAAAACAAAACTCTTAAAAGGGCCCGTTTTTTTTTTTGGTGACTACAGGAGGGGGGGTGGCGCCCGGGCCGCCACTGTTCACAATCCTCCACACTTCAGCATCTGCAAAGCACCACCACAGCACACATTCCTTTATTTTTATTACTGCCCTGTGTAACACCTGACATTCCCTCAACCATGAGAGAATTCACATTACACTATGAGGGGAAACAGGCTCCACAGGTGGAGATCAGTGCGTCCTATCTATCCTCCCTCCCCCACCAATACATTAGCAATGTGAAAGGCAGACCTCTGGTCACGGCAACAGTCAGCAAAGACTAAATAAATAAATAAATAAAGTAAGCCCATGTGTTCACAGTGCCTGGCCAAGTAAAAAAAAAAAAAAAAACAAGAGATCCATCATGCATATATGTGCAGGACAGTGATAATGTGAGCTGACCATCATCCTCAGTGTCCTGTGTGTGCCATGTGAGTGGAATCAGCAGATCTTACAGCCTCTCCTCAGCCCCAAGGTGAATCCTTTTTTTATGTGCTTCATGTTGCCCAGTCTGCAGTGTGCTGTCTGAGTGGGAGACTGGAGAAAGAGTGAGAGGCGAGCAGGGAAGTGTTTGGACTCTGGAGGACTGCCTGGATAGTAATTGAGGGGCCGGGTTTAGCAAGGAAAGACAGCATTGTCTTTGTCTCTGTCTCTCTCTTACCTTGCTTCTTAGCTCCGCTCGGGCTATGCACAGAACCGAGGTGCTGACGTCACTTCCGGTTTTCGTGTATTCCACGAAACCCGGAAGTAATCTTTCAGTTCTAAACATCAATGCTCCCGCCCGGCGCCCGGAAGCTTATCAGCACTTTGGATTGTGCCGCAAGGCGGGTTAAAAGCCCGCAAATGAAGCGCCACGTCTGCAATCTTGTGATTGCATTGACGTGGCGCTTCCCATAATGCACGTGGCCGGCGCCCATACATAGCACAGTTAGTTAAAGAACATTTTTTTTTTTTTTTTTTTGGGGCAGTTTTAAAAAATGTTTTGTTTTTTTTTAGATGTTTTTTTTTTGTGACTACAGGAGGGGGGGCGGCGCCCGGGCGCCCCCTATGGACGGGCCGCCACTGGTCTCTAGAGACAGAGCCTGCTTGCCCTCTTTTATTGGCTCCTGACTGTCTGCCTCTCCTTGTTTGTCTTCCAGACATTCTAATGGCCTGCAGGGAGATGGGAAAACCAGCAATAAGGGGTAGCTTCAGGTGTATATTTTGCAGGAAGCACACAGCGCCCGCTGTAAGTGCTGCAGATGACTGCCTGTGTTACACAACAGGAAAAAACAGCAATAAGGGCTAGCTTCAGGTGTTTATTTTGCAGGAAGCACACTACACCCGCTGTAAGTGCTGCAAATGCCTGTTAGTGTAACACACCAGGAAAACACAGCAATACGGGCTAGCTTCAAGTGTATATTTAGCAGGAAGCACACTACGCCCGCTGTAAGTGCTGCAAATGCCTGTTAGCGTAACACACCAGGAAAACACAGCAATACGGGCTAGCTTCAGGTGTATAATGTGCTGGAGGCACACTACGCCTGATGTAAGTGCTGCAAATGCCTGTTAGCGTAACACACCAGGAAAACACAGCAATACGGGCTAGCTTCAGGTGTATACTGTGCAGGAGGCTTAGCAACAATGACACTGACACTGTCCCCTGCCTATCCTTCTCTCTCCCTGCACACAAGGTTTAGCAAAGAATATGACACTGACACTCTCCCTGCCTATCCTTCTCTCTCCCTGCACACAAGGTTTAGCAAAGAATATGACACTGACACTCTCCCTGCCTATCCTCTCTCCCTGCACACAAGGTTTAGCAAAGAATATGACACTGACACTCTCCCTGCCTATCCTTCTCTCTCCCTGCACACAAGGTTTAGCAAAGAATAGCACAATGACACTGTCCCTGCCTATCCTTCTCTTTCCCTGCGCCGGAACACACTACACAAAGCCGCCGCGCTGGCGGCCTTTTATAGTGTGGGGCGTGTGCTAAACCCCCTGAGCTATAATTGGCCACAGGCAACCTGCCTGTTGCCAATTATGGCTCTCCTCCTAGCTGCCGGCGCTGTGATTGGCCAAGCATGCGGGGTCACAGTGCATGCTTGGCCAATCACAGCGCCGGGATTGCACTGCGATGGCGCAGTGTATTGTGGGCCGTTCGCGTCACTCGAATTTGGCGCGAACGGCCCAAATCGTTCGATCTTCGTCGAACGAGCGAACAGCCGATGTTCGAGTCGAACGTATGTTCGACTCGAACACCGAGCTCATCCCTACAGGAGAGAATTTCCCTTCCTAGGGGTAGATTTCCTCTCACTTCCTGTTGTCTCCTTCCATTTGCAAGTAGGAGTCGTTTGTAAGTTGGATGTTTGAAAGTAGGGGCCTGCCGTATATACTCTGCTGAAATTTGCCCCTTAGATGTTGGTGTTGCCACAACACTGTGAGCCCTCACAGTTACTCTTGGTGGGCGCTGGAACGCCCTGCTGTGAACTATTATATCAGGAATTGTAATTACATGCCATTGTTGAACAGGGGCAGAAAAATTGGGCCTTTGGTGGTGGTGGTGGTGGTGGTGGTGTTGCCACAACACTGTAAGCCCTCACAGTTACTCTTGGTGGGCGCTGGAATGGGCCCTGCTGTGAATTATTAGATCAAGAATTGTAATTACATGCCCCTGTTGAACAGGGGCAGAAAAATTGGGCCTTTGGTGGTGGTGGTGTTGGTGGTGTTGCCACAACACTGTAAGCCCTCACAGTTACTCTTGGTGGGCGCAGGAATGGGCCCTGCTGTGAATTATTAGATCAAGAATTGTATTACATGCCCCTGTTGAACAGGGGCAGAAAAATTGGGCCTTAGGCACTGGTGTCACAACACTGCAACCCCTCACAGATACTGTACTTGGAGCACAGCAATGAGCCCTGTTGCAAAGTATTGCATCAAAAATTGTAATTACACGCCCCTGTTAAACAGGGGCTGAAAAATTGGGCCTTAGCCACTGGTGGCGGCACCCAGAAACAAAAATGTTCTTCCAAGCTATCATCATGAATCGGATCATTGAGGAGGAGGAGGATAGTCGGTCAACATAACAGGACAGTCACTCAGCATCAGCATAGGCAGTCTTGAAGGGATGTGACATTTCAAAATAAATTATTCTGTTACATCAGCTTCAGGTGCTTGGTAGCTGGTGGTGATCCAAGACTGGTTCATCTTTATGAAGGTCAGTCGATCAACCGAGTCGGTGGACAGGCGCACCCTGTGATCCGTGACAAAGCCTCCAGCAGCACTGAATGTGCGTTCCGAAAGAACGCTGGATGCAGGACAGGCCAGTAGCTCAATTGCATACTGTGCAAGCTCTGGCCAGTGATCCATCCTCAAGACCCAGTAAGCCAGAGGATTTTCGGTGGGAAAGGTGTCCAAGTCTGACCTTGCTCCTAGGTATTCCTGCACCATGTATATCAGACGGTGGCGATGGTTGCTGGAACCGATCATACCTTGGGGCTGCGGACTAAAAAATTGCCTGAACGCATCGGTCAGACGGCCACCTTCCCCAACGCTCCTTCTTTGACTGACCGAAACCTCAGCAACTCGTTGTCCAGGACCAGGAGTTTGTAACCTCCCAGTCTCTGGGAACGCGTTGCACAGACCTTTCTGTATGGCCTCCCAGAGATGTCTCATCCTCTGCTCCCACTGCGACGGTAAGATAAGGTCCGCAACCTTACCCTTGTACCGTGGATCAAGGAGAGTGGCCAGCCAGTAATGGTCCCTCTCCTTGATCCGAAGAATACGAGGATCCTTCCGCAGACTTTGCAGGATCAGGGAGGCCATGCAGCATAGGTTAGCTGAGACATTCGGTCCGGAGTCCTCTGGGTCACTAAGGACGACATGATCCGCAGCCACCTCCTCTCAGCCATGTACAAGTCTACGGGTTTCTTGGGACTGTAAATCGGATTATCCCTAAAAGACTGTGAAAAAAGGGGGGTGGTATTGCGCTGTTTCTATTAAAGAAATGTGCTGGCTAGTGAATGCAGTGCACAATGGCTAACAAAACCAATATGTATGGATAAATAATATTGAATGCTTTAAAATGATGAATTATTTATCCATACATATTGGTTTTGTTAGCCATTGTGCACTACATTCACTAGCCAGCACATTTCTTTAATAGAAACAGCGCAGCACCACCCCCCTTTTTTCACTTTGCATTTGGGTTTGGATTAACCCCTTCGGTGCTTGCGACAGTTTCCACCACAAATTCCAACCCCCCTCCCCCCCTTCTTTTGTGGTAGCGCAGGAATAATTACCCACAATATTATCCCTAAAAGACTGCTGCTGTTGATGCTGAGTGCCAGGCTCCACCTCCATGCTGACACAATCCTCCTCCTCTTCCTCCTCCTCCTCGTCCTCTTCCTGTGCGATGGGTGGGACAGAAGGAACACTGTCTGGGTAAAGGGGGCCTTGAGAGGCAAGGAAGTCCTCCTCTTCCTGCCTCTGTTCTGCCTCAAGTGCCCTGTCCATTATTCCACGCAGCGTATGCTCCAACAGGAGGTACAGTGTCACTGATGCATGCACTGTCACTGATCACCATCCTCGTGGCCTCCTCAAATGGTGCCAGGACAGTGCATGCATCCCTGATCATGCCCTATTGGCGTGGTAAAAAAAAACCTGAGCTTCCCTGACCCTGTCCTGGTGCCGTAGTCTCACAGGAACTCATTGATGGCCCTCTGCTGCGTGTGCAGCCGCTGCAGCATGGCCAACGTTGAGTTCCACCTGGTGGGCATGTCACATATAAGGCGGTTCTTGGGCAGGTTCAACTCCTTTTGCAGCTCAGCCAGCCGAGCACTGGCATTATATGATCTGCAGAAATGCACACAGACTTTCCTGGCCTGCCTCAGGACATCCTGTAAGCCTGGGTACCTGCCCAAGAACCGCTGCACCACCAGGTTAAGGACGTGAGCCACACAGGGCACATGGGTCAGTTGTCCCTGTCGGAGGGCGGAGAGGAGGTTGGTGCCATTGTCGCAAACCACCATTCCTGGCTTAAGCTGGTGTGGCGTCAACCACCTCTCGGCCTGCCCCTGCAGAGCTGACAGAACCTCTGCCCCAGTGTGGCTCCTGTCCCCCAAACACACCAGCGCAAGCAAAGCATGGCATATTTTTGCCTGCGTACTTGCGTAGCCCCTTGAACGCCTACGGAGCACCGCTGGTTCCGAGGACAAAGCACAGGAAGAGGCCATGGAGGAAGAAGAAGAGGAGGGGGTGGAGGAGAGAGGTGTGTCACAACCAGTAGTAGCATTTTGAAGGCGTGGCAGCGGAACAACCTCCAACACTACTGCACCTTGTCCTGCATCCTTCCCAGCTGCCAAAAGAGTGACCCAATGGGCCGTGAAAGAAAGGTAACGTCCCTGTCCATGCCTGCTGGACCATGAGTCAGCGGTAATATGCACCTTACCGCTGACCGCCCTGTCCAGCGAGGCATGGACATTGCCTTCCACATGCCGGTAGAAAGCCGGAATCGCCTTCCGTGAGAAAAAGTGGCGTTTGGGAACCTGCCACTGAGGAACCGCACATTGCACAAACTCACGGAAGGGGGCCAAGTCTACCAACTGAAAAGGCAGCAGTTGAAGTGCTAGCAATTTAGCCAAGCTAGCATTCAACCGCTGGGCATGTGGATGGCTGGGAGTGAACTTCTTTCGACGGTCTAGCAGCTGGGGCAGGGAAATTTGCCTGCTACAATCGGACGTCGGTGTACTGCTAGCAGAGTGCCCGCAAGTACTTGGCTGTTACACACCTAATTCTACACCTTCATTCCTCTCAGTGCAGGTTTCAATGGGGTTGGAGATCCCAGCTGATGAGGAGCAAGGAGAGGTCCGCTTTGTTCTTTGGTGTGGGTCTTTAAGGTACGCTTGCCAACGAGCTGCATGGCAGGTCAACATATGTCTAGTCAAGCATGTGGTGCCCAAGCGGCTGATGTTTTGGCCACGCAAGATACGTGTCAAGGTCACCTGTGGCCAGGTGACAGATGCACACCGTAGGGGGACAGGAGTGCACCGCAAGGTAGTGAACCCTATGGCTGACTGCTGCGGATAGGAAACTGGGTGGTTGTGGAAAGCGGGACCAGAGGAGCACAACCGGGATCCTAACGGAAGCTAGAGCCAAGATTCCCCAGGGCGCGGAGTCTAAGACCCAGCAGGTCTTCTCCAGGGCCTCTAGTGGTGAGGATGTTATGCTGCAGGCTGGGACCAGGTCGCGGCCCCTGGAGTTTCCTAGCTCACGCCCCGTAGGATAAGGGGAAAAGAGGGGAAGCAGCAGCACAAGATATGAGAGAACCGAATAACAAGCTGAAGGTCAGGGGCCACAAGCAGACAAGGATAACGAAAGAACGAGCCGAAGGTCAAGGGTCACGAGCAGACAGGGATAGTCGGGGACAAGCCAATAACGTAACAGAGAGACAGACGTAGCACACGGCAGGCAGGAACCCAAACACACAATGCCTAACAAACACGTTGATCAGCAAAGCAGGCTTGCAGTGCACAGGTTAATATAGTGTTCTGTGATAGGGCCTGGGGTGGAGTCAGGCTGGGAGGAGATTATAAAGGAAGCCAGGTGAAAGGGTTCTGGCCTCTAAATGAACACATGGGAAGGAAGGTAAGCTGACAGACAAACACTACTGCATATCCATGACAATACGCTTGAGACATATGTTGCAAATAGCAGCAAGGTGTGATCTGATGCACTCGACTCAAAAAAGGCCCACACCAAAGAACTTTTGGAAACATGGGCAGAGGCAGCGCCCTGCACAGGCGGAGCTCTGCGGTGTGATTCAGTCGGTGTGCTGCCCTTACGCTGGCCCCTGGAGGGCATCCTGCCTCATTGGAGATGTGCCTCCTCCTCATCCTCCTCCTCTCTCCTATCAGGCACCCACGTGGAGTCAGTGACCTCGTCATCCCCTCCCTCCTCATCACTGGAGCCAATCTGGCAGTATGCTGCAGCTGCTGGAACATGGCTGCCAGATTGTTGTCCTTCTTGAGCATCCACTCTCTTTGCGCTCACGCTACTGCCTTCCTCTAGCTGGGTATCATCATCAGACCCTTCAAAACGCTGGGCATCCTCCTGGAGCATGTACCCAACACTGTGCTCAAACAGTTCGGGGGACTCCTCAGGAGGACATGGTGGGTCTAGGGAAGGAGTGACTGATGATGACATTGATACCAGGGAAGAGGACGCTTTGGCAGCTGCTTTGCCAGTACCCTGAGCCTGGGTGAGAGAGGATGAGGAGGATGAGGAGGGCTTGGTCATCCACTCTACAAAGTCTTCGGCATGATGCGGCTCAACACGTCCAGCTGCCGAAAAGAAGGACAAGCGTGTCCCATGGCCACTTGCTGATGACGATGCACCGCGTCCAAGACCAGCACTGTTGTCTCTAGACACAGAGCCTGCTTGCCCTCTTTTATTGGCTCGTGCCTCTCCTTGTTGGCCTTCCAGACATAGTAATGGCCTGCAGGGAGATGGGAAAACCAATTGGGTCATGTATATTGTGCTGGAGGCACACAACACCCACTAACTCCTGCAGATGCCTGTATTAGAGAACACCAGCAATAAAGGGTAGATACAGGTGTATACTGTGCTGTGCTGGAGACACACAACACCCACTAACTCCTGCAGATGCCTTTATTAGAGAACACCAGCAGTAAAGGGTAGATGCAGGTGTATACTGTGCTGTGCTGGAGGCACACAACACCCACTAACTCCTGCAGATGCCTGTATTAGAGAACAGCAAAAAAGTGTATATACAGGTGTATACTGTGCTGGGGTACACAACACCCACTAACTCCTGCAGATGCCTGTATTAGAGAACAGCAAAAATAGTGTATATACAGGTTATACTGTGCTGGGGCACACAACACCCACTAACTCCTGCAGATGCCTGTATTAGAGAACAGCAAAAAAGTGTATATACAGGTGTATACTGTGCTGGGGTACACCACACTGTGAGGGGGTTAGCTCGGCAGCGGGTGTGTGTGACCCCCGAGATGGGCTCCCCACACAAAACAGGCCCAGCAAACGGAGGTTGTGGTTTTCAAAATCAAAAAGGTGCGGTTTATTTTCTATTTACAGTGACAAAACACAGCAAAGCAAAAGAAACATAAACAAAATAAATCCTGGTCAACTTGACCTCTGACTAAACATACAGGTTTCCTAACTAACAACTGGGATCAGCCTAGTGCTGTCCTAGTCCCTAAGTCCCTGGTTTTAAATGTCCAAGCAAATAGCCACACAGGCTTTGTCTCACCGCACAGGGGTTCACTCTCCCTAGACAGTCCACACAGGTCTGGTTCCAGGCATGAGCTAACATCTAATGAAGCTGGGAGTTCTTATAGAGGCCTAAATGAGCTGACAAGCTTCAGCTGGTCTCATCAACTCCCTGTCTGCACGACGCCCCACACTCTCCCTAGAGGTATGAGTCATCCATGAGCCCACTAGCCTCAGCTGGGCTTATACAACTCTCCACCTAGTTGTATAAGTCGGCGTAAAGCCTGAATCTGGGCGAAATATATCTACCCCCCTGGATGCAACCAGGTGACTTTACCTTCCTGCTGTCACATACCCCCCCCTCTTGTTTTAACCTCGGGGTTGGAACACCAGCAATCAGGCATTCATGTACTCGAGACAAAGCATCCACATTCCCCATTTGAACGCCAGGGCGATGCTTTACTGTGAAGTTGAATTCCTGGAGAGCCAGGAACCACCTATTCACTCTTCTATTTGTTTCCTTGTTTTGAGCCATCCACTTTAACGGAGCGTGATCCGTAACCATGTCAAAGTGCCTACCTAGCAGGTAGTACCGAAGGGAATCTAGAGTCCACTTCACCGCTAAACACTCCTTTTCAACGGTGGCGTAATTTACCTCATGGGACTTCAACTTCCTGCTGAGGTAAATGACTGGGTGCTCTTCCCCGTTCCAGACCTGGGACAATACTGCTCCTAACCCCACATCTGACGCATCACTTTGTACGACAAAGTCTTTAGAGAAGTCGGGTGAGTACAACACTGGCTGGCTACATAAGGCTTGTTTCAAGAATTGGAATGCTGCCTCAGCCTCGGGGGTCCATTTAATCATGACCAACCCTTTCCCCTTCGTCAGGTTGGTTAGGGGCACAGCCTTAGAAGCAAAGTGGGGAATGAATCGCCGATAATACCCAGCGATTCCCAGAAAGGCTCGTACCTGCTTCTTGCTGTTGGGACGTGGCCAACTCTGGATGGCCTCGACTTTGTTGAGTTGGGGTTTTATTACTCCCCTCCCAATGGTGTACCCAAGATATTTGGCCTCCTCCTGCCCAATGGTACACTTCTTGGGGTTAGCCGTAAACCCCGCTTCCCGAACAGAGTCCAGGACTGCTTGCACTTTTGGCAGATGTGAGGCCCAATCTGTGCTATGGACAATTATGTCATCCAGGTAAGCCGCAGCATACTTCCGATGGGGCCTCAGCATCTGGTCCATTTTCCGCTGGAATGTGGCCGGCGCATTCTGTAACCCGAACGGCATTCTTTTATATTGGAACGCCCCGTCTGGGGTTACAAATGCGGTTTTCTCTTTGGCCGACTTGGCCAGGGGGATTTGCCAATACCCTTTTGTGAGGTCAAGAGTCGTCATGTATCGGGCTGTTCCCAGCTGGTCGATCAACTCATCTATACGTGGCATGGGGTAGGTGTCAAATTTTGTAACTTTGTTCAACTGACGAAAATCGTTACAAAATCGCCAGCTCCCATCCAGTTTAGGCACCAACACAATGGGACTAGACCAATCACTTTGGGACTCCTCTATCACCCCTAAGTTCAGCATTTTCTGTACTTCCTCCCGTATTGCCTCCCGTCGGGCCTCTGGGATCCGATAGGGTTTTAACTTCACCCTTTCACCGGGCGGGGTAATGATGTCATGCTCTACCCCAGATGTTTGTCCCGGCAGCTCAGAGAATACCTCCTTGTTGCGAAGCACAAACTCCTTAACCTCCTGTTGTTGGGGTTGTGACAAGGTGGCTGCTATTCCAACCTCAGGAATCACGCAACCAGTTTGAGCTGGTGACCAAGTGTCTGCGACTAGGGACTCTCTATCCCTCCAGGCTTTCAACAGATTAACGTGATAGATCTGTTCGGGCTTTCGCCTTCCTGGTTGTCTGACCTTGTAATTCACTTCGCTCACTTTTTCCATTATCTCGTAGGGGCCTTGCCATTTGGCAAGGAATTTACTTTCAACCGTAGGGACAAGTACCAGTATACTATCCCCCGGGGAAAAGGTACGGGTCTTGGCTCCACGGTTGTACACTCTCTGCTGTGCTAACTGCGCTTGGGCCAAATGTTCCTTCACGATGGGCATTACCTGTGCAATTCGGTCTTGCATCAGGGCGACATGCTCAATCACACTCCTGTGGGGAGAACTCTCACTTTCCCAAGTTTCCTTGGCAATATCCAACAGCCCTCTTGGGTGTCTCCCATACAGTAACTCAAAGGGGGAGAATCCCGTAGAGGATTGGGGCACCTCCCTAATAGCAAACATCAGATAAGGAAGTAGACAGTCCCAATCCTTTCCATCTCTATCCACCACTTTCTTCAACATTTGTTTTAGGGTTTTGTTGAACCTTTCAACCAGCCCATCGGTTTGGGGGTGATACACAGATGTACGTAATTGCGTTACTTTGAACAATTTACACAGCTCCTTCATAACCCGGGACATAAAGGGTGTACCTTGGTCCGTAAGCAGTTCTTTACAAATACCCACCCGGCTAAACACAAGAGATAGCTCTTTGGCTATGGTTTTGGCCGAGGTATTTCGGAGAGGGATCGCTTCTGGATAACGGGTGGCATAGTCCATTATAACTAATATGTACTGGTGCCCCCTAGCGGACTTGATTATAGGACCTACCAAATCCATGGCGATCCTCTCAAACGGGACCTCAATGATGGGTAGAGGGACCAGCGGGCTACGGAAATGTGGCATCGGGGCCGACCTCTGACACACAGGGCAGGAGGAACAATAATTTTCTATGTCCTTCATCACCCCCGGCCAATAGAATCTCTGTAATACCCTCTCTCGGGTTTTCTCTGTCCCCAGATGACCTCCAAGAATGTGCCTATGGGCCAACTCCAACACCAACTTCCTGTAAGGTTTGGGCACCACAAGGTGCTCAACGGTTTCTTCTGCCCTTTTTGCCACCCGATACAGTAGGTCCTTCTCTACGCTGAAGTATGGGTAAGTGCAGGTATTATCTGGGTTCACTAACTCGCCATCTATTTCCACTACGTTTTCCCGTGCCTTTATTAGGGCGGGGTCTTTCAACTGTTCTGTGGCAAAGTTTTCCCTGTGAACCTCAAGATCAGAAAACTCCACAGACGGTAGGTTTTCGTCTGAGGAGGTGGGCTCCTCTCCAGTTTCTTGAGTCTCCCCTGCCAATACTGATAAGGGAAATTCCGGAGAGTCCTCACCACTCTCAGGGGAGTTCTGGCTATCACATTCCTGGTACATAGGGGCACCAGTGGGGGGCTCAGGATCATCCCACAGTTCCCAGAACTTCGGAAAATCCCTTCCCACAATGGCGTCATGCGGTAACTGAGATACTAAGCCCACTGGATGAGAGAGGGTACCTTTGGGGGTCTCGAAACACACTGTAGTCACTGGATACTCTCGGGTGTCCCCATGCACACAAATAACAGCTACCTTGCTATTCCCAGAGACCTCTGTTTTCACTAACTCAGCCTTTATCAGGGTCACAAGGCTACCTGAATCCAGCAATACCACAACATTTCTACCATTAACACACATTTTGCATAAATGTTTCTCAGTTCCTCGAATGGCAGTGCATGCGACTGTCGCACACAGCGACTGACGTCTGCCCGTCAGAAAGTCACACTGCATGGGTTCCTCCACAACCGGGCAATTGGCTGCAATATGTCCCGCTTGCCGGCAGCGGTAGCAAACGATCCTTCTTGCGGCCTCTTGAGCCGCTGATTTCCCAGGCTGTTCTCGCCAAACTTGGGGTAGAGCTCCCACCCTCTCACTCTCTCCACCCTCACCCCTTGGAATCCTCTTATCCGCCCCTGGGGATGGTCTGGTCTTAGGGTGGAAAGTCCGAGTGTCTCTGGAAGAGGCCGTCAGGTTCTCTGTAGCCAAGTATTTCTCCACACGATCCACAAGACCATCGGCCGTCTCTGGGTCTCCATGGCTTACCCACTTTTGGATGGTAGTAGGAAGAGCTCTCAAAAACCGATCCATTACAACACGTTCCACAATCTTTGGTGCGGACAAAGTCTCTGGCTGTAGCCACTTTCTGCTCAGGTGAATGAGATCATACATTTGAGACCTGGGGGGTTTTCCAAGCTGGAAAGTCCAGTTATGCACACGCTGAGCCCGGACAGCCTGGGTGACACCCAGCCTTGCCAATATTTCAGCTTTTAGCATCGCATAGTCTTTTGCTTGGTTAGGCTCTAGGTCATAGTAAGCTTACTGCGATTCACCAGTTAACAGAGGAGCCACCAGTCCAGCCCACTGCTCCTCAGGCCACTTTTCTCTTTCAGCGGTCCTTTCAAATGTGGTCAAAAATACCTCTGGATCATCCTCTCCAGTCATTTTTGTCAATAAACGACTCACCCCAAAGGACGCGGTATTAGTGGGACGGCTTTCCTCACTGGTCTGCGGACGTTGCTGCATTGCTGCTTCCATCTGTTGTTGTAGTCTCTGCTCTTGCTTCTGCAACAGGTCTATGAAGCGGGCCTCAGATTGCTGCTGGGCTTGTTGCTGAGCCTCCAGACTCTGTTGCAAAGTTGCGTTTGTCTGCTGCTGGGCTGCAAGGCTCTGTTGATGAGCTTGCTGCTGGGCTGCGAAGTTCTGTTGTTGAGCTGCAAGGCTCTTTTGCAAACCTGCATTTGTCTGCTGTTGATTGGCATTTGCTAGAGCCAGCTGCTTCAGTATCTCCTCCATGCTGGCTTAAAAAAAAAACTGCCACTGGTTCTCCACCAACTGTGAGGGGGTTAGCTCGGCAGCGGGTGTGTGTGACCCCCGAGATGGGCTCCCCACACAAAACAGGCCCAGCAAACGGAGGTTGTGGTTTTCAAAATCAAAAAGGTGCGGTTTATTTTCTATTTACAGTGACAAAACACAGCAAAGCAAAAGAAACATAAACAAAATAAATCCTGGTCAACTTGACCTCTGACTAAACATACAGGTTTCCTAACTAACAACTGGGATCAGCCTAGTGCTGTCCTAGTCCCTAAGTCCCTGGTTTTAAATGTCCAAGCAAATAGCCACACAGGCTTTGTCTCACCGCACAGGGGTTCACTCTCCCTAGACAGTCCACACAGGTCTGGTTCCAGGCATGAGCTAACATCTAATGAAGCTGGGAGTTCTTATAGAGGCCTAAATGAGCTGACAAGCTTCAGCTGGTCTCATCAACTCCCTGTCTGCACGACGCCCCACACTCTCCCTAGAGGTATGAGTCATCCATGAGCCCACTAGCCTCAGCTGGGCTTATACAACTCTCCACCTAGTTGTATAAGTCGGCGTAAAGCCTGAATCTGGGCGAAATATATCTACCCCCCTGGATGCAACCAGGTGACTTTACCTTCCTGCTGTCACAACACCCACTAACTCCTGCAGATGCCTGTATTAGAGAACAGCAAAAAAGTGTATATACAGGTGTATACTGTGCTGGGGCACACAACACCCACTAACTCCTGCAGATGCCTGTATTAGAGAACAGCAAAAAAGTGTATATACAGGTGTATACTGTGCTGGGGCACACAACACCCACTAACTCCTGCATATGCCTGTATTAGAGAACAGCAAAAAAGTGTATATACAGGTGTATACTGTGCTGGGGCACACAACACCCACTAACTCCTGCAGATGTCTGTATTAGAGAACAGCAAAAAAGTGTATATACAGGTGTATACTGTGCTGGGGCACACAACACCCACTAACTCCTGCAGATGCCTGTATTAGAGAACAGCAAAAAAGTGTATATACAGGTGTATACTGTGCTGGGGCACACAACACCCACTAACTCCTGCAGATGCCTGTATTAGAGAACAGCAAAAAAGTGTATATAAAGGTGTATACTGTGCTGGGGCACACAACACCCACTAACTCCTGCAGATGCCTGTATTAGAGAACAGCAAAAAAGTGTATATACAGGTGTATACTGTGCTGGGGCACACAACACCCACTAATTCCTGCAGATGCCTGTATTAGAGAACAGCAAAAAAGTGTATATACAGGTGAATACTGTGCTGGGGCACACAACACCCACTAACTCCTGCAGATGCCTGTATTAGAGAACAGCAATAACGGGTATATACAGGTGTATACTGTGCTGGGGCACACAACACCCACTAACTCCTGCAGGTGCCTGAGAAAAGAACACACTGTCCCTGCCTATCTAGCTTAGAGAACAGCAATAAAGGGTAGATACAGGTGTATACTGTTCTGGAGGCACACAACACCCACTAACTCCTGCAGATGCCTGAGAAAAGAACACAATGTCCCTGCCTATCTAGCTTAGAGAATAGCAATAAAGGGTAGATACAGGTGTATACTGTGCTGGAGGCACACAACACCCATTAACTCCTGCAGATGCCTGAGAAAAGAACACACTGTAGAACACACTTCCCTGCCTATCAAGCTCTTTCCCTGCACGCCGGAACACACTACACAAGGCCGCCGCGCTGGCGGGCTTATATAGTGTGGGGCGTGTACTAAACCCCCTGAGCTATAATTGGCCACAGGCATCCTGCCTGTGGCCAATTATGGCTCTCCTCGCTGCCGGCGCTGTGATTGGCCAAGCATGTGGGGTCACAGTGCATGCTTGGCCAATCACAGCGCCGGCAATGCAGTGCGATGGTGCAGTGCATTGTGGGCCGTTCGCGTCACACGAATTTGGGGCGAACGGCCCACAAAGTTCTGGTTTCGCCGAACAGGCGAACAGGCGATGTTCGAGTCGAACATGCGTTCGACTCGAACACCGAGCTCATCCCTACTGTTGAGCCTGCCTGAAATCTTAAGAACCGATAACTTCCTGTGCTCTATGCCTGTGTGCCACTGTGTAATACCACTTGTAAGATACAAATACATTATGAAACAAAAATAGGTTGATTTAAAAATATGATATTATTTTTATATTATAATATTTAGGTTTTAAGAACATATAAGTGACCACTGGCTCAGTTTAATAAAGTCAGTGGTCACGCGGCCCACTGACTCACAACTGCAGTCATTGGAGACGGGTAGGAGTCCATTTAGTGGCGGAAGAAAGACATAATAGACAGCTGTGTAAAATAGAAAACATTTAAACATTTAGCAAAAAAGCAGAAGAATTCTGCTGTTCACTGTGCTTTTGTGGGGCAAAGCTAGCCTAAAAACGCTTGGGAGATGATTTACTAAAACCGGGGAGTGCAAAATCTGGTGCAGCTCTGCATGGTAGCCAATCAGCTTCTAACTTCAATGTTCGATTAAGCTTTGACAATGCAGAGCTGTACCAGATTCTGTGTGCATCAGTTTTAGTAAATCAACCCCTAGGGGCTCATTTATTATTCTACGCCACAGCCTATCTTGTATGCCTCACAGAGTTTTCTCTATTTAATGCTGCTGCAGGAACTCCTTGGTTGGAGGAAAGGCCACTCACATGACTTTCATAGGTAATGTGACTGGGCTTTTCTCCTCCAGTTTTTTAGTGCTTCATTTGCATCAAACTCTCAAAGTAAGCAGACTGCAATCCACATTTGCAAAGCTTACTGCTGTGTGGACATTTTATTTTCTTAAAGAAATAAAATAAGCTAAGCAACGCTAAGACCCCAATTTGCTAGTGAGGTATGTTTCGTTGTGTCCAATGCTATACATTACACATTCACTAACTACCCAGGATCTTCTCTAGTTCCTATTACTCTGTATTATTCCTTTTCTAGTGTTGTAATTTCAATGTTACAAATATTTATAGCATTTGGCTTAGTTTCTAAATGAGCTGCCCAAACATCAGACACATTGTGGAAAATAGCAAACTTCACTTGTCAGTTTATGACGAAGGAAAAAAAAAAATGAGAACTGGAAAAAGAGCTAAAGGATGGACATTCAGCAAAGTTTAATCCCCTGATCACTTAGAAACACTCAACATTTTACATTAATTTCTCTTTATTTCAGGAAATTGTGAAACAGCCATAGTTCAAAGAGATGTTTACTTGGGATCAAGATATATTAACCTCATCTCCTATGGGCCTGTTAATTCACATGTCAAGCAAGAGAACATCAGACTTTATTTTGGAACATCACTTTACAGGATCAGATTCACTTTTCCCCAAGGACTTGCTTACCTCATCGGATATAAAATTAATATTTTATGGCAGGTAAGAAAAGCGGTTGTGATTTACAAGGAAAGATTTCCAAATGAATCAAAACCAGATGGAATCACAGCTGTTACATTTCTTGCAAAGCACTGCTGCAAACGAGCAAATATAATACAATGATACATAGGACATATTCATGCACAGCTGACACTAAGGCTAACTTACACATTTAAAAAGGTGTCTGTGTGAAAGACTAATCTCTGTATCACACCTGCTTTCTGTGAATAAATAAAAATTTATTATATAACAGAAAATCACCTCACAGACTCAAAAGAGATCCTTTGATGAGATGGTGAGAACCGATACCCACCACAACTATAACTGCTTACTAGCGTAACATTTAGCATCACCATGTGTGCAATAAAAACATCATTCTACTTTCTTGTGATATACTGTAGGAAAGGAACAATTGCAGGAGATGTTCCTCTGAAGTGTCTCTGTAAACAAATGCAAGTTTAAGGTCAGTTACTTTCCTCTCAGCAATGGGAAGATATGCTAGATAATATGTGGAAATCCATTAGACCCATTTCAATTCGAGATGCAGCCACCAAACTTTTCATCGGATGGTATTACAGCACGACAAAATTACATTACACATTCCCCAATTTTCCTGACAGATTCTTTAGGGGTTGCCCATTATGGTCCTCTGTGAATCATATATTTTGGAGCTGCGAAAAGTTGTCTTTAATATGGAGGGAGATCTCCAACCTTTCACAAACAATTGATGGTACACATATCTATGGCTGTCTTCTGTTTGCCCTAATTACTGGCGGTACATACCATGATTCACACTAATCGTGTAGCTATACATTGAAAATTAGGGAATTGGGGGGGAAGGGGAAACTTGGGACTTTAAATGAGGCAGTGACCAGGTAAGGTCGGTTGCCTCCATCCCTATCTAATTTGAAGAACGACAAAGGTTGGGACTTTAACCACTTAAGCCCCGGACCATTTCGGGCCATTAGGACCAAGCCTGTTTTTGGGATTCGGCACTGCGCTGCTTTAACTGTAAATTGTGCGGACATGCAATGTTGTACCCAAATGAAATTTGCGTCCTTTTCTTCCCACAAATAGAGCTTTCTTTTAATGGTATTTGATTGCCTCTGCGATTTTTATTTTTTGCGATATAAACAGAAAAAGACCGAAAATTTTGAAAAAAAATGATATTTTCTACTTTTTGTTATAAGAAAAATCGAATAAACTCAATTTTAGTCATACATTTAGGCCAAAATGTATTCAGCCACATGTCTTTAGTAAAAAAAATGTCAATAAGCGTATATTTATTGGTTTGCGCAAAAGTTATAGCGTTTACAAACTAGGGTACATTTTCTGAAATTTACACAGCTTTAAATTTATGACTGCCTATCTCATTTCTTGAGGTGCTAAAATGGCAGGGCAGTACAAAACCCCCCCAAATGACCCCATTTTGGAAAGTAGACACCCCAAGGAAATTGCTGAGAGGCATGTTGAGCCCATTGAATATTTTTTTTTTTTGTCCCAAGTGATTGAATAATGACAAAAAAAAAAAAAAAATTACAAAAAGTTGTCACTAAATGATATATTGCTCACACATGCCATGGTTATATGTGGAATTGCACCCCAAAATACATTCTGCTGCTTCTCCTGAGTACGGGGATACCACATGTGTGGGACTTTTTAGGAGCCTAGCCACGTACGGGACCCCGGAAACCAAGCACCGCCTTCAGGATTTCTAAGGGCGCAAATTTTTGATTTCACTCCTCACTACCTATCACAGTTTCGAAGGCCATAAAATGCCAAAATAGCACAAAACCCCCCCAAATGACCCCATTTTGGAAAGTAGACACCCCAAGCTATTTACTGAGAGGGATGTTCAGTCCATGGAATATTTTATATTTTGCCACAAGTTGCGGGAATATGACAAACTTTTTTTTTTTTTGCACAAAGTTGTCACTAAATGATATATTGCTCACACATGCCATGGGCATATGTGAAATTACACCCCAAAATACATTCTGCTGCTGCTCCTGAGTATGGGGATACCACATGTGTGGGACTTTTTGGGAGCCTAGCCGCGTACGGGACCCCAAAAACCAAGCACCGCCTTCAAGGTTTCTAAGGGCATAAATTTTTGATTTCACTCCTCACTACCTATCACAGTTTTGAAGGCCATAAAATGCCAAGATGGCACAAAACCCCCCCAAATGACCCCATTTTGGAAAGTAGACACCCCAAGCTATTTGCTGAGAGGCATGTTGACCCCATTGAATATTTTTTTTTTTGTCCCAAATGATTGAATAATGACAAAAAGAAAAAAAAAAATGTACAAAAAGTTGTCACTAAATGATATATTGCTCACACATGCCATGGTTATATGTGGAATTGCACCCCAAAATACATTCTGCTGCTTTTCCTGAGTACGGGGATACCACATGTGTGGGACTTTTTGGGAGCCTAGCCGCGTACAGGGCCCCAAAAACCAAGCACCGCCTTCAGGATTTCTAAGGGCGTAAATTTTTGATTTCACTCCTCACTACCTATCACAGTTTCGAAGGCCATAAAATGCCAAAATAGCACAAACTCCCCCCCAAATTACCCCATTTTGGAAAGTAGACACCCCAAGCTATTTACTGAGAGGCATGTTGAGTCCATGGAATATTTTATATTTTGCCACAGGTTGCGGGAATATGACAAACTGTTTTTTTTTTTTGCACAAAGTTGTCACTAAATGATATATTGTCCCAAATGATTGAATAATGACAAAAAGAAAAAAAAAATGTACAAAAAGTTGTCACTAAATGATATATTGCTCACACATGCCATGGGCATATGTGAAATTACACCCCAAAATACATTCTGCTGCTTCTCCTGAGTACGGGGATACCACATGTGTGGGACTTTTTGGGAGCCTAGCCGCGTACGGGACCCCAAAAACCAAGCACCGCCTTCAAGGTTTCTAAGGGCATAGATTTTTGATTTCGCTCCTCACTACCTATCACAGTTTTGAAGGCCATAAAATACCCCAAGCTATTTGCTGAGAGGCATGTTGAGCCCATTGAATATTTTTTTTTGTCCCAAATGATTGAATAATGACAAAAAGAAAAAAAAATGTACAAAAAGTTGTCACTAAATGATATATTGCTCACACATGCCATGGTTATATGTGAAATTACACCCCAAAATACATTCTGCTGCTTCTCCTGAGTACGGGGATACCACATGTGTGGGACTTTTTGGGAGCCTAGCCGCGTACGGGACCCCAAAAACCAAGCACCGCCTTCAAGGTTTCTAAGGGCATAAATTTTTGATTTCACTCCTCACTACCTATCACAGTTTTGAAGGCCATAAAATGTCAAAATAGCCCAAAACCCCCACAAATGACCCCATTTTGGAAAGTAGACACCCCAAGCTATTTGCTGAGAGGCATGGTGAGTATTTTACAGCTCTCATTTGTTTTTGAAAATTAAGAAAGACATTTTTTTTTCTTTTTTTTTTTCTTTTTTTACATTTTCAAAACTTTGTGACAAAAAGCGAGATCTGCAAAATACTCAACATACCTCTCAGCAAATAGCTTGGGGTGTCTACTTTCCAAAATGGGGTCATTTGGGGGGGTTTGTGCCATCTGGGCATTCCATGGCCTCCGAAACTGTGATAGGCAGTGAGGAGTGAAATCAAAAATTTACACCCATAGAAATCCTGAAGGCGGTGCTTGGTTTTTGGGGTCCCGTACGCGACTAGGCTCCCAAAAAGTCCCACACATGTGGTATCCCCATACTCAGGAGAAGCAACAGAATGTATTTTGGGGTGTAATTCCACATATGCCCATGGCATGTTTGAGCAATATATAATTTAGTGACAACTTTTTGTACATTTTTTTTTTTTTTTTTTTTTTTTGGTCATTATTCAATCACTTGGGACAAAAAAAAAAAAATTCAATGGGCTCAACATGCCTCTCAGCAAATAGCTTGAGGTGTCTACTTTACAAAATGGGGTCATTTGGGGGGGTTTTGAACTGTCCTGGCATTTTATGCACAACATTAGGAAGCTTATGTCACACATCATCCACTCTTCTAACCACTTGAAGACAAAGCCCTTTCTGACACTTTTTGTTTACATGAAAAAATATTTTTTTTTTGCAAGAAAATTATGTTGAACCCCCAAACATTATATATTTTTTTAAAGCAAAGGCCCTACAGATTAAAATAGTGGGTGTTGCATTTTTTTTTCCACACAGTATTTGCGCAGCGTTTTTTCAAACGCATTTTTTGGGGGAAAAACACACTTTTTTTTATTTTTAATGCACTAAAAAACACTATATTGCCCAAATGTTTGATGAAATAAAAAAGATGATCATAGGCCGAGTACATGGATACCAAACACGACATGCTTTAAAATTGCGCACAAACGCGCAGCGGCGACAAACTACATTCATTTTTAAAAGCATTTAAAAGCCTTTACAGGTTACCACGTTAGATTTACAGAGGAGGTCTACTGCTAAAATGACTGCCCTCGATCTGACCTTCGCGGTGATACCTCACATGCATGATGCAATTGCTGTTTACATATGACGCTAGACCGACGCTTGCGTTCGCCTTTGCGCAATAGCAAGGGGGGACAGCGGTGCTTTTTTTTTTTTTTTTATTATTTATTTGGCTTTTTTATTTTATTTTTAAACTGTGCCTTCCATATTTTATTTTTTTACCATTTTTATCGTTCTCTCAGGGAATGTAAATATCCCCTATGATAGCAATAGGTAGTGACAGGTACTCTTTTTTTGAAAAAAATTGGGGGGTTAGACCCTAGATCTTTCCTCTGCCCTCAAAGCATCTGACCACACCAAGATCGGTGTGATAAAATGCTTTCCCAATTTCCCAATGGCGCTTTTTATATCCGGGGGGGGGGACATTCCCTCCCACTGCTTGTAAAAGCAGTCTAGAGGCTAATTATCTGCTAGAATTGCTTTAACATGAAAGCCGGCTGCTGGCTGAAAAGAATGATACCAAGTGATACCTAAACCCGCAGGCATCATTCTGGTATAAACATTCAAAGTCCAGCAACATACCAGTACGTTGCTGGTCCTTGTTGGACATGTATTGTAATCTTTTTTTTCATACAGCCTATTGGCTGAACGAAAAAAAGAGATTGATTGGTGGGTATGCCCACCATTAGAATACCTCCCTTCATCCACCCACTTCTAATGATGGGCATATATGCCGAAGCATGGGGGCATCCTCCCGCAAAAAAGTTATGCCGCGTACACACGGTCAAGCCTTCGTCGGAATTTCGACCGTATGTACGCGGCATAAAAGGTTATGCCGCGTACACACGGTCGGACTTTTCCACGGATAAGCCTCCGTCGGAATTTCGACCGTATGTACGCGGCATTAGGAGCAAAATTGCTCCTCCGCCCCTGCTGCCCCCATGCTTCGGCATATATGCTCTTTTTTTTAACTGTGGTGGTGAAATCACCTCCTACAGCGTTGGAGTCACGGCTTTATGTATCGTGGGAGCAAACGCTGTTGCTGTCAAGATAAATAGATCCGCGCTGCAACTGAATGGCGTACCTGCTAAGCAAATGGTGGTTAACATTAAAACAAAGTAACATTACAGTACAACAGTAAGACCTTACCATGCCATACCTGCAAAGCAAATACCAAAACAAAACCTAGTAAAAAATAAAAAAATGTTTTAACGCAACCTGTGCTTAAATATATATATGCCGAAGCATGGGGGCATCCTCCCGCAAAAAAGTTATGCCGCGTACACACGGTCGGAATTTCGACCGTATGTACGCGGCATTAGGAGCAAAATCGCTCCTCCGCCCCTGCTGCCCCCATGCTTCGGCATATATGCTCTTTTTTTTAACTGTGGTGGTGAAATCACCTCCTACAGCACTGGAGTCACGGCTTTATGTATCGTGGGAGCAAACGCTGTTGCTGTCAAGATAAATAATTCCGCGCTGCAGTTGAATGGCGCACCTGAAAACAAAAAATTACATACCTGAAAAGCAAGCATGATAAAACATTGCAGAATAGAATACAGTAAAAAAGAGCAGAACAATAGAGAGAAAATAGAGAGAGAGAGAGAACAATAAAACGACAACTATTTTTGGTTTTTTTATTTTATATTTTTTTTGTGTTTTGTTTTTTACGTTTTTTTTTTCTTTTTTACACTTTTTTTTGTAACTTTACAACTGTAATGGTTCGGGTCTCTCAAAATGTAATGGCATCTTGGGAGACCCTGTGTAAGTGTGTCCTTGTCTGTGAAATGCTGTACCCTACGCTAAAACTTCACTTTTGAGTGGTAGCGTTCAAAACATTCACCTTGGCAAAGACCAGGCTTGTCAGGACAGAGTGGACAAAAACTACGGGTGTCACGCCTAAATCCGCGCTTGCTACAGACACGACATCTTTTTTGGGGGTGGCTTTGGGTAGGGGTACTCGGGAGGACATACGAATAATGCCTCTCATGCAGCCGGCTTACTGCATTTGGTTGGGGATGGTGAGGTGCAGAACCGCCTGGATACAGGAGTTCTGTGACTATCTCATTCTGGAATTTTAGAAGAGATAACGTCCCGCCTGAAGCTCTGTATAGCACATGAGCGTTCAGCAAAGCCAATTGGAATAAGGATAGAGACACTTCTTTGTACCAGCGTCTCGCCTTACGGTCAATTAGATACGGCGCCATCAACTGGTCATTGAGGTCCACCCCTCCCATATTTTGGTTATATTCGTGGACACAGAGGGGTTTCTCCACAACACCAGTCGCCGTACGAATTTGGACTGTCGTGTCTGCATGAAGGGAGGTAAGAAGGAAAACATTCTTATTGTCCCTCCACTTCATAGCGAGCAAGTTATTACACTTCAAGCAGGCTCTCTCCCCCAGCCTAAGATGGGCATCTACAAGCCGCTGGGGAAAGCCCCGGCGATTAGGTCGCACGGTGCCACATGCTCCAATCTTATGATCAAACAAGTGACTAAACAGTGGCACGCTCGTGTAATAATTGTCCACATACAAGTGGTACCCCTTTCCGAATAAGGGTGACACCAAGTTCCACACTATCTTGCCAGCGCTCCCTATGTAATCCGGGCAGTTGACCGACTCAATCTGACTGTCTTTTCCCTCATAAACCGTAAAGTTCACTACATAGCCTGTTGCCCTGTCACAGAACTTGTAGAGCTTGACCCCGTATCTGGCACGCTTGCTGGGAAGGTACTGCTTGAAAGACAAGCGACCAGAAAATTTAATCAGGGACTCATCAACGCAGACAACTTGATCGGGAGTAAACAAGGCTGCAAAACGTTCGTTGAAGTGGTTTATGAGGGGCCGAATTTTATAGAGCCGGTCGTATTCAGGGTCCCCACGTGGACGACAAAGTTCATTGTCGTTGAAGTGCATGAACCGCAAAATCTGCTCGTATCGTGCCCTGGACATGGAGGCAGAGAACACGGGCATGTGGTCAATTGGGTGCGTGGACCAATAAGCACGCAATGACGGAAATTTATGTGTGCCCATGTTGAGGGAAAGGCCCAGAAAGGTCTTAAATTCGGAAACCGTAATTGGTTTCCAATTTCTGGCAATTTTAGGCAACTGGGGGTTAGCGGCGATAAATTGACCAGCATATAAATTACTCTGGTCCACAATAGATCTATAGAGATCTTCCGTGAAAAACAGCGAATAAAAATCAATTGGAATAAAATCAGCTGTTTCCACCTGAATACCGGGTTGGGCAGTGAATGGGGGAAGTACGGGTTCTGCAGAAGTGGTGGGGACCCAATCAGGATAGGCGAATTCTGCAGGAAGGGCAGTATGGGCACGACGGGCCTGCCTTTGTCTTCTTGGTGGCAGCGGGACACTACTTGTGCTTGCCACCTCGCCAGCTTGAACTGCACTTATGGGACTCGCCACGTCACCAAGTGTTACTGCAGTGCTGGATGTACGTCCAGGCTGTACTAGGCCGCTGGTGCTTGCCAGTTCACCAGAAGGAATAGCGGCGCTAGTACTACTCTGCTCCATGATACGAGAGACCTGCGGTTCTTGCTCCTCAACAACCTCAGAAGATCGGGATCGGGTACGCCTGACCTTAGCAGGGACCTCAACTTCGTCGTCAGAGCTATCTGACGTGGGGCCGCTGACGTCACTGTCTTCTATGGGAAGATATTCTGAGCCTGAATCTGACAGATACGTGACCTCCTCTTCACTATCTGTCATGCTCAGAATCTCATAGGCCTCTTTACTAGTGTACCTTCGTCTTGCCATTTTGGGCTCTAAATTTAGGGGTACACTAGTAAGATTCACAGGAAAAAAAGCACCTGACTGTCGTCAGCAAATATATCAAACGCTACAAAAAAACTGTTAGCGATCACCTTTTTGTATATAGGCATCACAGGATTGTGTTGGTGTTTATATTTAAGAATTATTCACACAATAATTTATTAGATAAGTTATCACTTATTAATTAAGTTTGTTAAGAGTATTTGAGCGCCTCCTTTTTCTTATATATACACTCATTCAGATAGGAGCATAAGACTCCATCCGCAGGGGAGCAGCCGTTATATATAATTTGTATATTTATTTATACATAAATTTTTTTCACATAATTTTGTATATATTAATTGGCGCTGAATCACAGCAATAGAAACCTTCAGGAGCATGCGCATGGAAAACTGAAAGCTGTTGTATAATGGTAATAGAAATATCTGTAAGGGGTGTCGCTGGTGGGAGCTGAGGTGGTGGTGATGGCAGACAGGACTCAAAAACAAGGATGGTTTCCAAAGAAAGGTTCCAAAGGTAGGGTCAAGAATGACCACAAGTGCTAGAAACAAGGTGAGATGAGAAAATAGGCTAAAAGGCTCATACTATGTAGTATAATGAGTCATCAGCCCTAACCTTGGTAAAGGATAGGGTATAAAGATGTTAATGAGTGTATAGGTATGGTTAACTTAGTGAGAGTAAAATATAAATTAATAGAAGGTGAAAAGCATAGAAAATTGAAGAACACAGTTTCCAACAGAGAAAAATAGATCAGATGAAAATTTAATGTAAAAAGGTAAGTAAAGTTACCTAATAACCACTTGTATATACCCTAAACCTGGTAAGGGATAGGGTAATGAGATGCTAATGAGTGTATAGGTATGGTTAGCTTAGTGAGAGTAAGAGGTAAATAGATAGAAAGGTGAAGAGCATAAAAAGTTGAAAAACCGAGTTACCCATGAAAGTAAAATAGATCAGATAAATCTTCAATGTGAATAAGTGATGAAAAGAGTAAAATTACCTAATAAACACGTCAAATGTGAAGGATCAACAGGATGTGCAGATAAGAAGCTGGAACCACCATGTGAGTCAACCGCCCCAGAATGGCTTATAAGGGCTGGTCAGCCACACCCACCAACATCACGTAGGCGTGCACTTATGGAGAGTAGACAACTGCAGCTGGGGAAAACCGCCCCCAGACAATGTAGCTATACATTGAGTTATAACTTTGAACTAAAAATCCTCATCCCTCTATTTCACAATCTTTGGCTAGATTGGACTCCATAGTGTTCATGGGACATTTTTTTTTTCTTTTTTCATACCATCCATTGCTCTATGCCCCTCTTAAAAGCTAAATTGGATTCTGGTCTTCTGTTTATCATTTCTATATGTAATAATTATGTGTATTTTTACTTAGTCTTTATGATTATCTATTTCCACTTTCCACACAGTATTGTTTTATGTTATTTCACATACATTATTATTACTTACTAACATATCCTGTTTGGATGTTATGTAGCAAGATATATTCTTTTTTTGTATATTAACCACATGTGTGTATTCTTAATTCACAAATAAGGACCTTTGAAGTTACATGCTGCACTCTAATATAATCTAGAAAATATGTTTTTTTTCCAGTTGAATACAACAGCAAACAGATTTCCTCTCTTCCAGGTCAAACATCCCATCAGTACATAAAACAACGCATGTGAACCCAGAGCACTGAGTGTGCCAGGCATAAAAAACAAAAAAAAATACCATTCCTAAAGAAAAATCGCCACATCTAAAAAGTAAAGCCAAAATCGAATACAGATCATGCAAATGACTTAATTTGACCTGTAGCTTCATGTACTAAATAACTGTCATAAGGAGTTTGGGATTCATTTGAAAATATTGTATTGCATAAGGCCATTCTAAAACCAGTATGTTTAAAATATACCTAAATATAAAGCTTTTGTTGCCATTATAGAGCAGAGAAATGTTTCTCATATAATCTCACAAAACAGCCAAAATGTTTTGGGGGCTCACAAAACTCCCCCGTCAACTGCCTCAGTGAACTTTAACAAGACTTAGGCAGACTTGGTAAAATGGATAATCAGATAAATCTTTAGTTTTCTGGAAAAAGACAAAACAATCGTGCAGTATATGTCAATATAAGCTCAGACAGCAGAAGGTGTTTTTGCATTTAGTGTATATTAAGATAAAACAAGGTTTTCAGAGTCCAATAGTTTCCAAATGAATAATAGCATGGGTTGCATGGGTTTACTGATGCTAATCATCCTTGGAAGATTTTTGTGTGTAGGGATCTGCTGCCCTTTACTGTATGAATATGTAAATGCCTGTTGTTGGCTTTAAAACCCCAGAAGGAGGAAGTGGAGGGAGAGAAAGAAAGAAAGTCTCTGGTTCATGCTGCTAAACCCCAAGCCAGTAGGTACTTTTATGCATGTATTCCTATGATCTAACTTCAGCTGCTGAGCGTATATAGTTATATAGTTTATATGCACTTTAGTCCCACCTGGTCTGGAATTTTGTAGCTAGTTTTAGCTTGGCTTAGAGGTCTGGTTGCATGTCAGATTAGAAACAATTTGGCAGGGACAAAAGCGCAGAGTTCCAGTGCAACAGTTGCAGTTTTGCACAACAGTTCCTGCCAATGAGAAGCTCTGTTCCAGGCTGGATGGACAACCGTTGAAAGATCTCCCCATGATAGCAGATGTGGCCTTCAGGTCTCTGACACAAAGATAGATGCCACATCATTCTCAGGGGGGCCCTGCAACTGGACCTTGCTGTTACATTTATGTGAAGGTATCTCTATTAATACCTATATATACCTGTGTATATGCGCAAAATTCAATCAGGACTCCTATTGGGCCCTTTGCTGATCATACCTGTGTGTACATTGGATGTATGTACTGTTATTAATCTTTTCTTATATAAAGCTTGCATTATTTCTATACTGGTGTGCACCTATATACTTATAGTTAATGTTATATGCTGTTTGCAGCAGTCCCACTGCTCTCAATTACTTTGTTAAAAGTACTAATTAATTTCCAAGGACGGGAATCCCCTCTGGTCAGAGAAGCCCTATTCTGGGCAGAGAAAACACCAACTTTAATATCAAATCCACTATTCCACTTGGAGAAGGTTCCGGTTCCCTTATTTACCTACATGTTTAGTCCCTAATGCTGTTTGGGGAGGGTGGGGGAGGGAAGCCAACAGACTTTAAAACAATTAAAGTGGAAGTAAAGACTACATATAAGGCACGGTTCACACTGATGTGACATGCGCTGCAACTTTGGGAGCACATGTCGCATGACATGTATAAATCAATGGTTCCCTATGAAAGTCATCTTAACTGGTCCAACTTTGAAAAAAGGTTCCTGCACTGCTTTGGTCTGACTTGGGCACAATTTCAGCCATTAATTTGAATGTAAGTCGCATCCAAGTGGGATCATCATCTTAACTGATCTGATGTGGCATGTGACATGTGCTCTGAGGATCTTTAAGGGGAACTCCACGCTAAAATAAAAAAAAAAGCTGTGGGCCCCCCGAAATCCATATCCGAGTGCGCAGCCAGCAGGTCAGGAAAGGGGGCAGCAAGCGCCCCCCCTCCTGAACCATACCAGGCCACATGCCCTAAACATGGGGGGTGGGTGCTCTGCGCCCCTCCACCCCAAAGAACCTTGTCCCCATGTTGATGGGGACAGGGGCCTCATCCTCCCAAACCTGGGCAGTGGTGGTGGAGATCTGATAGCAGGGGGATTTTCGCCCTTCAACAAAGGGGCCCCAGATCCCCCCCCCCCCCATGTGAATGAGAATGGGGTAAAAAAAGTGTCAAAAACAAATAAAAACAGTTCACAGGTTTTTGACAAAGTCCTTTATTAAAAATGAAGAATGTCCCCTGACATAGCTCCAATGTGTCTTCTTTCTCCGGTGAGGTCTTCTCCCTCCATTCTTCTCCCTTTGATTCTCCTCCCTCCTCTGATGTCTTCTTCTACTGGTTCTTGTCCCTCCACTTTTTAGAATTAACTGGACAAGGATTTACAAAGTAACCAAGTATAACATCAACAAATGCACTGATCTCACAGTTCCTCTTGACTGAGCTGCACTTGTCATTAGATTAGCATCACTCAGCCCAGGAGTGATAATCTCTGACTACCATCACCAGAAGTGGAAGGACCCATAATGTCAGCAGACTAACCAGAAAACTGTAAGATTAAATTAATTTTAAAGCAACTTTGAAAATTTGGCAGAAAGGGCTTTGCAGAGGGAAGAGGGCGAGTGGGAATTGACAGGAAAGATGTATTTCCCACATAAATGATCACAAACATTTACATTTGCATTAGAAAAGACTGTGCTTTTTAGTAAAATTATTATCAATCTATTGTAACATCCATAGATACTTATATCATCCTAAAATTGTGGCTACTCCAAGAAAACATATTTGGAAAACTTTTTAAAAGCATAGACAAATTATTACTTTTTTAATTAGACTCAACTTTCATTTGAACATCAAAAAGAACATTCTTGAGTGACCTTTACAAAGACCTTTATAATACCTCCTTACATAGGCTGAAACATTGATTAGAACGTTTTAGGTTTTAAAAAGGCAATATAGAAAATAAATAAAGTTTATAAGATGTCATTTCATTCATTCACACTACACTAGGGGAATAAAAGGGCAAAACTGACTGGCAGTTATGGGATGCGTAGATATTGCTCTTTCACTGTGAAATTGATTAAAGTAAAAAGTTGTAGAGAGTTTTTAAAATATTTTCATTAGCAAACATATTTTAGTTTAGCAAACAACAAAGAAAGGTTAGATATGATGTTATTAAGAGTACAACTAGGGGTGTGTTCAAGCTTTAGTCCGAACACATTGTCATATTTAAACAATGACATTGACCATATGTGACCATGAAATCATCAGGGAGACCTTGTCCCTTTGTTAAGTTTTAACGGTGGGGCTAAGGACATCTCGGTTGGCCCTGGTCAGTAATGGGATCAGCCATGTTCATAGGTTGGCAGGATTTCTTTTTTTTCAGGGAGCATCAGGCTTTATTTATTGTGATTGGCATAGACCTACATCACTAAACAATCTAATTGACAATGGATGTACATTGTTGTACATTTGTTTTGTTTTTTTGTTTTTTTTAAACTTGTCAAAAACAGGAAGTGAGAGGAAACCCCTGCAAATTAAGTGAAATCCTTAGGGGCCCCCAGTTTACCAAAACAAGTGTCCACATTAGAAGATTTCCCCTCTATTACTTTTCTGAGGACAACCCAAAATGTGGGATTTTCTTTTACTTTCACTTTCAGTGATTGTGGTAAACAGGACAAATAGAGAGGGTGAATCTCCTTAACAAGGGCACAGACAGCAATTCAAGCCTGACAGGTGTTCTAATCCCTCTCCACTCCATCCAAAACAAAAAAAAGTTTTGCCTTTAATTGTACTTTAAGGGCATCCCATGCATGTTATTTAAAGGAATCTTGCAATTTTAATGTTGACTATAAAGCATTATTAATTTTGTTGCTTCCTACCAAACAACATTTATTTATTTATGTTTTGGGTCATATTCCCCGGAGCAATCCTCAGCTGAGTGATGGGAGGTTAAATGTCAAGCATGTGGTACCCAAATGGTTGGAAATAGTGACTGGGAACCTGCCATTGTGGTACAGCACATTCTGCAAATTCACAGAAGGGGGCAGAATCCACCAGGCGGAAAGGCAGAAGTTGAAGAGCCAGCAGCTTTGACAAGCTTGCATTTAGAAGCTGGGCATGTACTGTCAAACTATTTTTCTGCACCTTTTTGACAGGTGCAAATCATTGCAGTTTTTGACAGCAAGGGCAATTATTCCTTTCATCAAGTGTACCTCTATAGGGTTACGGTGTGAAGGCACCACCGACACCCAAAGAACAATTTTCTGCACCTATTTGACAGGTGCATATCATTACAATTTTTGACAGCAAGGCCAATTCTTGCTTTCATCAAGTGTACCTCTATAGGGTTACGGTGTGATGGCGCCACCAACACCCAAAGAACAATTTTTTCACACCTGTTTGACAGGGGCATATCATTACAATTTTCGACAGCAAGGCCAATTCTTGCTTTCATCAAGAGTTCAAGAACGCCTCTATAGGGTTACAGCGTGAAGGTGCCACCGACACCAAAATAACTATTTTTCTGCGCCTGTTTGACAGGTGCATGGTATAACATTTTTTGACAGCAAGGCCAATTCTTGCTTTCATCAAGAGTATCTCTATAGCAGTGATGGTGAACCTTGGCACCCCAGATGTTTTGGAACTATATTTCCCATGATGCTCAACTACACTGCAGAGTGCATCAGCAGCATGTGAAATGTAGTTCCAAAACATCTGGGGTGCCAAAGTTCTCCATCACTGCTCTATAAGTTTACGGTGTGAAGGCGCCATCAACACCCAAATAACAATTTTTCCGCACACGTTATAGAAGTAGAAATCCAAAGTCTGTGGTAGAGACACCAGAATTTATCCAAAAAATCTCTAATCCTGTTCCCAGTGCACTACATCGTGGCCTCATCATACAGACTGACTCCGCAAGCCGTTACTTACAAAATAAAGAAAGCTTGTAGGGGAAAAAAAATTTTGGGGCTTTATAAATGTCATTATTGCTGCAGCAGTTTCTATACACAGTACAGATGTGCCACTTTACAGGTGGACTAAGGGGACCCCCCAGGCACTTTATTGAAAGGAATTTTTCATTTTTATACTTTCACTTTAGGCATCAATAAATCACTGCTCATTTAAAAATAATTTTTTTTGCAAATTTTTTCATTGATACATGTCCCCAGGGCAGTACCCGGACCCCATAACCATGCAAATAAGCCTTCGAAATGGGCACTTTTGATTTTTCACATTCGGGTCCCATAGACTTCAATGGAGTTCATTATTCGGTTCCAAACTTTCGCGATGTTCGAATGTTCTGGTGCTAACCGAACATGGGGTCATTTGGCCCATCCCTAATGTACAACAATAATCAATAACTCATAAAAATTGCAGTGAACTGTGCAATAAAAATTATTTGAAACATAAGTCCATAAATACTGTAAAGCAATTAATAAGGTGGTAAACTTGATATATTGGTTCATCAATTCCAATCTGGAAGACCCATAATAGGCTCACCTCACAGGAAGACCCACAATAGGGTCCAATGGCGCCTTCCCCTTAGGGGAAGACCCATAGTCAATAGGATTGGATCAGTTTCAGCTCATATGGGGCAATATATAGATGGGTATCTGTAACCTCTGGTGAAACAGACGCAAGCTTATCATAGTGACACAAAACATTTGCTACAATTATTGAATAACATTTGAGTATCCGAACATAGTATCTTAGTGACCGCAGATGTGAGATCATTTTATACTATTATTAATCATGATAATGCCCAACAGGCAGTACGGTGGGCACTTGATAGGGATGACTCACCTTGCAGCAGACAGAAGAGGTTCCTTATCAAGTGTTTAGGCTACTGACTTAATCACAACAATTTTTGGTATGGAGATAGGTTTTATAAACAGACAAAGGGTATTGCCATGGGGGCACGGTTTGCCCCCAGTGTGGCAAATCTATTCATGGACATGTGGAAAACTGAACAGATATTCCAGCACAGGCCCCCAGAGCTCAAGATGTATTGTCGCTTTATTGATGACATATTTTTCATCTGGGAGGGTGACACCATCAGTTTGGAAGAATTCCAACAGAAATTAAATCACAACAATAAAGGCATAGAATTTACGGGGCATACCAGTTCACAAAAAATTGCCTCTATGGACTTTTCCATGTGAACCATGTGAACCTGTACTATACTAGTTGGATTCATCTCAGCAATATGCATTTAGTTCACGTTGGACTCTGTTCATGAATTAGATTTTCTAATTAGCACTACATCATTCCTTATATATCTGTTTGTGCTTGTCCATGCATATTGTGTTAGATGCTTTTATATTCAATTACTGATTTTATTTTCTATTGTATGATCCCAGTGCAATAAATGTATTAATTTTTATTTCTTTTTTATTTAAAGACAAAGAGCTTCAAAAGATATTACCACCAAGACCTCAATTCATATATAAAAGAGCCCCTAATTTAAGAGACAGGAGTGTTGCAAGTGTAATAGACCCCCCAAAAACCAACATACCCTAGTTTTTGGATCATAAGGGATTCTATGGTTGCGGAGGATGTGCAGGCTGCCAAGCACCATAGGTAACTTAAAGTGTAAATAAACCCCCCTATTGTTTTCAGCCAAGGAAGCTGCTATTTTTTACTCTGTTTAATCTACAACTGCCATGGTGTGCTGCACATGTGATCAGTTATGACACCAGCCATTGGATGGTTTGATAGTTTTGTTGAGAGCACAACCAATGGGAGTGTTACATTTCCGGCACGTGCCGTAAATGAAACTGTTTTATGGATGGGTTTACTTCCACTTTAAGAAGGAGAAAATAATTCCAATCCACAGAAACTAATAGAGAGTATATGATAAAAGATATAATTACATGTAATACAGAAGGAGTAGTCTACTGTATCCAATGTCCTTGCCGACTTCAATATATTGGAAGAACCAAGCGTAAAATGGGGAAAATAATCCAGGAACATATTTATAACATTACTACCGGTTTTAAAAAACGTAATCCCTCCAGACATTTTAGGGAAGTTCACAATAGAAGCCCATTGGGATTAGGTTTTTGGGGTATTGAAAAATATCATAAGCATTGGAGCGGATCGAATAAAAGCAAATCATTGAGACAACGCGAATCATGGTGGGTCTACGAGATGCAATCATTGAGGCAGAAAGGGCTCAATGTAGACTTCGACCTTAATTGTTTTATTTCTGACAAGTAATTTTATATTGATTAAGTATTACCTCCATAACTAACTTTATTAGATTAAGATCACACTTTAGAGACCTATTTATTGTGAGGGTAATTACTGATATCTATTCCCCCTCTCCCCCAGGATGTGTGCGCAGGCTATTGTCCTTCTGATTATTAGTAGTATGGGTTTCCTAGGTTACCACTAGATGTGGCTAGCCCAACATTTTATATGTTTTTTATTGTTCTGGTTTATCATGTAAACATGGGCACTCCTCGGCTCCGTTACTGATAATTATTCGGGTTATATCATTGGTTTTTAGTATTTAGTTACATAACCTTATGCCTAGTATTAGGTGCACCAATTTTTTAGTTAGATTTTTTAGTATTATTTCAGGTTTAGGTCTGAGCACAGCAGTATTATTAATATAGGAGTTGGTTAATGGTGACTGATCTCTCAATGGTGATTACCATTGACGGTTTTCACTCTTAGTAGGTAGTGGGTGCTATAGTAATATTTTATATAGCCTTGATGCCCATTAGATACTATTTAGGAGGATGACCAGCTAATTTTAAACATTTGCTATTTGTTTAATTTATTTTAAGATATAAGTATTCAGATTATCACATATAGTTATGAAGGGCTACAACAAAATGGCCACTGTGATGGGTTACAATTAAATAGCCGATGTGAAGTATGTCTGGTTGGATGTATAGCCTACAAATGGACTATAATAAAATGGCCGCCGCAGTGGGCTACAAACAAATGGCCAACGGGAATTTCCCATTGGCTGTATTGACTATAAATAACTATGCAATGACACCAGACTCACACCTCTTGATATAGTCACGAGTGCAGTGATGAAACACATTGAGGTGGAGCTTTTGACGTCATCGCGTATATCCAAGAAGCAGAGAGCGAGCCACTGAGGACACAGGGCCCAGGATCTGCGGATGTTTAAATGATTAAGGAAGTTCTTAACCATACAAGCGATTCACCTGTGTGCACCAGGAATAGTTAATCTGTAAATGTGAGCTGTTTACTTTGTTTTATTAAAAGCTAGTTTTAAACGTTAAACACTATGTCAAGTTCTTTCCTACTCTTATGACATCTACCTATGAGGATGCCATTTGAGAGATTGGGAGCCCTTGCACAGATAGAGGTAAGATAGATAGATAAAGACAGATGGCTGGATAATTATACTTACGGGGTAGGCGGCATTGGACGCTATTGTGGGTCTTCCTGTGAGGTGAGCGCATAGGGTGATTGGTGGAGGACACAGTGGTGTGCATAGTCACTATAACCCTTTCCCACCGAGCGGACGCATATATGCGTCCTCGGCTTTCCGGGGTTATACCGGGATGATGCCTGCAGCTGCAGGCATCATCCAGGTACCCTTGTTTAGAGCCAGCGATTGGCTTTCCAGGTATAACAACCGATGCGGCCAAAAGCTGCTCGGTTGTTATACCGGAGGAGCGGGAGGGGACATCCCCCCCTCCCGCCGCCTCCGCCGCTCTGACCGGGCCTCCCGTCCCACCGGGAGACCCGATCCACGATCCGCCACCTTGGGCGCCTAGAGGGAGACTGAATCGAAGCTGCGAATGGCTTTGATTCCGTCTCTTCACTGTAACCACGGAAGCGACGTCATGACGTCACGTCCGGGTTACTCGGCTGCCAATGGCACCGAATTTAAAAAAGTACACAGTATTCAGAATTGCCGTTTTCGGCGATCTGAATACTTTGAAGTGCAAAGGAGGGATTGGGGGTCTTTTAGACCTCCGATCTCTCCATAAAGAGTACCTGTCACCACTTATTACTGTCACAAGGGATGTTTACATTCCTTGTGACAGCAATAAAAGTGATCATTTTTTTTTTTTTTTTAAACACTATTTTTTATTATAAAAATAAATAAAATAAATAGCTATTTTTTATTGCACAGTTCACTGTGATTTTTATGAATTATTGATTATTGTTGTACATATATATATTCACTTACTTAGTTAAAAAAAATTAAAATTTTAAAGCGCCCCTGTCCTCGCGAGCTCGCGCAGCAAAGAAAACGCATACGGAAGTCGCGCCCGCATATGAAAACGGTGTTCAAATCACACATGTGAGGTATCGCCGCGATCGTCAGAGTGAGAGCAATAATTATAGCCATAGACCTCTTCTGTAACTCTAACCTAGTAGACGTAAAAAAAAATTAAAGCGTCGCCTATGGAGATTTTAAGGTACCGTAGTTTGTCGCCATTCCATGAGTGCGGGCAATTATAAAGCATGACATTTTTGGTATCTATTTACTCGGCGTAACATCATCTTTCACATTATACAAAAAAATTTGACTAACTTTACTTTTTAATTTTTTTTAAATTCACGAAAGTTAATTTTTCCAAAAAAGTTGCGTTTAAAACACAGCTGCACAAATACTGTGTGACATAAAATATTGCAACAATCGCCATTTTATTCTCTAGATTCTCTGCTAAAAAATATATATATATAATGTTTGGGGTTTCTAAGTAATTTTCTAGCAAAAAATACGCATTTTAACTTGTAAACACCAAATGTCAGAAATAGGCTTAGGCATGAAAGGGATAATTTAGATTGTCATCTTTGGATTCCATAAACACTTGCACTAAGAAGAGATCACTTACAGATTACTTACAGATTATAATTGATGAACTAATTTATCAAGTTTACTAACTTATAAATTGCTTTATTTATGGACTTATGGTTAAAATATTTTTTATTGCACAGTTCACTGTGATTTTTATGAATTATTGATTATTGTTGTACATATATATATTCACTTACTTAGTTAAACCCAGCAAGTAGTAGCTTCACTCTTTTTTTGTCAATAAATAATACATAGTAAATAATCTGTAAACTACAGTGCTGAGAACTGCTGCTGTATGCCCATATTATGGAACAATTGGCTTCAATATAAGTGTAGTGCTACCCCTACAGGGAATGCTAATTTTAGCTGGTTCTCCCCCAAATAGTAAAGAAGCCACCATTCATCCAAGCAACATTCCATTCACTTTGGCTCCAATAAACAGTCTAAAGCCTCGTACACACGACCGAGTTTCTTGTCCAAAACCGACAAGAAAAGTGCCGAGAGAGCTTTATTGTCGAGAAAACCGTTCGTGTGTATGGTTTTACGACGAGAAAACTGCCGTGAATCTCGACGAGAAAAATAGAGAACCTGCTCTCTATTTTCTCATCCGGATTCTAGATTTTCTCGTCGTGTTTCTCGTCGGCCTGTTTTGCGACGAGAAAATGGTTCGTGTGTATGCTTTTACGACTCTTCAAAAAGCGCGCATGCTCAGAATCAAGTATGAGACGGGAGCGCATCTTCTGGAAAAACAAGCCTTCGTAGTGGAGATAGCACATTCGTCCTGCTGTAAATTATTGCATCGTTTAAATGTTGTGCATTTAAATCTTCTTTAGAATGTTACAATAATGAAAATTAATGAACTTGTTTTTCTGCTGATATTCACACAGAGTTCTGACTATCTATTTTAAACCTTTTTCATGCTGCTCTTAAGAAGATTTATCTGTATTATATCGTGCAAGAGCTTCTGAATATTTTAATGTTTAAATTTTTTTAGACAGATGTTAATTTTAATTTGTTTATGTTTTGATAGTGATCTCCAAATGATTTTTTAACATTTTGTTGTATCAAGTTTACCCCCTATTTTTTTTAAAGAACACCTTTAATGATATTTTGTTGTGTTATCTGTCCCTTTTATTTTTTGTGTTCAAATGTATCTGCTTACTCCAAAGGGAAATAAATAATTATTATAAAAACACATAGTCAAGTATGAACTTAAACAAAAAAAACATTTATTCATGTCTAGAACAAAATAAATAGAAGGCAGCGCTGGAGAACCTGCTGCCATTTGTGCATCCCTGGGAGTCCAGAGCACGCATCAACCCTGTGTGGACACTAAAATTGGGAGCTTGAGAAGCACAACAGTTGTGAGCACAATCTGATGCTGGCCTCCCAGAGGTCAGGAACAGCAGCAGGTGATATATATGTCCCAAGTCTGTGGTACTACAACAGGCTGCCTTCTGTCCGACCACAATGAAGCAAGGCCATCACTTCCTCGTCTTCTTGGCAGCCTTCCCTGCAGCCTTCCCTGAAGCCTTCTCTGCAGCCTTCCTTCTGCGTGTGGCTGTAGGCTGGGCCACTGTAGGGGTACTCCTGTCAGGAGGAGGAGAAGGAGGTGGAGGAGAGGGGGGTGGCGGAGAAGAAGGTGGAGGAGGAGGTTGAGGTTGTGAAAGCTGGGCCACCTCACATACGGCCATATTGGGGGTAATTCTCTCCATCACCCCCTTGTTCAGCAAGGTGATGAGCAGGGGCTCGCATAGGAGGCGTTGCTCCATGCTCATCACCTTGATCTTGGCCTCAACTAGGCTGGCAATGGCCTCTTCAGGGGATGTGGGCTCCTGGAGGGTGGCATGTGCCTCTCTAATAAGGGCCATTGCTGCCTCACTTGTGGTCCTATCCCTCCTGCTTCTTTTAGGAAGGCGGATGGGAGGCACCTGAGATATTGTGCTTCCACTCATGCCGGCCACCTCCTGTCTGCCACTGGGCCCAGCCACCTCCTGTCTGCCACTGGGCCCAGCCACCTCCTGTCTGCCACTGGGCCCAGGCACCTCCTGGCTGACACTGGGCCCAGGCACCTCCTGGCTGACAGTGGGCCCTGCCACCTCCTGGCTCACAGTGGGCCCTGCCTCCTCCTGCCTGACAGTTTCCAGACCCTCCTCCTGGCTGATTTCATCCTGTGTATGAAAAAGGGACATAGTTTATTATTTTGGTTTATTGTTTTCACACAAATTTGAGATCATGAATGTAGCAATTTGAATGTAAATCAAGAGAAAAGACAAATAATTTTAGGAACACATCAGATTTCCTTTTTTGCACCCAATTTATGGCAGACTAATGTCTAGAGATATTGATTTCACTTTTGTATCCCAAATTATTTTAGGATTTTCATATTGGCCTATTTTTCCTGCTTTAATTTTCTCAGAATACAGAATTCTCATTAATTACTATACTGGGCTCCAGATGTCCAAATCAGCTTCTTCCAGGATGGCTGCCTCCTCTTGCTCCAGAGAAGGCTCAGGTTGGCTGCAGGGAAGTCTGGGGGAAAGAGTGGACAGTGATGGCCTTGCCTCAATGTGGTCATCCAGAAAGGACATCCTGCTATAGTACCACAAATTCGGAACATACACATCATCTGCTGCTGCTCCTGACCTCTGAGAAGCGTTCAGTCCTGTATGTGCCTCTCAAGCTCCCAATTTTAGTGTCCACCTGTTTTGCTGTTGCTGTGGGCACCTTGGTATGCACAAATGGGAGCAGGGTCTCCAGCGCTGCTTTTCTTACACCTTTTTTCGATGTATGGGGTTTCTTGTTTCCCACAGAGCAGGCAGCTCCCTTACCCGGTCTATAAATTCCGCAAGGAATTCCTTATCACTGATAAAGACATTCATTTTGGGTCTGTAAGCCAAAAAAAAAACAACAAAAATTAATGTCAGTCACACAGTCTAACCTCCTGTAAATCTTATTCACCATATATATCCTCCAAAATTCTCTAGACAGTATAGGCCACCAATTTCCCCAAGTCTCAAAATCACATACCTTTGTTCGCACGTCCGTCACTTTTACTCCTCTCTCCGCACACCGAACGTAGTCTAGTCACATGTGTGTTTGCTATATATACACCACACATGCGTAAAACTACTCACACGTCGCTCCACACACGTCGCCCGCCCATGACGTTCTAAGTAACATCTTTTCCCCGCCCCTTCTCTTTCGGCGCGCAGGCAGATATGGCGGATTCACAGCAGGTGTCTGCTAATTCCTCAAATAACGAGGAGGAGACAAGCCCGGAGACTGAGGAAACGTCACGACCAGGGAGGAGATTCAAGGCATCTAATATGTCTTACGCAGAGATGGCGGAGATGGTGGACATATTGCTAAAGTCGGATTATGACGCAAAGCATGGGCCGTATAGCAAACCTAATCAAAGGAAGGCCAAAATCATGAAGAAAGTCGTGAAGAGTCTGAAGAAGAATTTCGGGGTGAAACGCTCAAATGAGCAGCTCAGAAAGAGGTGGTCTGACCTCAAACTGAGGGAGCCGGAGCAGTTAAGGAGCATTAAGAGAGTAAGTACTTTTTCCCCATTTTTCCTAATATTGTATTTCACAACTTGCATGTTGCTCCATGTTATTGCATTTTCCTAGTGTACCTTACAAAATGTCATAGTTTGAACTTGGTTTGGCACAGTAATCGTTCGTTACAGACACATCGTTCGGCCACTATGCACGATTTTTATATATTTTACAGGGTTAAAATAATTTACACAGCTGCCTGTTTTTATTTAATAGTTGTTATAACATTGTTGGCTAGATGATGTGTTTGTAAAGATAATGAAATGCAAACTTTAATCAGTGTAAAGGAGAGGACACTCAGCAGCTGGTTCCACATCTGTACTTTTGAGCACTATAGTGTGGGCCACCAGAACCACATTTTTTGGGTGCCCCACACAGGTGCATCAGTGAATTTTTGTGGTGCCTCCATGTATAAAAATTTACAGCAAAAGGTGAATATTAAAGAATATAGTTTTTAAAAAGAATGTCTTCATCTTGAAATCCCACCCAAACAGACACTTGTACCCCACTTCCAACCAATGTATCATGTTTTTATTTTTTAGACAAAATTTCTGTGTGATAACTATACCTTTTTGTTTGATTCTCATAGGGGAGAGAAGACTGGGAGGAGAACACTCCAGGGAGCACAAGAAACCCACAGCTTCTAAACAACCCCAACCTCATCAAGAACCCCAACCTGAGGGTGTTGAGGAAGTTGAAGAGGTGGAGGAAGGAGAAGTGCAGGAAGGAGAAGTGGATGACGAGGTGGAACTGGTCACCACAACAGGTCAGTATTTGTCACCACAGCTTCAGGTAAGAGATGTAGGCCTGCAGAGTTATAATACCTTTTGTATTTTTTTTTAGGGTATGTAAATGTTGTGGTGAAAGAAAGTACACGTTTCTCTGCTGACAGTGCCCTACGAATCATACAGCAAGTGATGGAATGTAGCACAGAACTGGACAGAATTAAGCAAAGAATTCATGTGATGGATCAAACCTTTAAGGACATCCTAGATGTTTTGGGGAGAATTGAATAAGGCATCAAACCCCCATTTTTTGTTTGAGATTGTTCTTCCCCCTTTTTGAAGCTTTTAGCCAATCAATCAAGCCAAAATTTGAATATGCACACAGTGTGTCAACATGTGCCAGCTGCCATCAGGGGAAATCCATGTACGTTTTTTGGGGGTGCAACCCCTTCCTCGTATCTCAAGTAGGTGAACTGAAGAAGGGGTTGCACCCCCAAAACACGTCCATTGATCACCCCTGATGGCAGATAGCACATGTTGACAATAGGGATCAGGAGTCTATAATCCCTATTGGAAATTACTTCCAATTGTGTGCATATTACAATTTTGGCTTGGCCAGGGGTGCCAATACCCCATATTAGGACGGCCAGATAGAGACATATTTTGTGTAAGTGAATGTCTCATATTGCCAAGAGGTATCCAATGTTGTAGTTTGTTGAATGCTACTGATGGTTTTGTATTTTAAAAAAAAAATGCCGGTTTGTGGCGAGCCAAAAAAAATAATATACATACTGTTCTATTTACCATGTGTGTGAATGTGCACAGAGTAAAATTTTTGAACAGCAACAAAGTGTAGCTTCTTTTTCAAATACGCTCTAACCTTATTTGTGTATATTTTTGTGGTTCATAGTGAAATGGTTGGTATTTACTAAAGGAAAATACACTTGGCACTACAAATGCACTAAGACAAACTAGGAGACAGGAAAAAACAAAAGATAAAAGATTTAATCAGATTTTTATTTAGTTCTTTCTCCAAGAAGATTTAGACATGGCCTGGCATAGGAATTGCCCCCCTACCCGTGAAATATTCAAGATATTTCTCACGAACCTCACGGGCATTTTGGGCGGGGCAAACCAGGACGGGCAGATTCGAGGCCCGGCAGGGTATTGCCATATGAAAGTCCTGCCTCAGGCAATATTGAGGCCATATAATTTGTTGATTTTCGGCTCAGAAAGTTATGGAGAACACAGCAACATAAAACCACATAGTTAATCTTGTACTCCGCCAAGTGAATAGGAGTCATAAAAAGGCGGAACCGGCTAACCATTATCCCAAAGGCATTTTCTACGACTCTTCGGGCCCTGGCCAGCCGGTAGTTGAACACCCTCTTCTCTGGGGTCAGGGTCCTCTGGGGAAATGGCCTCATGAGGTGCGGTCCGAGTCTGAAGGCTTCATCTGCCAAAAAAACAAAGGGGAGTCCTTCAACATTCCCTGCATCCGATGGCAATGCAAGGTCGTCACTCTGGAGACGTAGGGCAAATTCCGTCTGGATGAAGGATCCCCCATCGGACATCCGGTCATTCTTCCCCACATCCACATAGAGGAATTCATACCGTGCTGACACCACCGCCATCAGCACAATGCTATGAAACCCCTTGTAGTTGTAGTAGTAGGACCCAGAACGGGGTGGCGGCACGATGCGGACGTGCTTCCCGTCAATGGCTCCACCACAGTTGGGGAAGTCCCACCGCGTGGCAAACTCCGATTCCACAGTCTGCCATTCCTGTGGCGTGGAAGGAAGCTGTGGAGTCAAACAAGATAAAAATATATTAGTACTTTTGCACATAACATTGCAAGCAGATTATAATAAAATACATTCGAGCCCAACATCATTCTAAATTTCTGTTTAATGTGTTTTTAAAAAGTATAATGGAAGGCTCAACTATCATATTCATCACCCCCTCTGATGGTCCATTATAATCAAATTTGGGGGGGGGGTGCTAGATGTGTTTGGCAACAGGATAGCATTGCCTATGTATTGTCAATGCCGCCCACTATTCAGGTGGATGGCCCCCTGTTGAGCGACGGCCATATGAATAACTGCGGCATTTTTGGGGTGAAAATTGCCTATCAGAGCCAGGGGGGCAAATAGCCTTGGCGATTACAGCCTGAGGGATGTAATTGGCTTCATAAAAGTTAACCAGGGGATGCAGGGGGGGGGGCATTCCTTGGGTAAACACTGACAGGCTCCTCTGCCAGTCATGTTCACCAAGTCTGTTTACCAGTAACCTGATTGGCTGATGCAACATCGAGGGCAGGAGAAGACATCAAGGACAGAAGAAGGATGGCGCTGACCAGAAGAAGGTAAGTGCAGGGCTGGGGTGGAACTGGCTGCATTGGAGGGGGCAAACTGGCTGCATTGGAGGGGGCAAAATGGCTGCATTGGAGGGGGCAAACTGGCTGCATTGGAGGGGGCAAGTGGTGGTGTTTAATAGGCACAGTCGCAAAAATGGAGGAAGTTTATATATAAAATTTTGGGGTGGCCCCCCAAACATTTTGAGCAACAGCTGCCACTGATGGAGAGGTTAGTGGAGGGAAATATGCATGGAGGAGAAAAAAGGGGCATTTAAAAGCTTCCAGCATGCATGAGGACAAAGGGGACATTCTCAGCATATTACAATCATGGTATGTAGGGAAGGATGAAAGAAATACAATACATTATCATACATGAAATACATAAAATGTTCTGTTAATGGAGAAAACTTACCCTAATATAGTCCTCCTGCAGGACTTGTATAATGGCAGAACAGGTGTCTGGGATTATGAGGCCCAGAGCCTGGGGGGAGATGCCTGTCGTGAACTTCAAGTCCTGAAGACTTCTCCCTGTCGCCAGGTAGCGTAACGTGGCGATGAGCCTCTGCTCAGCACTGATGGCTTCCCGCATAACGGTGTCCTGCCTGGTAATATAGGGGGACACCAAAGCCAAAAGATGCTGAAAAACGGGGTCAGACATCCGCAGAAAATTCCTGTAGTCCTCGGGATTATTCTCCACGATCTCCCGCAGCAGAGGCATATGGCAGAAATGGTCCCGCTTGAGCAACCAATTCTTGGTCCATGAACTCCTCCTCACCCCGTTCATGGACTCGTTTTGGTCCAAAACAAGCAGACCAACACCAAGCGCCCGCACAGCACGAACTCGACGACGAGAACGTACCCGCGACATGGCTAGGAAGCGGTCGTCTTATCAGAACGTACTAAACAGAACGCACTTTAGAACAGCAAGGCCTATGAAGAACGAACTGAAATTCAGAAATGAACGGGCAAGAACGCACTGTAAAACAGATACGACCTGCCTACACGCCCTGAAAGACAAGATACGAACCCACAAGCACAAACTGAACCGCAAAAAATGAACTGAAAGCACGAAGACTGAAAAGCACGAATCGTCTCTTCCCAAACTTTTACTTCACACGCGGTAACACGAGATCAGCAAAAGCAGCCCAAGGGGTGGCGCCAGGGAAATCGATCTTCCCCTTTATACTGCCGTCGTACGTGCTGGACGTGACCGCGCAGAACAACAACGAGATTTGGAATTCTCAGTGTGTACGCATGGAAAGCTTGACGAGAAACTCGTCAAGGTTAACAAGAATCTCGTCGAGAAAAACTACGTGTTTTTAATGACGAGAAACTCGGTCGTGTGTACGAGGCTTAAGGGTTTGACTTTTTGTAATTTATTGCTTTTAGTCACAACAGAAGGGATATGGCATGGGATACTTCAAAATGGCTGGCAAAATCAATGAGAAGACAGTCTAAACCCTCACCGCTGGGGACCATGAGGTATATTTCTGAACAGCCTTTGAGCCTCCCAGCTGGGGACCATGAGGCAAGTCTCTTTGACACCTGGTTACCCTGCACAATTGCACAGATATACAGTATCTCACAAAAGTGAGTACACCCCTCACATTTTTGTAAATATTTAATTATATATTTTCATGTGACAACACTGAAGAAATTACACTTTGCTAGTGAGTGTACAGCTTGTATAACAGTGTAAATTTGCCCTCAAAATAACTCAACACACAGCCATTAATGTCTAAACCGCTGGCAACAAAGGTGAGTACACCTCTAAGTAAAAATGTCCAAATTGGGCCCAAAGTGTCAATATTTCGTGTGGCTACCAATATTTTCCAGCTCTGCCTTAACCCTCTTGGGCATGGAGTTCACAAGCTTCACAGGTTAACACTGGAGTCCTCTTCCACTCCTCCATGACGACATCACGGAGCTGGTGGATGTTAGAGACCTTGCGCTCCTCCACCTTCGATTGAGGATTCCCCACAGATGCTCAATAGGGTTTAGGTCTGGAGAGTCCATCACATTTACCCTCAGCTTCTTAAGAAAGGGAGTGGTTGTCTTGGAGGTGTGTGTTGGGGTCGTTATCATGTTGGAATACTGCCATACGGCCCAGTCTCCGAGGGAGGGGATCATGCGCTGCTTCAGTATGTCACAGTACATGTTGGTGTTCATGGTTCCCTCATTGAACTGTAGCTCCCCAGTGCTGGCAGCACTCGTGCAGCCCCAGACCATGACACTCCCATCACCATGCTTGACTGTAGGCAAGACACACTTGTTTTTGTACTCCTCACCTGGTTGCCGCCACACACGCTTGACACCATCTGAACCAAATAAGTTTATCTTGGTCTCATCAGACCACAGGACATGGTTCCAGTAATCCATGTCCTTAGTCTGCTTGTCTTCAGCAAACTGTTTGTGGGCTTTCTTGTGCATCATCTTTAGAAAAGGCTTCCTTCTGGGACAACAGCCATGCAGACCAATTTGATGCAGTGTCTGGCATATGGACTGAGCACTGACAGGGTGACCCCCATTCCTTCAACCTCTGCAGCAATGCTGGCAGCACTCACATGTCTATTTCCCAAAGACAACCTCTGGATATGACGCTGAGCACGTACACTCATCTTCTTTGGTCGACCATGGCAAGGACTGTTCTGAGTGGAACCTGTCCTGTTAAACCGCTGCAGCTCAGTTTCAGGGTCTTGGCAATCTTCTTATAGCCTAGGCTATCTTTATGTAGAGCAACAATTATTATTTTTTTTCAGATCCTCAGAGAGTTCTTTGCCAAGGGGGGCCATGTTAAACTTCCAGTGACCAGTATGAGAGAGTGAGAGCGATAACACCACATTTAACACACCTGCTCCCCATTTACACCTGAGACCTTGTAACACTAATGAGTCACATGACACCGGGGAGGGAAAATGGCTAATTGGGCCCAATTCGAAAATTTTCACTTAGGGGTGTATCCACTTTTGTTGCCACCATTTTAGACATTAATGGCTGCGTGTTGAGTTATTTTGAGGGGACAGAAAATTGACACTGTTATACAAGCTGTACATTCACTACATTGTAGCAAAGTGTAATTTCTTCAGTGTTGTCACATGAAAAGATATAATAAAATATTTACAAAAATGTGAGGGGTGTACTCACGTTTGTGAGATACTGTAGGTGACCAGGGCAACTTTAGCAACCATGCACAATATAGGAAAGCACTGTTCACAAAGCTCACAGTCCAGGACACGGCTGAAGACAGGGGAATAGCCAGTATCTGAGACCCTATAAAAGCAATCTGAGTCAGAACAATGTCTGCCATGTTTATCCCAAAAGCATGCAGTCACCAGGAATCGGTACAGGGTCATTACTTACACGTCCCCTGGATAGCTGCCTCCTCCCAGCTTCCTCTGGACACCCACCGTGGGTGAGAAATATCCTACTCAAGACCAATCCCTTTAGTGAAGTCCTGAAGCCAGTTCCAGGTCCCTTCTGAGACCTCTCAGAAAAGCAGCACAATCCAAGCCCCTAAGGCTGAGAACTTCTCCCTGCTGAGAAAGACAATCTCTCCAGGGCTGCAGACTGTTTACCAGCTTCCCCAGCCACTATCTGGGCTCACCTCCCCAGGGATTGGCTAGGCCAGGCATCACTAAATGGTGGATCATGGCCCAGATGTGGACTGAGTCACTGTGCCATCTGGACCACCTCCGTTGTGCAATTTAGGAACCAGTTCTTCCCCCAGCCGCCACTGCCATCATTGTCATCCTCCCAGAACCGACAGCTGGAGGCAGGACAGTTCTGGAGTTGCGAGTTAACAAGCAAGTGATTGGGTGCTAGTATGTAGGGTGGTCCTAGCAACCAGTCATTAGCTTGCAGTTTCCACCCTCAAATGTAATGTGGGGGGCTGAGGACTTTAATGTTGGAGGACTGCAATGTGGGGGCTTTAGAACAGTAATGTGGGGAGGCTGGGGAGTGTAATGTGGGGTGGGATAAGGACTGTAATTTGGGGGGTAAAAACTGTAATGTGGGGGGAGCTGAGGACTAATATGGAGGGGCTAAAGACATTAATAGGGGATAGCTAAGCATTGTAAAGTAAGGTGCTGAGAACTATAATGTGAAGGGCTGAGGACAGTAATGTGGGGGGTTGAGGACAGTAATGCAGGGAGGCTGAGGACTGTAATGTAGGGGCTGATGACTGTAATGTGGGGGTGGGCTTGCATCCTCCCAGAACCGACAGCTGGAGGCAGGACAGTTCTGGACATAGAGCGGAAGCTGCCCAAGTTAACAAGCAAGTGATTGGGTGCTAGTATGTAGGGTGGTCCTAGCAACCAATCATTAGCTTACAGCTTCCACCCTCTAATTTAATGTGGGGGCTGAGGACTGTAATGTTGGAAGACTGAGGACTGCAATGTGGGGGCCTGAGAACAGTAATGTGGGGAGGCTGGGGACTGTAGTGTGGGGTGGGATAAAGACTGTAATTTGGGGGGGTGTAATGTGGGGGAGCTGAGGACTAATATGGAGGGGCTGAAGACATTAATAGGGGGTAGCTGAGCACTGTAAAGTAGTGTGTGAGAGCTATAATGTGAAGTGTTGAGGACAGCAATGTGGGGGGCTGAAGACTGTAAAGTAGGTGCTGAGGACATTAATGTGGGGGGGGGCTGGGGATAGTAATGCAGGGAGGCTGAAGACTGCAATGTAGGGTGCTGATGACTGTGGGGGTGGGGGTGCAGCTAAGGACAGTCATGTGGGGGGACTGAGGACTGTAATGGGGGGTTGAGGACTGTCAAGTAGTGTGCTTAAGTCTGAAAAGTGGGGGGCTGAGGGCAGTAATGTGGGGGTGGGGCTTAGGGCGGTATAGTGAGGGGGACTGAGGACTGTAATGGGGAGGCTGGGGACTGTATTGTAGGGGGGCTGAGGAAAGTAATGTAGGGGGCCTGAGAACTGTAATGTTGGGAAGCAAAGGACTGTAATACTGTAATGTGAAAGGGGTTAGGAACTGAAATTTGGGGGGGCTGAGAACAGTAATGTGGGGGGGCTGAAAATGTAATGTAGGGGACTGATGACTAAAATGTGGGGGGGCTTAGGATTGTAATGTGGGAGGGGGCAGAGGACTGTAATGTGGCAGGGGGAAGACAGTAATGTGGAGATCTTAGGACTGTTATGTGAAGGGCTGTAGGGCTAAGGACTGTAATATGGGGGGCTAAGGACAGTAATGTGGTGGGGGATGAGGAAAGTAACTTTGGGGGGCTGAGCACTGTATTATGGGGGGCTGAGGACTGTATTTTGTGGGGCTGAGAATAGTAATGGGGGGGATTGAAGACAATAATGTGGGGAGATGGTGTGAAAATACACTGCCGTGAAGGGGACAGAGGACAGTACAATTGGGGGGTTGATTTAAGGGGAGTGAGAAAACATTACTGTGAAAGGGGCAAAGGGGGGTAATGTGAAACAGGAGCTGATGACACGGGACTGTGATGTGCAGCGGGGACTGAGGACACTGATGTAAGAATGGGATTTGGATATGAGGCTTGGTTCAGATCTGAGCATGTGGATTTGTGTGCACACATTTTGGGTAGGTTACCCATTTCACTTTATTGGATTGCACTCCCAACTTCCCACATGCTGCGGCAACATGTAGTTTGACATACGCAAAAAATGTGCCAAAGGTGGCGACATGTGGGGGTACTATTAAGAATTTATTACACCGCTGTGCGTCTGCTAAAGTGCAGCGTGTTCCTCTGCAGGTCAGGTACACAAGCGATTGAGAGGGTGTTCCCCAGCTGCAAAGATAGGAACCTTGCCTAAAAGGAGAGGGGGTTGTGATGTGAAGGAACCGAGTCATCACACAAACATGCAATAGAGATCTCTGCCGCAAGAAAATTGTATTGATCGGACCTCCGCGCATTTTAATTCAACACCCCTGGGCTAGGTCCTGATTCTTGCTGGTTATTTGAATTCTTTCTCCCTAAGCTCTAGAGACTTCTTTCTATTTCTAAAGGCAGGGGAAAGCAATCAAACTCCCAGCTTGTGAAGCCCTGTACAGACCGGACCAAACTATCTCTGCTCCCTTGATTACAGGAGCCAAAAACTAAATTTCACTATCAGCCCAACTAGGAGGGCTCTACATGAGGATCATAAATTGCTGCAGCTCTCCTGTTACACCGTATTTAAATATTTATGATTCACAGTGTATATTGAAAGTAATGTATAAGACTGCACCATTAGAATTTGTTCGCACAATTTGTAACATAAATAGCTGAATGTACCAACATAAAATGTGTTGTCTAAAACCACCAGATGTTTTTAAATATAATCATAATCAAATACAGTAGCTGGATAAATACTGCTTTGACTAGCATACAAGACTGAAATATTTAAATGTTCTGAATCCAACTGGGACAGACAGCAGATACTAAACCCTCAACACTAGGGATGAGTCGAACACGCCCCGGTTCGGTTCGCACCAGAACCTGCGAGTGGACCGAAAGTTCGCGTGAACTTTAGAATCCTATTAAATACAATGGTCGCGAACGGTCGAAATCAAAAGTGCTAATTATAACGGCTTATATGCAAGTTATTGTCCTAAAAAGGATTTGGGGACCCAGGTCCAGCCCCAGGGGACATGTATCAATGCAAAAAGAAGTTTTAAAAACAGCCGTTTTTTCGGGAGCAGTGATTTTAATGATGCATAAAGTGGAAAAAAAAAAGTGAAATATTCCTTTAAATATCATACCTGGGGGATGTCTAAAGTATGCCTGTGAAGTGGCACATGTTTCCCGTGTTTAGAACTGTCCCTGCGCTAATGACATTTCTAAAGGAAAAAAAGTAATTTAAAACTGCTTGCGGCTTTAATGTAATGTCTGGTCCCGGCAATATGGATGAAAATCATTGAGAAAAATGGTATGGGTACCCCCCCCCCCCGGCCCACTACCAGCCCCTTTGGGTCTTGTATGGATATTAAGGGGAACCCCGCACCCAAAATAAAGAAAAACGCCCCATATACTCTGAACAGCAGTATACAGGCGGTGCAAACAAGAGAGGGACTGTAGGTCTGTTCTTAAGTCGAAACTGTTTGTAATTTGGAACAGGTAAATTTTTTAAGTGTAGCTCCAGCCAAAAAATCTATTTTTAAGCTTTTTGGAAAACATAGGTAAGGGTTATCACCCCTGTAACATTTATTTTGCTGTCTGTGCACCTGTTCAGAACATTTCACCTCACTTTCCGTCCCAATGACAAATGTTTTTTGAAAATTTTGGGTTTTTATTGAAACAAGGATTGGTGATAAATCATCAGTGGAGAGGAGACACCTCGTTCCCATATCAACACTTACAGGAGAGAATTTCCCTTCCTAGGGGTAGATTTCCTCTCACTTCCTGTTGTCTCCTTCCGTTTGCAAGTAGGAGTCATTTGTAAGTTGGATGTGTAGCGGGTATACACCTTTCTGTGTATTTAAAACTGGCAGAGACACCAGTGATGTGCAGTTCCCTGCAGCCCAGCGGGTGGCGCTGTCGCCTTGGGCTGGGGTTGAACCACTGCTGTGTGCCGGGCTCCCTTTTTGTCCTCCCTCGGCAGCAGTATGGTGGGGCGGGGAACCCGCCGTGCTTGCTGGGAGAGGGTATAAAGGGGCCGGCCATCTTTGTCACGGGGTCGAGTCCCGGGCACCTTCAACCTGTGGGCGGTGGTTCGTGTCGGTCCTCTAGGCGGCCTAGGCCTAGAGAACGTTCGGAGGTCGTGTTCCATCCCAGGCACCTTTAGCCTGGGGTGAGGTATTCGGATGGAGGTCTGGAGCTCAGTGCCCAACACTGAGTTCCGCGAGGGAAGGAGATCCTAGGGGACCCTGGGAGTGGGTACCCGAATCCGGAGGGCGTAATGGACCGGTGGGAGATACTTGCTTGAAGACCTGGTGCAGCATATTGCCGGTGACAGGTAAGCCTTCCATCGGAGACCGCCTGGAAGGAAATCCCCCCTTCGCTTGGAGACCGCAACCCACTTTCAGGAAGATAAGTGAAGAGTTCATTGTACTCTGTCATTGGAAGAATAAAGGAGTGTTGGAATTTAGTGGTGTGGGGCTCATTTACTGGCAGACAGTGTTCGAGAAAACCAGGAGGAGGTCTCCAGATGCAGAACACTGACCCGAAGGTAAAAGAGGATTGTCTCTCACTGCACATACTCTGCAGGGGGACTTGGCGTGGTGACCCCGCACTCTCTCCTTCAGAGTACCCCTAGACGAGAGCCAGAGCAAGAAGAATAGAGAGGAGAGAGTGGAGGCCGCTACACATGGGGCCTCGGGTCCGGGATGGTGTTCGTGCTACTACGGAGTTTGAACGTGTCTGCCCGGAGGAGTTCCGAGTAGGTCGGCCATATTATTGGCCAAAGTGCATCCCTGCTCGAAGTCCTGGACATGACCCAGTGAAGGGAAAGGCCCGCGCAGAAGAGCGAGGAAAGGGGGGAGCTCAGCCGTGTGAAGGACTACACGTGGGGGCTTCTATTTGCACTGCGCCACCACGCACACCCCCACCGCTTAGTTCGTGGGCGTGACTCAGGAAGAAAAAGCCCGCAAACTGGAGCAATGAGGAGGAGTCCAATTTGTTTGAAGGACTACACGTGGGACGTTGGCGCAAAACTTTGCAGTGCGCGATGGACCAACAGCAAGTCACCATGTTCGGACAAACAGCATGGGTTCCACTTCATCCTTCCACCACGTCTTTGACTGCTGCTGCTCCGGTGACCGATACAGGGATTCGGCTAAAGCCAAGGGGACAATTCGCCCTGTATTCATGCATGAACGTTGAGGCCCTGGGTGTGATTTGTCCCGGCTGCTTGGGACTGGTGTGTCATCTGAAGCCATTCGGGCGATGCAAAGTCTGTGGGGAGTTCCTATTTGAGGTAGATACAGTCATTGAGAAGCCAAGAACCATCTACCCCGGCCGTACCACAGGCAGCACCACTCAAGTTGGAGGAATCACTGCTTTGACAGCCATCCCTGTGCGCACTACAGCGACCGCGGAGGAGGTCGCGAGTACTCAACGGGAGAAATCCGAGGATGCTGACTCGGTCACCACTGTCTCACAGCATCCACCGCCGAAGAGAAAGACCGGCATGGTAGCCCCGTCCAGCGGTTGCGGTGGACCATCTCGCCTGCCTACGCCCGGCCCGGATGAATCCGGTAAGAAGAGTTCCGGACGTCCTGCCTCAAAAAAAGGCAGAGGTAAGCCAGGCAGAGGGACTTGGTGTGTAGGCGGAGGTGTCGGGGATCCACAACCCTGTGTGTCCGTGGGGGGTGGTAGTCCCGTTTCCACTACAGGCTACATACCCGCGGAGGAGTGTGACACCTCCAACCTAGAGTCGCTCTCCGATCTGGGAGATGATGTCGCCATAGACGAACTGTTTGCTCAAAAGGGCTGGGACAAAGTACCTCTTGCCTCGTCCCGCAGAACCAGGGACCCACCCATGTCTACAGGGGATAGTACACCCCGGGTGGAGGCACCAGCGCCTGAGGAGGGGTCCCGTCCCCAGCCTACTCTTGCCTTCCCGATGCCTCCTGCACCTAATGCTGGGGAAAAGAGACTGTTGTTGCGGGCACCTATGCCCAGACCAGATGTAATCAAGGCCCCTTGCCACCCGGACTCAATAGTTTTGCCTGGCGAAGGGGACAGAGCCACTATGCCTCCTCTGGCGAGACTACAACGCCTATTTGGCCAGAAGGTTGCTGCTGAGTATGGATGGGAGTACCCGTACTTGTCCAAGGAGCTATTGTATGAAGTGGAAGTTTGCCGGGAGCGCTGGTACAATGACTTTGTGTGGACCCACCTTCAGGTTCCACACGTCCGCAGGTACCTTGCGTGTTCCCCCAAGGCCTCTCAGCGCTTTAGAGATTGCAAGGCAGAATGGATGCTGGGACGACATATCCACGCGGACAAGGTGCTGATCCGACGCAAGGAAGGGGAAGATGTCGAGTACCATCTGGAGACCATGGATCAACACTTGAAGCCACTTGTCCTGCCGCACCCTCGATTCTATCTATAGGAGAAGAGAGACTCCGTTTTTGTTCTTTATGCTGCTGAACTTTCCGGGGTTGTTGTTCTTGTTACCCAGAGGAAGAAGGACTGTTCCTGTTTGTTCTTCAATTCTCCAGCAAGAAATCATGGACTCTGGGGTAGATAGGGCTCAAGAGAAGAAGGAAAGTTCCACGAGTGCAGTTACCGCGATGCTGTCACCAGGTGGCAGTGTTGCGCATCGATATCACTGTTCACACACACACTTTATGAAGGAAAGGATTTCTCTGTGGAGAAGTTTTTTCATTCTCACACGAATACATGTGTCAGGGTTTATGTGTGTTAACTTTCTTTTCCCCTCTGCAGGAGAGCATCCCATCAAGACCACTGAGTATGGGGTGGGTCTTAGTCAGGATGGGTGGGGAAAAGTGTAATGTGAAAATGTGATTTCAAGGTTGTTGTTAAGTTTTGTTGTTTCCCTTTCCCTCCCTTTTCGTGTTAGGCTAATGCCGCGTACACACGATCATTTTTCCCGTCGGGAAAAATGACATTTTTTTTTTTCGCCGAGAAAAACGATCGTCTGTGGGCTTTATGCCATTTTTCTCGTTGAGAAAAACGGCAGGAAAAACGACGAGAAAAATTAGAACATGTTCTAAATTTTCTCATCGTTTTTTCCATCATTTTTTTCCGCGGCAGTTTTCCCATAGGGAGACACTGCCGCGGAGCCCACAGACGGTCGTTTTTCTCGTCAAAGAAAAAAATGACGGGAAAAACGGTCGTGTGTGGGGGAACATGCCGTTCCCTCGTTTGTCATTTTTTTTCATGCCGTGATTCACGGCGGTGTTTTCACCGCCGTGAATCACGATCGTGTGTACGCGGCATCAGGCACAACTGCTCTAACTAGTTTTAGTTTTCTAAAGTTTTGGGATTTTTTTAAATTTTCAGTCGGTTTCTGGATTGGACTATGTCAGCCCTTGAGGGCATGGTTTGTTCCAGACACTGGGGACCAGTGTCAAATCACCAGGGGGAGAGTGTAATGGACCGGTGGGAGATACTTGCTTGGAGACCTGGTGCAGCATATTGCCGGTGACAGGTGAGCCTTCCATCGGAGACCGCCTGGAAGGAAATCCCCCCTTCGCTTGGAGACCGCAACCCACTTTCAGGAAGGAAAGTGGAGAGTTCATTGTGCCTGGGCCTACTCGCATCCACACCCCCCCTGTCTGTTCTGTTCGTTGAGGGAGTCCAACTGTCTGTGCATTACTCTGTCATTGGAAGAATAAAGGAGTGTTGGAATTTAGTGGTGTGGGGCTCATTTACTGGCAGACACTGTTCGAGAAAACCAGGAGGAGGTCTCCAGATGCAGAACACCGACCCGAAGGTAAAAGAGGATTGTCTCTCACTGCACATACTCTGCAGGGGGACTTGGCGTGGTGACCCTGCACTCTCTCCTTCAGAGTACCCATAGATGAGAGCCAGAGCAAGAAGAATAGAGAGGAGAGAGTGGAGGCCGCTACAGATGTTTGAAAGTAGGGGCCTGCCGTATATACTATAATTTGGCCCTTAGGTGTTGGTGTTGCCACAACACTGTAAGCCCTCACAGTTACTCTTGGTGGGCGCTGGAACGCCCTGCTGTGAACTATTATATCAAGAATTGTAATTACATGCCATTGTTGAACAGTGGTAGGAAAAATTGGGCCTTTGGTAGTGGTGGTGGTGCTGGTGCCACAACACTGTAAGTCCTCACAGTTACTCTTGGTGGGCGCAGGAATGGGCCCAGCTGTGTGAAATATTAGATCAAGAATTGTAATTACATGACATTGTTGAACAGTGGTAGGAAAAATTGGGCCTTTGGTGGTGGTGGTGGTGGTGTTGCCACAACACTGTAAGCCCTCACAGTTACTCTTGGTGGGTGCAGGAATGGGCCCAGCTGTGAAATATTAGATCAAGAATTGTAATCACATGCCCCTGTTGAACAGGGGCAGAAAAATTGGGCCTTTGGTGGTGGTGCCACAATACTGCAATACTCACAGATACTGTAGTTGGAGCACAGCAATGAGACCTGTTGCAAAGTATTGCATCAAAAATTGTAATTACACTCCCCTGTTAAACAGGGGCAGAAAAATTGGGCCTTAGGCACTGGTGCTGGTGCCACAACACTGCAACCCCTCACAGATACTGTACTTGGAGTGCAGCAATGAGCCCTGCTGCAAAGCATTGCATCAAAAATTGTAAATACACGCCCCTGTTAAACAGGGGCTGAAAGATTGGGCCTTAGGCGCTGGTGCCACAACACTGCAACCCCTCACAGATACTGTAGTTGGAGCACAGCAATGAGCCCTGATGCAAAGCATTGCATCATTAATTGTAAATACACGCCCCTGTTAAACAGGGGCTGAAAAATTGGGCCTTAGCCACTGGTGGCGGTGCCCAGAAACAAAAATGTTCTTTCAAGCTATCAGCATGGTTATTGAGGAGGAAGAGGATAGTCACTCAGCATAATAGGATAGTTACTCAGGATCAGCATAGGCAGTCTTGAAGGGATCTGACATTTCACCCAAAAAATTTGGTTACATCAGCATCAGGTGCTTGGTAGCTGGTGGTGATCCAAGACTGATTAATTTTTATGAAGGTCAGTCGATCGACCGAGTCGGTGGACAGGCGCACCATGTGATCGGTTACAAAGCCTCCAGCAGCACTGAATGTGCGTTCCGAAAGAACGCTGGATGCAGTACAGGCCAGTACCTCAATTGCATAATGTGCAAGCTCTGGCCAGTGATCCATCCTCAAGACCCAGTAACCCCGAGAATTTTCGGTGGGAAAGGTGTCCAAGTCTGATCTTGCCCCTAGGTATTCCTGCACCATGTAAACCAGACGCTGGCGATGGTGTCTGGAAGCGATCATACCTTGGGGCTGCATTCTAAAAAATTGTCTGAGCGCATCGGTCAGACGGCCACCTTCTCCACCGCTCCTTCTTTGACTGACCGGAGCCTCAGCAACACATTGTCCAGGACCAGGAATTTGTAACCTCCCAGTCTCTGGGAACGCGTTGCACAGACCTTTCTGCAAGGCCTCCCGAAGATGCTTCATCCTCTGCGACGGCAAGATAAGGTCCGCAACCTTAACCTTGTAATGTGTATCGAGGAGGGTTGCCACCCAGAAAGGATCCCTCTCCTTGATCGTACGAATACGAGGATCCTTCCGCAGGCTTTCCAGGATGAGGGAGGCCATGCAGCATAGGTTTTCTGAGGCATTTGTGTTTCGGTGCGGAGTCTTCTGTGTCACTGAGGACGACATGATCCGTAGCCACCTCCTCCCAGCCACGTACAAGTCCACGGGTGTCTTGGGACTGTAATTGATCCCTTGAAGACTGCTGCTGATGCTGAGTGCTAGGCTCCACCTCCATGCTGACACAGTAATCATCCTCCTCCTCGTCCTCTTCCTGTGTGATAGCCGGGCCAGCAGGAACACTGTCTGGATAAAGGGGGCCTTGAGAGGTAAGGAAGTCCTCCTCTTCCTGCCTCTGTTCTGCCTCAAGTGCCCTGTCCATTATTCCATGCAGCGTGTGCTCCAACAGGTGGACAAGAGGGACAGTGTCACTGATGCATGCACTGTCACTGCTCACCATCCTTATGGCCTCCTCAAATGGTGCCAGGCCAGCGCATGCATCCCTGATCATGGCCCCCTGGCGTGGGGAAAAAATCCAAACTCCCCTGACCCTGTCCTGGTGCCATATTGCAACAGATACTCATTGATGGCCCTCTGCTGCATGTGCAGCCGCTGCAGCATGGCAAACGTAGAGTTCCACCTGGTGGGCATGTCACAGATTAGGCGGTTCTTAGGCAGATTCTAATCCTTTTACAGGTCAGCCAGCCAAGCACTGGCATTATATGACCGGCGGAAATGCCCACAGAGTTTTCTGGCCTGCTTCAGGACCTCATGTAAGCCCGGGTACCTGCCCAAGAACCGCTGCACCACCAAGTTAAGGATGTGAGCCAAACAGGGCACATGGGTCAGTTGTCCCTCTCGGAGGGTGGAGAGAAAGTTGGTGCCATTGTCGGAAACCACCTTTCCTGGCTTAAGCTGGCGTGGCGTCAACCACCTCTGAGCCTGTCACTGCAGAGCTGACAGAATCTCTGCCCCAGTGTGGTTCCTGTCCCCCAAGCACACCAGCTCAAGCACCGAATGGCATCTTTTTGCCTGCGTACTTGCGTAGCCCCTTGAATGCCTATCGAGCACCGCTGGTTCCGAGGACAAAGCACAGGTAGAGGCCATGGAGGAAGAAGAAGAGGAGGGGGTGGAGGAGAGAGGTGTGTCAGAATCACCAGTAGTAACATTTTGGAGGCGTGGTGGTGGAACAACCTCCAACACTACTGCACCTTGTCCTGCATCCTTCCCAGCTGCCAGCAGAGTCACACAATGCGCCGTGAAAGATAGGTAACGTCCCTGCTGGACCATGAGTCAGCGGTAATATGCACCTTACCGCTGACCGCCCTGTCCAGCAAGGCCAAGACATTGCCTTCCACATGCCGGTAGAGAGCCGGAATCGCCTTCCTTGAGAAAAAGTGGCGTTCGGGAACCTGCCACTGAGGAACCACACATTCCGCAAACTCACGGAAGGGGGCAGAGTCTACCAACTGAAAAGGCAGGAGTTGAAGTGCTAGCAATTTAGCCAAGCTAGCATTCAACCGCTGGGCATGTGGATGGCTGGGAGCGAACTTCTTTCGGCGGTGCAGCAGCTGGGGCAGGGAAATTTGCCTGGTACAATCAGACGTCGGTGTACCGATAGCAGATTGTCCACAAGTACTTGGCTGTGACACACCTAATTATACACCTTCATTCCTCTCAGTGCAGGTTTCAGAGAGGACTGAAGGTATAGTGGGGTTGGAGATCCCAGCTGATGAGGAGCAAGGAGAGGTCCGCTTTGTTCTTTGGTGTGGGTCTTTTAGGTAAGCTTGCCAATGGACTGCATGGCAGGTCGACATATGTCTGGTCAAGCACATGGTGCCCAAGCGGCTGATGTTTTGGCCACACGAGATACGCTTTAGACATATGTTGCAAATGGCAACGGTGCGATCTGTTGCACACGTCTGAAAAAAGGCCCACACCAAAGAACTTTTGGAATAACGCGCAGAGACAGCAGTGCCCTGCACATGCAGAGCTCTGCGGTGTGATGCAGTCAGTGTTCTGCCCTTAAGCTGGCCCCTGGAGGGCATCCTGCCTCGTTGGAGATGTGCCTACTCCTCCTCCTCCTTCTCTCTCCTATCAGGCACCCACGTGGAGTCAGTGACCTCATCATCCCCTCCCTTCTCATCACTGGAGCAAATCAGGCAGTATGCTGCAGCTTGGGAACATGACTGCCAGATAGCTGTCCTTGTTGGGCACCCCCTCTCTCTGGGCTCACGTTACTACCCCCTATCTCTGGACTCACGTTACTGCCTTCCTCCAGCTGGGTTCCATCACCGGAGCCTTCAAAACGCTGGCCATCCTCCAGGAGCATGTACCCAACTCTGTGCTCAAACAGTTCGGGGGACTCCTCAAGAGGACATGGTGGGGCTAGGGAAGGAGTGACTGATGCCATTGAACCGAGGGAAGAGGCCGCTTTGGCAGCTGCTTTGCCAGACAAAGTACCCTGAGCCTGGGTAAGAGAGGACGAGGAGGATGAGGACGGCTTGGTCATCCACTCTACCAAGTCTTGGGCATGTTGCGGCTCAACATGGCCAGCTGCCAAAAAGAAGGACAAGCGTGTCCCACGGCCACGTGTTGATGAGGATGCACCATGTCCATGACCAGCAGCACTGTTGCCTCTAGACACAGAGCCTGCTTGCCCTCTTTTATTGCCTCGTGACTGTCCGCCTCTCCTTGTTTGCCTTCCAGACGTACTAATGGCCTGCAGTGAGATGTAGCTGCACAAAGGTGGGATGTGTGTATATATATATATATATATATATATATATATATATATATATATTGTGACAGCAGGAAGGTAAAGTCACCTGGTTGCATCCAGGGGGGGTAGATATATTTCGCCCAGATTCAGGCTTTACGCCGACTTATACAACTAGGTGGAGAGTTGTATAAGCCCAGCTGAGGCTAGTGGGCTCATGGATGACTCATACCTCTAGGGAGAGTGTGGGGCGTCGTGCAGACAGGGAGTTGATGAGACCAGCTGAAGCTTGTCAGCTCATTTAGGCCTCTATAAGAACTCCCAGATTCATTAGGTGTTTGCTCATGCCTGGAACCAGACCTGTGTGGACTGTCTAGGGAGAGTGAACCCCTGTGCGGTGAGACAAAGCCTGTGTGGCTATTTGCTTGGACATTTAAAACCAGGGACTTAGGGACTAGGACAGCACTAGGCTGATCCCAGTTGTTAGTTAGGAAACCTGTATGTTTACTCAGAGGTCAAGTTGACCAGGATTTATTTTATTTATGTTTCTTTTGCTTTGCTGTGTTTTGTCACTGTAAATAGAAAATAAACCGCACCTTTTTGATTTTGAAAACCACAACCTCCGTTTGCTGGGCCTGTTTTTGTGTGGGGAGCCCATCCCGGGGGTCACACACACCCGCTGCCGAGCTAACCCCCTCACAGTTGGTGGAGAACCAGTGGCAGTTTTTTTTAAGCCAGCATGGAGGAGATACTGAAACAGCTGGCTCTAGCAAATGCCAATCAACAGCAGACAAATGCAGGTTTGCAAAGGAGCCTTGCAGCCCAGCAGCAAGCTCATCAACAGAGCCTTGCAGCCCAGCAGCAAGCTCACCAACAGAGTCTGGAAGCTCAGCAACAAGCCCAGCAGCAATCTGAGGCCTGCTTCATAGACCTGTTACAGAAGCAAGAGCAGAGACTACAACAAATGGAAGCAGTAATGCAGCAACGTCCGCAGACCAGTGAGGAAAGCCGTCCCACTAATACCGCGTCCTTTGGGGTGAGTCGTTTATTGACAAAAATGACTGGAGAGGATGATCCAGAGGTATTTTTGACCACATTTGAAAGGACCGCTGAAAGAGAAAAGTGGCCTGAGGAGCAGTGGGCTGGACTGGTGGCTCCTCTGTTAACTGGTGAATCGCAGAAAGCTTACTATGACCTAGAGCCTAACCAAGCAAAAGACTATGTGATGCTAAAAGCTGAAATTTTGGCAAGGCTGGGTGTCACCCAGGCTGTCCGGGCTCAGCGTGTGCATAACTGGACTTTCCAGCTTGGAAAACCCCCCAGGTCTCAAATGTATGATCTCATTCACCTGAGCAGAAAGTGGCTACAGCCAGCCAGAGACTTTGTCCGCACCAAAGATTGTGGAACGTGTTGTAATGGATCGGTTTTTGAGAGCTCTTCCTACTGCCATCCAAAAGTGGGTAAGCCATGGAGACCCAGAGACGGCCGATGGTCTTGTGGATCGTGTGGAGAAATACTTGGCTACAGAGAACCTGACGGCCTCTTCCAGAGACACTCGGACTTTCCACCCTAAGACCAGACCATCCCCAGGGGCGGATAAGAGGATTCCAAGGGGTGAGGGTGGAGAGAGTGAGAGGGTGGGAGCTCTACCCCAAGTTTGGCGAGAACAGCCTGGGAAATCAGCGGCTCAAGAGGCGGCAAGAAGGATCGTTTGCTACCGCTGCCGGCAAGCGGGACATATTGCAGCCAATTGCCCGGTTGTGGAGGAACCCATGCAGTGTGACTTTCTGACGGGCAGACGTCAGTCGCTGTGTGCGACAGTCGCATGCACTGCCATTCGAGGAACTGAGAAACATTTATGCAAAATGTGTGTTAATGGTAGAAATGTTGTGGTATTGCTGGATTCAGGTAGCCTTGTGACCCTGATAAAGGCTGAGTTAGTTAAAACAGAGGTCTTTGGGAATAGCAAGGTAGCTGTTATTTGTGTGCATGGGGACACCCGAGAGTATCCAGTGACTACAGTGTGTTTCGAGACCCCCAAAGGTACCCTCTCTCATCCAGTGGGCTTAGTATCTCAGTTACCGCATGACGCCATTGTGGGAAGGGATTTTCCGAAGTTCTGGGAACTGTGGGATGATCCTGAGCCCCCCACTGGTGCCCCTATGTACCAGGAATGTGATAGCCAGAACTCCCCTGAGAGTGGTGAGGACTCTCCGGAATTTCCCTTATCAGTATTGGCAGGGGAGACTCAAGAAACTGGAGAGGAGCCCACCTCCTCAGACGAAAACCTACCGTCTGTGGAGTTTTCTGATCTTGAGGTTCACAGGGAAAACTTTGCCACAGAACAGTTGAAAGACCCCGCCCTAATAAAGGCACGGGAAAACGTAGTGAAAATAGATGGCGAGTTAGTGAACCCAGATAATACCTGCACTTACCCATACTTCAGCGTAGAGAAGGACCTACTGTATCGGGTGGCAAAAAGGGCAGAAGAAACCGTTGAGCAGCTTGTGGTGCCCAAACCTTACAGGAAGTTGGTGTTGGAGTTGGCCCATGGGCACATTCTTGGAGGTCATCTGGGGACAGAGAAAACCCGAGAGAGGGTATTACAGAGATTCTATTGGCCGGGGGTGATGAAGGACATAGAAAATTATTGTTCCTCCTGCCCTGTGTGTCAGAGGTCGGCCCCGATGCCACATTTCCGTAGCCCGCTGGTCCCTCTACCCATCATTGAGGTCCCGTTTGAGAGGATCGCCATGGATTTGGTAGGGCCTATAATCAAGTCCGCTAGGGGGCACCAGTACATATTAGTTATAATGGACTATGCCACCCGTTATCCAGAAGCGATCCCTCTCCGAAATACCTCGGCCAAAACCATAGCCAAAGAGCTATCTCTTGTGTTTAGCCGGGTGGGTATTTGTAAAGAACTGCTAACGGACCAAGGTACACCCTTTATGTCCCGGGTTATGAAGGAGCTGTGTAAATTGTTCAAAGTGACGCAATTGCGTACGTCTGTGTATCACCCCCAAACCGATGGGCTGGTTGAAAGATTCAACAAAACCCTAAAACAAATGTTGAAGAAAGTGGTGGATAGAGATGGAAAGGATTGGGACTGTCTACTTCCTTATCTGATGTTTGCTATTAGGGAGGTGCCCCAATCCTCTACGGGATTCTCCCCCTTTGAGTTACTGTATGGGAGACACCCAAGAGGGCTGTTGGATATTGCCAAGGAAACTTGGGAAAGTGAGAGTTCTCCCCACAGGAGTGTGATTGAGCATGTCGCCCTGATGCAAGACCGAATTGCACAGGTAATGCCCATCGTGAAGGAACATTTGGCCCAAGCGCAGTTAGCACAGCAGAGAGTGTACAACCGTGGAGCCAAGACCCGTACCTTTTCCCCGGGGGATAGGATACTGGTACTTGTCCCTACGGTTGAAAGTAAATTCCTTGCCAAATGGCAAGGCCCCTATGAGATAATGGAAAAAGTGAGCGAAGTGAATTACAAGGTCAGACAACCAGGAAGGCGAAAGCCCGAACAGATCTATCACGTTAATCTGTTGAAAGCCTGGAGGGATAGAGAGTCCCTAGTCGCAGACACTTGGTCACCAGCTCAAACCGGTTGCGTGATTCCTGAGGTTGGAATAGCAGCCACCTTGTCACAACCCCAACAACAGGAGGTTAAGGAGTTTGTGCTTCGCAACAAGGAGGTATTCTCTGAGCTGCCGGGACAAACATCTGGGGTAGAGCATGACATCATTACCCCGCCCGGTGAAAGGGTGAAGTTAAAACCCTATCGGATCCCAGAGGCCCGACGGGAGGCAATACGGGAGGAAGTACAGAAAATGCTGAACTTAGGGGTGATAGAGGAGTCCCAAAGTGATTGGTCTAGTCCCATTGTGTTGGTGCCTAAACCGGATGGGAGCTGGCGATTTTGTAACGATTTTCGTCAGTTGAACAAAGTTACAAAATTTGACACCTACCCCATGCCACGTATAGATGAGTTGATCGACCGGCTGGGAACAGCCCGATACATGACGACTCTTGACCTCACAAAAGGGTATTGGCAAATCCCCCTGGCCAAGTCGGCCAAAGAGAAAACCGCATTTGTAACCCCAGACGGGGCGTTCCAATATAAAAGAATGCCGTTCGGGTTACAGAATGCGCCGGCCACATTCCAGCGGAAAATGGACCAGATGCTGAGGCCCCATCGGAAGTATGCTGCGGCTTACCTGGATGACGTAATTGTCCATAGCACAGATTGGGCCTCACATCTGCCAAAAGTGCAAGCAGTCCTGGACTCTGTTCGGGAAGCGGGGTTTACGGCTAACCCCAAGAAGTGTACCATTGGGCAGGAGGAGGCCAAATATCTTGGGTACACCATTGGGAGGGGAGTAATAAAACCCCAACTCAACAAAGTCGAGGCCATCCAGAGTTGGCCACGTCCCAACAGCAAGAAGCAGGTACGAGCCTTTCTGGGAATCGCTGGGTATTATCGGCGATTCATTCCCCACTTTGCTTCTAAGGCTGTGCCCCTAACCAACCTGACGAAGGGGAAAGGGTTGGTCATGATTAAATGGACCCCCGAGGCTGAGGCAGCATTCCAATTCTTGAAACAAGCCTTATGTAGCCAGCCAGTGTTGTACTCACCCGACTTCTCTAAAGACTTTGTCGTACAAAGTGATGCGTCAGATGTGGGGTTAGGAGCAGTATTGTCCCAGGTCTGGAACGGGGAAGAGCACCCAGTCATTTACCTCAGCAGGAAGTTGAAGTCCCATGAGGTAAATTACGCCACCGTTGAAAAGGAGTGTTTAGCGGTGAAGTGGGCTCTAGATTCCCTTCGGTACTACCTGCTAGGTAGGCACTTTGACATGGTTACGGATCACGCTCCGTTAAAGTGGATGGCTCAAAACAAGGAAACAAATAGAAGAGTGAATAGGTGGTTCCTGGCCCTCCAGGAATTCAACTTCACAGTAAAGCATCGCCCTGGCGTTCAAATGGGGAATGTGGATGCTTTGTCTCGAGTACATGAATGCCTGATTGCTGGTGTTCCAACCCCGAGGTTAAAACAAGAGGGGGGGGTATGTGACAGCAGGAAGGTAAAGTCACCTGGTTGCATCCAGGGGGGTAGATATATTTCGCCCAGATTCAGGCTTTACGCCGACTTATACAACTAGGTGGAGAGTTGTATAAGCCCAGCTGAGGCTAGTGGGCTCATGGATGACTCATACCTCTAGGGAGAGTGTGGGGCGTCGTGCAGACAGGGAGTTGATGAGACCAGCTGAAGCTTGTCAGCTCATTTAGGCCTCTATAAGAACTCCCAGATTCATTAGGTGTTTGCTCATGCCTGGAACCAGACCTGTGTGGACTGTCTAGGGAGAGTGAACCCCTGTGCGGTGAGACAAAGCCTGTGTGGCTATTTGCTTGGACATTTAAAACCAGGGACTTAGGGACTAGGACAGCACTAGGCTGATCCCAGTTGTTAGTTAGGAAACCTGTATGTTTACTCAGAGGTCAAGTTGACCAGGATTTATTTTATTTATGTTTCTTTTGCTTTGCTGTGTTTTGTCACTGTAAATAGAAAATAAACCGCACCTTTTTGATTTTGAAAACCACAACCTCCGTTTGCTGGGCCTGTTTTTGTGTGGGGAGCCCATCCCGGGGGTTACACACACCCGCTGCCGAGCTAACCCCCTCACAATATATATATATATCTGTACTGATAATGCAGCTATCAGAATCAACTGCCTGCTGTGGTATTAGTATGGGGAAAGCACCAATTGTCTTTGTAACGGCACCCCAAATATAAAGGGGGTTAACGCCGTTTAAGATGTTCCCTCTCCTGGACACACATTCGCTGTTGCTCCTCCAAAGACAGGCGATCACTTCCCATAAGATTAATCCTTCCAGAAGAAACGAGACGTACTCTGTCTCTTCCAGGATAGACTCACTTTATTGAAGAAAACATTGAAACTTTTATACACATCTACTACTGCATTAGTTTAACATGAACAATGGCCCAGCTCCACCCACACATAACAAGGCCCAATACCCATTATTTTGACGTCTGTTAGGCTTCAAAAGACTTTACACAATAGAACGTAACGACCTTCAATACACATCTTATAATGAAAGGGTTGGTAGACGGTCCGTCTGCCGAGTACAATTGCCACAGGCATAGAGTTAACTATCCCTTTCACACCAAAAGGGTCTCCAGACCCTCCTAGACTCATTTACAACACAAGCAGGCAGGTGATTAACCTGTCTGCTGCTAGTTCCACAACCTATAATTATAGGCTTAATTCCCACAAGCCACAATAGAATGCAAATCACCTTAACTCCTCACAGCAATGATTACACAAACCCCCCCCCCCTCACAGTACACATCCAATCTATATACAATGTATGTGCAGCATTGAATATGGCTATCATAGACCATATTGGGGTTTTCATTCACCCTGTGCCCCTAATAGAGACACAGGGTGGTTGACACATAAGAGGCATTGGGGAAGCTGAAGCAAGGGTATCTCATACTTTCTAAGTGATTCTGAGTTCCCCGGGCCTTCCCGTTACAGTCTTTAGTTAGTTTTAGGTGAAAACTGTGCAGAGAGGGACACAGTACACTAACTGAAAATACTTGCAGCTCTCTGCCTGTGGTTTAATTATGAGAACACCACTATTAGTCACTAACTGTATTCAGGTAAGCTTTAGGTGAACGCTTTGCAAAGCACACAGTACACTAAGTGAAACACTGACTGTCTGCAGCTAGCACAATCACCTGCCTGCCTGTCACAGTATAGAGAATAACAGGAACGGATCTAGCTAAACTGAATACAGTGTATAAATATATATACAACACCTCTAGGATGCATATATATCCTCAACACACTGTAACTGAAGCTAACTGACCCGCCTGCCTGCTCTATCTAACTCAATATAAATGACACTGTCTGTCTCTGTAATCTCTCATTAAACAACTCCAACACACTACACAAGGGCGCTGAGCCGACGGCCTTATATAGTGTGGGGTGTGTACTAAACCCCCTGAGCCATAATTGGCCAAAGCCACCCTGGCTTTGGCCAATTAGGGCTCTCCGTTTTTTCTGCGCTGTGATTGGCCAATTCATGCGGGTCATAGTGCATGCTTGGCCAATCATCTGCCAGCAATGCACTGCGATGCCGCAGTGAATTATGGGCCACTCTAATTTGGCGCAAACGGCCCATAATGTTCGCAATTCGGCGAACAGCCGATGTTCGAGTCGAACATGGGTTTGACTCGAACACGAAGCTCATCCCTACTCAACACAATGCAATCATGTGAGAAAATGTATAACCTCTCCCAAGAAAACATAATTATCATTCTATCCATATTCTACAAGCTCACAAACCTGGTAGTAAGCATTGCAGCTACCAGGGTAACAAGTCATCCTTTTCGGAGCAATTGATCCCAGTAGGCAGGTCATAAGTTCTTGTGGCCTTCTTGTCATACATCCTTTAAATATTTATGTTTTACAGTATGCATTACAAGTAATTTAGAGGGTTTGTTAGCACTTAATTGGACACAGCATAAACAGCTGACTTTACCATCTTTCTTACTCATGAAGCTTAAAAGAATACAAGAAAGAGGTTTACTATATCAAAATAACTAAATATGGCCTTGAGTTTGGTATCTGTTAACACCTGTTGAAGCCCAGATACAACATTGTTTTGATAAAGGGCTTTTGGTTTATGTGCAATAGATTATACAAATCAATAAAGTAATACACTTCTTTTTATTGCACATTGTTTTGAACTGTTTATTCTGAAAACAGACACACATTTGTATTATTAATATTGCATTCTTTAATATTCTGACTTGTAACAGCTGACATAAATTCACCTTTTCTACAATCACAGAAAGTCATAATCATTATTTGTTAGTACCGGTATATTATTATCCGTTTTTCTATTTTATCCAAGCCAATATTTTTTGCAGCTATTAATATTCATGTTCTTTCTCTTTCAGATAATTTAATTTGCTGCTGCTAGTGTCACATAAACAAGAGAAATCTATAGTAGTTGTCTCTATTATTTCATTGCTTTTAAAAAACAAAAACAAAACATAAATAACAGAAAAAGAGTACAATTTGTAAGTAACTCAACATACCAATAAGCTTACGGAGGACAAAATATCAGCATAACATTTTAGCAACTTTAGGTTTTAGGCTGAGCCCTAGGAGAATAAAGGTGGAAAACCACATTCAGCCTTGATAGGTATCACGTGTAGCTGGATGAATTTTCCTGCATAGTATTCACAGTATTGATAGTATTCAACATGCTATGTTTTCTACACAGTAACGTTCCTGTAACATTTTGTTTCCTTGGAAATTAAACAAAATTCAAACACATTCACCAGCAAACTCAGTGGCACAATAATCAAAGACAGGAGCAAGCAGGGTACACCTTGGATGATCTTACATTAGGCAGTTTTGATGCATACAGCAAGAAGGGTCCCTAGATAATGTCACCTGTGTTAAAGAGCACTGCTGCATCTCACTAGGAATGCAAGGAGATACAGTACAAAGATTATTGTGGGTACTGCTTAGCCAGAATTTACTTTACTGGATGTTCTATATAAGACAGCCAATCCTCGTATTTTTAGCATAAATCAATATTTAGGGGTTAATGGTTGGAATGCAAAGCAATGTGGTCATTTTTGTTATTGGCACAATTGTATGTAAGCATTCATTCAGCAGCAGATTGTCTTCATACTGTACTAATGGACCTCAACAGGGGGCATTCATGCTGAATATTCAAAAACGCACCTAGGCTATGCTAACATAATTTCCTCCTGTAAATTAAATGCAACAAGGAAATAAAAAACAGAGCTACAGAAGGAATTGAATATTGTTTAAAGTATAACTAAAGGCAAAACCTTTTATTTTTTAGGTTAAAATAGCATGGAGAGCAGGGTTGCCAACCGTCAGTAAATTTACAGACAGTTTGTAAAAATCAATGATTTTTACAACTGTCTGTAAATATCAGGGGCTGATAATTTGTCATGCTGTGTTGACTTGTGAAAGTGTAAACCAGTCAAATCACTTGTTGTGGGTATTCTCAGTGTCTCCCTATTGTATTTATACTGTTTAAATATTGATTGTCTTAGTTTTCATTGTCATTTTTCAGGTTGTAGATTTTCCATGTTTTGTCAGTAAACAATTCTGTGAGAGAATGGCAACACTGGTGGAGAGGGAATAGAACACCTGTCAAGTTTTTATTGCTGTCTGTGTCCCTATTAAGGAGAGATTCGCTCTCTCTGCTTGCCCTTTTTACCATTATCACTGAAAGTGTACTTAAAAGAAAATCCCAAATGTTGGGTTGTCACCAGAACAGAAATAGACCCAATGGGGTCACTAGCTCTGGTGACCCTGGTGACAACCAGGGGTTTCCTCACTTTGGACAGATTTCTTCTCACTTCCTGTTTTGGTTATAGGACAGAAAGGGAAGGGAAATCTCCCCAGTGGGGCATAGATGTAAAAATATAAAAAAGCTGACAAGGCTTATAACCCTGTCCTATTCTATACAAAATGAAAAAGAAAAAAGAGTGCCTTTAGTTTTAAGTGCTTTAACTGTAAGATAAAAAAAAACATAATTTAACGCCAAGGAGTAGCTGCAAAAGCAAACAGAAACTTAGGATACTTAAAATGGGAGATTAAAAAATATAGCGTTGAAATAGTTTTAATGTTCTAAAAAATTATTTGCATGGTAATATCTTGAATATAGTTTTCAGATATAATTTTAGACACAAAATAGTTAATAGAACATATGCCATTCAGAAGATGCTCAAAGGCAGACAAATTAATAAATGGAAATATTATCACAACAGAAAGTTAGTAAAACTGGGCATGTTTGTATAGTGCAGGGGTCTCAAACTGTCAGCCCTCCAGCTGTTGCGAAACTACAAGTCCCATCATGCCTCTGCCTGTGGGAGTCATGCTTGTAACTGTCAGCCTTGCAATGCTCATGGGACTTGTAGTTTTGCAACAGCTGGAGTGCCACCAGTTTGAGACCCCAGATATAGTGCCTACCACCCTCTCCTCCTTGTCTTTGTCTCCTCGCAGGAAGAGAGGGCACACCCCGCTATATGCCCGTACCCTCCTGTGTAAAGAGGTTGAGCGGTGTTATGATACAGGTCTCCACAGCCAGGTTCTCCAGAGAATGGCTCTTATCTCTATGCTCAATAAAGACAAGTCCCTATTTCCCCCAATAACTTCAAGGTCCACACCAGCCGTAACTCCAACGTAGAGTTTATTTCTCTTAAAGCACAGTCTCTGATAGGAAAGGTTGGAGAAAGAACAGGACAGCGTAAGGTGTGGGAGAGGTCCAGGCACAAACATAATACACTTCACTGCTTGGCTTCTCAAGCAGACTTAGCCCATTTGGATAGTCTCCCTAGATAGGGACTAGCAGCCAGAATGGTACTTTAACTAACCGCACAGTCACTACACAAACTGGTGATCTTGATCTCTGCCACAGACCTGGTGAACTTGGTTTTCAAAGCTTGGCCTCTTTGTAAGGAGAAGACATCCCTCCAGAGAGTTACCGGGCCCCTTCCTTCACTGTGACTTCTCACCAGTCCCTCGGAATGGTCTTTCCCCGGCCTCCTCGTCTAAGATACGGGTCCCCTCACAAGGCGGCACCCTGAGATTCCTCGATCCTTGGTGGGCCCCAGCCAAAGGTGCTGGGCCCAAGGCCTTCAGTTGCAGCCCCAGGGCTAAAGGTGCCTGGGACTGATTCACCGACCACCGCCCCTGGGCCAAAGGTGCCCAGGGCGGACAGGAACACACACTCCCTGGGAGTAGGACTCCCGACAACGAACAAACCCCCTACAGGCAGCGTCTGACCCTTTTATATCCTCTCCCAGCATACACAGCAGGCCGATCACGCCCACTGCATGGTTGCTGAGAGGGGACACACAAGGCACAGCACTGTATCAGCGGTTCAACCCTGGCCCACCATGGCAGCACCACCCGCAGGCCACAGGGAACGGTACACTGATACTATTCCTGCAGACAAAAATGGTTGATAATGTCCTAACAATTTAGGTGTTTGAGCATAACTACCACTCAAGCACTACCCCTAAATTGAGGACCCTGCTACATTTAGTTTACAAAAAAATATTTTTTAGGATGTAAAAACACATGTAAGTCAGTGACATACAATTTTTGCACTGTACAGAGGAAAAGTAGACATGAGATGCACATGGAGAAAACAGGATTTTAATATTTGTTAATGGTTTACCGAGGTTTAGTAATGGCAAAAACACTTGACATTTAATTTTGATTTAGGGGACTGATCAGACTGGATCATAAAGAATTTTCCCCCAAAAGGTCAAATTGGCCTGAGTTTGCCTCTGCTGGATTTGGAAATGTTGAATTTGAACAATAGATTTTTTCTAACTATGTTTTCTTAAAAAATGACTTATCCAGACTGCAGCAGATAGCTCTTTCTCTACCTTTTATAAAATGTATAAATCCTTTGTAAATCAGAAGTGGTGTAGTTGTCGGATTGTGGCAGGATATGCTCAGCAGTGAGGAAAAGCCCAGCATACAGAAAGATTACTTGTAATGTTTCATCAATAAATAGCAATTTTCCTCAGATACAGTGACTGACTGTAGTGTCAGACAAAGGCTTAAAGGATAAAAGGGAATCAAACTCAAGAAAGAACTGATCACTTTACCAGTCATTGAGGAAACTAGCTATCTATACTATTCCTGTGGTGAAGAATGCTTATTAGGTTATTGTTAATGGAGCATAGATGAATCTACACATCTACCAGGCAGGACACATTTCTAGGGCAAGTAATGTAAAACAAAATTGTACAGTATATCCTTTATCAAGTAAAACAATAAATATACAGTATACGTAAAGTGTTTCAAATGTATATTAAACTTTACTGTATGTCTGGCTTTCTACTTTAATTTTGATGATTTCTCATACTGTCCAACACTTTTCAGTATTTGCTTGGATGTATCCTTAAAGTGAACCCCATTTAATCCTTTAAAAAGTAGAAGACCAGCCAAAGAAAAGGCACCATAAAATGTCTTCTATTATTAGCAAGAAAATGTATTCTCTTCCATTTTCTGCTTCTACTTCCAGTTTCTCATTGTTACTTTGGTCTGACTTTCTGTGACTTCACAGCTAAGCCAAGTAGAGCCAGTAAAGGCACTCATATTGGATAGAAGATAGAGTTAGCCTTAACCACTTAACGACCGCTCACTGTATATATACGTCGGCACAATGGCACCGACAGGCACAATCACGTAGAGTGTACGTGATTGCCTTTGTACAGTTGGGGGGTACGATCGGACCCCCCTTCTGTACAGTGAGCGGTCGGAATTCGTCTGGGAGCGTTCCGAGATGGGGGGGCGGCCGTTCGATTCCAACCACCCCCCCCGCGATCGCTCCCGGCGAATAGAAATGCCCCCTCTGTCTGTGTACTGTTTACACAGATAGAGAAAGCAGGAGGAAGTGATGTCATCTCCTGTGCGGCGCTCACATATACCGAGCGTCGTACAAGAGAAGACACACAGGTCAGTGCACTAACACTACACTAACACCAGCACACATAGGCACATAAATCGCCCCCCCAGGCCCCCCCAGATCACCCCCCAGCCCCCAGTCACAGTGTCACTGATTGCAGTGACCATTTATTTACTGATCACTGCAATCAGTGACATTTGTGACTGTAAAAGTGTCACTACATTTAGTTTTAGGTCCAGTGTAGCCCCCTAACCCCCCCCTAATAAAGATTTAACCCCTTGATCACCCCCCAGATAACCCTTTCACCCCCTAGCACCGCCGTCGCTTGGCGATCATTTTTCTGATCGCTGTCTTGGCGTCGGTGATGCAGATCGGTACCCAGTAATTTTTTTTAGGTTCGCCGCAGGTTTTTATAGCGTCGGGTACCCCCATAAATTATCTAATAAAGGTTTAACCCCCTTGATCGCCCCCCAGGTAACCCTTTCACCCCCTATCACCACTGTCACTAAGCGATCGTTTTTCTGATCGATGTCTTAGCGTCGGTGATGCTGATCGGTAGCCAGTATTTTTTTTTAGGTTCGCCGCAGGTTTTTATAGCGTCGGGTACCCCCATAAATTATCTAATAAAGGTTTAACCCCCTTGATCGCCCCCCAGGTAACCCTTTCACCCCCTATCACCACTGTCACTAAGCAATTGTTTTTTCTGATCGCTGTCTTGGCGTCGGTGATGCAGATCGGTACCCAGTAATTTTTTTAGGTTCGCCGCAGGTTTTTATAGCGTCGGGTACCCCCATAAATTATCTAATAAAGGTTTAACCCCCTTGATCGCCCCCCAGGTAACCCTTTAACCCCCTATCACCACTGTCACTAAGCGATCGTTTTTCTGATCGATGTCTTAGCGTCGGTGATGCTGATCGGTAGCCAGTATTTTTTTTTTAGGTTCGCCGCAGGTTTTTATAGCGTCGGGTACCCCCATAAATTATCTAATAAAGGTTTAACCCCCTTGATCGCCCCCCAGGTAACCCTTTCACCCCCTATCACCACTGTCACTAAGCAATTGTTTTTCTGATCGCTGTCTTGGCGTCGGTGATGCAGATCGGTACCCAGTAATTTTTTTAGGTTCGCCGCAGGTTTTTATAGCGTCGGGTACCCCCCATAAATTATCTAATAAAGGTTTAACCCCCTTGATCGCCCCCCAGGTAACCCTTTCACCCCCTATCACCACTGTCGCTAAGCGATCATTTTTCTGATCGATGTCTTAGCGTCGGTGATGCAGATCGGTAGCCAGTAATTTTTTTTAGGTTCGCCGCAGGTTTTTATGGCGTCAGGTACCCCCATATATTATCTAATAAAGGTTTTAACCCCCTAATTGCCCCTAGTTAACCCTTTCACCAGTAATCATCATATAAGTGTTACGGGTGACGATGGTTAGTTAGTTTGCTTTTTATAGTGTCAGGGCACCCGCCGTATATAACCCAATAAAGGTTTAACCCCCTGATCGCCCGGCGGGTGATATCAATTAGGTTTTAGCGTCAGAGAGGGTCTGCGTCACACCCCAGGCAGCGTCAGGTTAGTGCCAGTAACGCTAACACCCAAGCGTGAAGCATACACCTCCCTTAGTGGTATAGTATCTGAACAGATCAATATCTGATCTGATCAGATCTATACTAGCGTCCCCAGCAGTTTAGGGTTCCCAAAAACGCAGTGTTAGCGGGATCAGCCCAGATACCTGCTAGCACCTGCGTTTTGCCCCTCCGTCCAGCCCAGGCCACCGAAGTGCAGTATCGATCGATCACTGTCACTTACAAAACACAACACACATAACTGCAGCGTTCGCAGAGACAGGCCTGATCCCTGCGACTCCAGTGCTGTAGGAGGTGATTTCACCACCACAGTTAAAAAAAAAAAGAAGCAAATATGCCGAAGCATTGGGGCAGCAGGGGCGGAGGAGCGATTTTGCTCCTAATGCCGCGTACATACGGTCGAAATTCCGACGGAGGCTTGCCCGTGGAAAAGTCCGACCATGTGTGTGCGGCATAACTTTTTTGCGGGAGGATGCCCCCATGCTTCGGCATATATAAATGGTGCATGTATGCCCATCATTAGAAGTGGGTGGATGAAGGGTGGTATTCTAATGGTGGGCATACCCACCGATCAATCTCTTTTTTCGTTCAGCCACCTGGCTGCATGAAAAAAAAAGATTACAATACATGTCCAACAAGGACCAGCAACGTACTGGTATGTTGCTGGACTTTGAATGGTTATACCAGATTGATGCCTGCGGGTTTAGGTATCATCTTGGTATCATTCTTTTCAGCCAGCGGCCAGCTTTAATGTAAAAGCAACCCTAGTGGCTAATTAGCCTCTGGACTGCTTTTACAAGCAGTGGGAGGGAATGTCCCCCCCCCCCCGGATATAAAAAGCGCCATTGGGAAATTGGGAAAGCATTTTATCACACCGATCTTGGTGTGGTCAGATGCTTTGAGGGCAGAGGAAAGATCTAGGGTCTAGACCCCAGTTTTTTCAAAAAAAGAGTACCTGTCACTACCTATTACTATCATGGGGATATTTACATTCCCTGAGATAACAATAAAAATGATAAAAAAAAAACATGGAAGGAACAATTTAAAAATAAAATAAAAAAGCAAAATTAATAATAAAAAAAAAAAAAAAAAAGCACCCCTGTCCTGCCCTGCTCTTGCCCAATGGCGAACGCAAGCGTAGGTCTGGCGTCATATGTAAACAGCAATGGCACCATGCATGTGAGGTATCACCGCGAAGGTCAGATCGAGGGCAGTAATTTTAGCAGTAGACCTCCTCTGTAAATCTAACGGGGTAATCTGTAAAGGCTTTTAAAAATGTATGTAGTTTGTCGCCAATGCGCGTTTGTGCGAAATTTTAAAGCATGTCGTGTTTGGTATCTATGTACTCGGCCTAAGATCATCTTTTTTATTTCATCAAACATTTGGGCAATATAGTGTGTTTTAGTGCATTAAAATAAAAAAAAGTGTATTTTTTCCCCAAAAAATGCGTTTGAAAAATCGCTGCGCAAATACTGTGTAGAAAAAAAAAATGCAACACCCACCATTTTATTCTGTAGGGCCTTTGCTTTAAAAATATATATAATGTTTGGGGGTTCAACATAATTTTCCTGCAAAAAAAAATATGTTTTCATGTAAACAAAAAGTGTCAGAAAGGGCTTTGTCTTCAAGTGGTTAGAAGAGTGGATGTAAGCTTCCTAATGTTGTGTATAAAATGCCAGAACAGTTCAAACCCCCCCCCCAAATGACCCCATTTTGGAAAGTAGACACCCCAAGCTATATACTGAGAGGCATGTCGAGTCCATGGAATATTTTATATGTTGACACAAGTTGCGGAAAAAAGACAATTTTTTTTTTTTTTTTGCACAAAGTTGTCACTAAATGATATATTGCTCAAACATGCCATGGGCATATGTGGAATTACACCCCAAAATACATTCTGTTGCTTCTCCTGAGTACGGGGATACCACATGTGTGAGACTTTTTGGGAGCCTAGCCGCGTACGGGACCCCAAAAACCAATCACCGCCTTCAGGCTTTCTAAGGGTGTAAATTTTTGATTTCACTTCTCACTGCCTATCACAGTTTCGGAGGCCATGGAATGCCCAGATGGCACAAAACCCCCCAAATGACCCCATTTTGGAAAGTAGACACCCCAAGCTATTTGCTGAGAGGTATTGTGAGTATTTTGCAGATCTCGCTTTTTGTCACAAAGTTTTGAAAATTGAAAAAAAAAAAAAGAAAAAAAAAATTCTTTCTTCATTTTCAAAAACAAATGAGAGCTGTAAAATACTCACCATGCCTCTCAGCAAACAGCTTGGGGTGTCTACTTTCCAAAATGGGGTCATTTGGGGGGGTTTTGTGCTATTTTGGCATTTTATGGCCTTCGAAACTGTGATAGGTAGTGAGGAGTGAAATCAAAAATTTGTACCTAGAAATCCTGAAGGCGGTGATTGGTTTTCGGGGGCCTGTACGCGGCTAGGCTCCTAAAAAGTCCCACACATGTGGTATCCCCGTACTCAGGAGAAGCAGCAAAATGTATTTTGGGGTGCAATTCCACATATAACCATGGCATGTGTGAGCAATATATCATTTAGTGACAACTTTTTGTAATTTTTTTTTTTTTTTTTTTTTTGTCATTATTCAATCACTTGGGACAAAAAAAAAATATTCAATGGGCTCAACAGGCCTCTCAGCAATTTCCTTGGGGTGTCTACTTTCTAAAATGGGGTCATTTGGGGGGGTTTTGTGCTATTTTGGCATTTTATGGCCTTCAAAACTGTGATAGGTAGTGAGGAGTGAAATCAAAAATTTGCGCCCTTAGAAATCCTGAAGGCGGTGCTTGGTTTCCGGGGTCCCGTACGTGGCTAGGCTCCTAAAAAGTCCCACACATGTGGTATTCCCGTACTCAGGAGAAGCAGCAGAATGTATTTTGGGGTGCAATTCCACATATAACCATGGCATGTGTGAGCAATATATCATTTAGTGACAACTTTTTGTATTTTTTTTTTTTTTTTTTGTCATTATTCAATCACTTGGGACAAAAAAAAAAATATTCAATGGGCTCAACATGCCTCTCAGCAATTTCCTTGGGGTGTCTACTTTCCAAAATGGGGTCATTTGGGGGGGTTTTGTACTGCCCTGCCATTTTAGCACCTCAAGAAATGAGATAGGCAGTCATAAATTTAAAGCTGTGTAAATTCCAGAAAATGTACCCTAGTTTGTAAACGCTATAACTTTTGCGCAAACCGATAAATATACACTTATTGACGTTTTTTTTACTAAAGACATGTGGCTGAATACATTTTGGCCTAAATGTATGACTAAAATTGAGTTTATTCGATTTTTCTTATAACAAAAAGTAGAAAATATCATTTTTTTTCAAAATTTTCGGTCTTTTTCCGTTTATATCGCAAAAAATAAAAATCGCAGAGGCAATCAAATACCATTAAAAGAAAGCTCTATTTGTGGGAAGAAAAGGACACAAATTTTGTTTGGGTACAACATTGCATGTCCGCACAATTTACAGTTAAAGCAGCGCAGTGCAAAATTCTGAATTCACCTCTGGTCCTCTAGCTACCAAATGGTCCGGGGCTTAAGTGGTTAAAGGGGTTGTAAAGGTTCATTTTTTATTTTCTAAATAGGTTCCTTTAAGCTAGTGCATTGTTGGTTCACTTACCTTTTCCTTCGATTTCCCTTCTAAATGTTTTTTTTCTTTGTCTGAATTTCTCACTTCCTGTTCCTCCTCAGTAAGCTGTTCAGTAAGCTGTTCTGGCTGACTCCACACCACTCGGATGACAGTGTGAAGTTTAGTGAGGAGAAACAGGAAGTGAGAAATTCAAACAAAGAAAAAAAACATTTAGAAGGGAAATCGAAGGAAAAGGTAAGGGAACCAACAATGCACTAGCTTAAAGGAACCTATTTAGAAAATAAAAAAATGTATCTTTACAACCCCTTTAAAATGAAAGAAAGTGAGATCCCAGTAATAAAGGGAAACTAAGTAAGGAAGAAACATATTGATGGCTTTTTCTAGCTCATAAAAGTAATAGTAATTTGGGTTAATTGAAACAACTTTAATTTAAATAGTCCTTTAATATATGCTGCACTTGGTGGCAGCCCCTTTAAGCCACCCAGCAGAGCATTCATTCTCCCTGCTTGTGACAGAGCACTGGAGGAGTAAGGTGGAAATGCATTGGCTGCTGTTTCAGCCAGGGACTATGCCAACCCCTCAGGAGAATTCTCATTTGATGCCACCACAACCTGACTGTAGACTTTCCCACTGCTCTCAGAGCTGTGGGGAGAGCAGCAAAAGACCCAGGTGGAGCGCGCAGAGGGACTTTTGCCACCAGATTCCAAACACAGGTCTGGGGAAGATGTGTTTGCCTGGGAAAAATAAGCTAGCCATAGATTACTTTTTTTTTTTTCTCAATCAGCCAACAGACTCCTCCATCCACAAAGCAAGTTGAACAAAAATAATCCCCTCAACTACACTGATAAGTGTCTGCAGCCCATTGGCTGCACACACTGATCAAGATATATTTTAAAATTGTGTTTTTGTTTTTTTTTGCTTTGATACATGTTCCCCAGGGCAATGCCAACCCTCATGCAATTTCTTTGCAAGGGAATAAAAGTGACCCAAATTTTTATTTTATTTTTTAAAAGTGTAAAAAGAAATAAAATAAGGTAAAATAAATAAGGAAACATTTTTTTTTTTAAAGCGCACCGACAAGCTCGCGCGCAGAAGCAAACGCATACGTGAGCAGCGCCCGCATATGAAAACGGTGTTCAAACCACACTTGTGAGGAATCACCGCGATCGTTAGATCGAGAGCAATAATTCTAGCCTTAGACCTCCGCTGTAACTCAAAACATGCAACCTGTAGAATTTTTTAAATGTTGCCTATGGAGATTTTTAAGGGTAAATGTTTGTCGCCATTCCACGAGCAATCTTAAAGCTTGACATGTTGGGTATCAATTTACTCGACATAACATTATCTTTCACAATATAAAAAAATTGGGCTAACTTTACTGTTGTCTTTTTTTTAATATTCAAAAAAGTGTATTTTTTCCCAAAAAAGTGCGCTTGTAAGACCGCTGCGCAAATATGGTGTGACAAAAAGTATTGCAACAACCACCATTTTATTCTCTAGGGTGTTAGAAAAAAAATGTATATTTGGGGGTTCTAAGTAATTTTCTAGCAAAAAAACTTGTTTTTAACTTGTAAACAACACATCTGAAAAAGAGGCTCGGTCCTTAAGTGGTTAAAGGATTACCTTCTGTTTGTCCCCATGTACATTTTTCTGTCAGTGAACATTGTTCGAAATCACATATCATTTTTTGACATGGTAGTATTCCTCCACTCCTCTAATGCCTCCTAAATCTGGTTCCAAAAATTATTACGCTAACAAAGCAACATTATAAAGTCTTTTTTCATCCCTGCTTTTTCATGGGAATTGTACAATGCCTAGAAGACCTTTATCGAAAAAGGCTAGTTGCCTGTCTTTCTCTGACTTTAGTATTCAAAGACACAGATTCAGAACAAATATGCAGTTTAGGAAAGTCAGCATGAATTCAGAACTCATGTGGCTGTATTTCTCCTGTGGATCACAGGAGTGCAGTTCGTTCTTCACTTCTGTGACCTGTTTTCAGCCAATAGTAGTCTAAAGCCCAATGTCGGCTGACGTTATAGAGCCGGTTCAGGCTGGGGAAAGATCACAACCATATGGTCAGGATACACCCAGGAGCCTGAACCAGCATCTGGCTCAGCCTCCACAGCCCAGTGCTCCAGAGAGTGGGAAGGAGCGAGCAGATAGTGGTGCTCAGAGCTCTCACTCAGTTCTCACACTCAAAGCCGGCAGGGGACAGATGCAGCCATCTTTTCTAAATAGCTTTCTTGCAGTGTGATTCAGACTATCCCAAAATGACCACCGCAATTTACCTATATGAGATAGCTACAGAAATGAGAGGCACATGTGCCAGCCAAAGGGTTTGTGTCACCAGAGAGGAGAAAGTTCTGCAACACAGTCCAGAAGTAATCAGGGTCAGATCTAGCCTGTCTGATCTGGCGTGCTTAGTATCCACATGGTATACAAGTATAATTGTGGAAAGGACTCAGAACATTTCCCGTAAGTTATCAACCCAAAAAGAGGAACACAAAAAAAAAACATCAAGACCACCCGTTTTTGGTGATTTTTTTTGTGCATAGTATCAACACACTATTATCCTTGTGACTACGTACACCACAGTGAATGGTAGGTATGGCAATATTGCGCACAATAGTGGGAGTGGCTTAAGGGGAATGATTAAACATAGTTACATAGTTAGCCTGGTTGAACCAATGAAATAAAAAAACATGCCATTTTATATACACAATCCTATACCCACAGTTGGTGGCAAGGCAAAAAAAAACAGCAAAGCATGATCCAATTTTCTCCAGCAAGGGAAAAAATTCCTTACGATAAGTGAAGAGGCAATCGGATATTCCCTGCATCAACTTTACCTATAAATGTTAGTATCCAGTTATATTATGTGCATTTTGGAAAGAATCCAGGCCTTTTTTTTAAAAGCAATCTACCAAGCTGGACAGAACCAGCCCTTGAGGGAGTCTATTCCACATTTTCACAGCTCCAACAGAACTTGTGCCTATTACCTGAGACCTTCACACCGTCTTAGTAGGTGTGGCCAGGCCAGACAGTCTGTCCTCCAGCTTCCAGTGACTGCTGTGCTTAAACTGTGCTGGATTGGGCTGGGCTTCAGTGCCCAATTATAGAGACTTGCTGATGCCACTAGTTCTGGGGGGAAGACTAAAGTCTGGAGGGGCATAGCCCACCCCAGCACCCCCCTAGATAAGGCCTTGAAAGTAAGGATATCAGAGAGAGAGAGCATTATGGAAGAGGGTAGCTGATAAAGATTGCAGAGAAACATGCTATTCTTCTAGTCAGATTCCTGTTTGTTTAGTGCCTAGAGGACAGCACAGAAAAGCTGGAGCTGGAGCTGGAGCAGTTGCCATCAGATTTTCTGTCTACCTAACTGATGACTGAGGTGATCTGACTGCTTGATTTAAAGTGCCACATGTTTCTCACAAGCAAATTGTACAACAGTGACTATCCATTACATTTCTAGGATTAATGCATTTCTAAAGTCATTTTTTAATTTAAAATAATAAGCATGTTATACTTACCTGCTCTGTACAAGGGTATTGCACAGAGCGACCCTATTCACCTCCTCTGGGGTCCCTCCAGTGGCGGCTCGTGCTCAAATTTTTTGGGGGGGCGCAAACAAACTGAAAAAAATTAATAAAAAATTGTCGCCACTGTGCCCATTAAACGCAGCCACTGTGCCCAAACACCACTAGTTTGTCCCCAAATGCAGCCAGTTTCCCCCCATATACAGCCAGTTTCCCCCCAAAATACAGCCAGTTTGTCCCCAATATACAGCCAGTTTGTCCCCATAATACAGCCGGTTTGTCCCCCAATATACAGCCAGTTTGTCCCCCATATACAGCCAGTTTGTCCCCCATATACAGCCAGTTTGTCCCCCAATATACAGCCAGTTTGTCCCCCATAATACAGCCAGTTTGTCCCCAATATGCAGCCAGTTTGTCCCCCATAATACAATAATACAGCCAGTTTGTCCCCAATATACAGCCAGTTTGTCCCCAATATACAGCCAGTTTGGCCCCCAAATGCAGCCAGTTTGTCCCCCAAATGCAGCCAGTTTGTCCCCAATATACAGCCAGTTTGTCCCCAATATACAGCCAGTTTGTCCCCCATATAAAGCCAGTTTGTCCCCAATATACAGCCAGTTTGTCCCCCATAATACAGCCAGTGTGTCCCCAATATACAGCCAGTTTGTCCCCCAAATGCAGCCAGTTTGTCCCCCAAATGCAGCCAGTTGTCCCCAATATACAGCCAGTTTGTCCCCAATATACAGCCAGTTTGTCCCCCATAATACAGCCAGTTTGTCCCCAATATACAGCCAGTTTGTCCCATATACAGCCAGTTTGTCCCCAATATACAGCCAGTTTGTCCCCCAAATGCAGCCAGTTTGTCCCCAATATACAGCCAGTTTGTCCCCAATATACAGCCAGTTTGTCCCCCATAATACAGCCAGTTTGTCCCCAATATACAGCCAGTTTGTCCCCCAAATGCAGCCAGTTTGTCCCCCAAATGCAGCCAGTTTGTCCCCAATATACAGCCAGTTTGTCCCCAATATACAGCCAGTTTGTCCCCCATATACAGCCAGTTTGCCCCCCATATACAGCCAGTTTGTCCCCCCAATATACAGCCAGTTTGTCCCCAATATGCAGCCAGTTTGTCCCCCAAATGCAGCCAGTTTGTCCCCCAAATGCAGCCAGTTTGTCCCCAATATACAGCCAGTTTGTCCCCAATATACAGCCAGTTTGTCCCCCATAATGCAGCCAGTTTGTCCCCCAAATGAAGCCAGTTTGTCCCCCAAATGCAGCCAGTTTGTCCCCAATATACAGCCAGTTTGTCCCCAATATACAGCCAGTTTGTCCCCATAATACAGCCAGTTTGTCCCCATAATACAGCCAGTTTGTCCCCATAATACAGCCAGTTTGTCCCCCATATACAGCCAGTTTGTCCCCCCAATATACAGCCAGTTTGTCCCCCAAATGCAGCCAGTTTGTCCCCCAAATGCAGCCAGTTTGTCCCCAATATACAGCCAGTTTGTCCCCAATATACAGCCAGTTCGTCCCCCAAATGCAGCCAGTTTGTCCCCCAAATGCAGCCAGTTTGTCCCCCCCCAGCCCTGCACTTACCTTCCTCGGGTCAGCGCCGTCCTTCTTCCGACCTCGATGTCTTCTCCCGCCCTCGATGTCACTTCAGCCAATCAGGTTACCGGTAACCAGACCCGGTGAACCTGATTGGCCAGGGAATGCACCCCCCGTGCATCCTCTCATTAGGTATTTAGAAGCCAATTACAGCCCTCAGGCTGTAGTCGGGAAGCCTATCAGAGCCGCTGGCTCTGATAGGCACTTCTAAAGGCCAACCAGACGCTGTTATTCAGATGGCCGGTGCTCAAGGGGCCAGCCATCTGAATAGTGGGCGGCAGCAATACATAGGTTCATGCAATGCATGAACCTATGTATTGTGAGTGACGGCCGGGCGCAGAAGCGAGCGGGGGCGGTGCTTCTGCGCCCACTATGGACGCACCGCCATGTGTGTAAAAAAAAAGGACATTTAAAAAAAAAACTCTTAAAGGGCCCGTTTTTTTTATTTATTTTTTTGGTGACCACAGGGGGGGGCGGCGCCCGGGCGCCCCTATGGACGGGCCGCCACTGGGTCCCTCACTGGCGCATTTGGCTCCTCCTCTCCTCTATCTGCCCCTATTCTGCCCCATAAAAGAAACTTGCTAAGAGGCCCGACATGCGGGCTCGATCCCGAGCCGGTTTGCCCCACCCCCTGCTCCTACTTCACAGCATTTTATTGATGGCAGCAGGAGCAATGTCTCTGTGAGTAGAGAAAGGGGGAGAGAAGAGATTCAGCTGTGCATAACACTGGATCAATTCTAGACTCAGGTAAGTATGTTGGGAGGTGGCGTGCAAAGCAAGCTGTAAAACATTTTGTTTACCTTAAAGTGGTTGTAAACCCACTTTGTAAACAAACACCTACAGGTAAGCCTAGGTTAAGGCTTACCTGTAGGTGCAAGAAATATCTCCTAAACCGTGTAGGTTTAGGAGATATTTGCAAAAAAAGACATGCACCGATGTCTACGGTGCATGCGCGCCGTAGACAACGGTGCATTCACAGGGTTAATCCCATTCACAATTCCGGCTCTGCCGGAATAGACAGCTCCCGCGCGCATGCGCGGAGTGACATCTTCGCCGCTCCGGCCAATCACAGCGCCGCAGCGGCGCTGTGATTGGCTGGAGTGGCGATACCCGGAAGTAACCTTCCGGGTATCTGAGGAGCGATGGCTGTGGACGGAGCGGGGGACGAGGATGGCTTCGGGGGTCCCGATCTAAGGTAAGTGATGCATAATGAGCTAGTATGCTAGTCATACTAGCTCATTATGGCTTTGTTTTGCAGGTGATTTAAAAAAAAAATTTATCTGGGTTTACAACCGCTTTAATGCTGGGAATGCATTCAGGTACAAAAATATTGTAGCTTTAGAACCACTTTAAATTACTTTACTAAAACACAGCACTACCATATCTTCAGCTATCAGTTTATCCCATCCAGAGCTAGTATGATAGATTGCATTGCAAAGTCAAGGAAAGACTGTCAGTTACAGTTGAATGATAAAGATAGACCATTGCTTTGCAATTGTTTTAATGCCTGTTGGATAAAGTGAATTGGTTGAGAAAAACCTCACTTAAATACAAATCATTTTTTTATTTTTTTCAATGTGTACTACCTTAAAGTGGTTCTAAAGGCTCAAGGTTTTTTTTACCTTAAAAAAACATTTCTGTGCAGCAGCTCCCCTAGCTCCTCTAATACTCACCTGAGCCCCATCTCGATGCAGCGATGTGCACAAGAGCCTCGGCCCTCTGGGGACTCTCACTCCTCATTGCCAATGGCACCCACTGCTGTCAATCACAGCCAGTGAGCCAATCAGGAGAGGGAGGGGGCCACAGCTCTGTCTGTGTGTGAATGATCATGCAGACCCGCAGCACAGGAGTGAGCCTGCTTATATGCCCCCACAGCAAGTTGCACTTGGCAGTTGGGAGGGGCCAGAAGCGCCAGCGGGGGATCGAAGAAGAGGAGGGGCCAGGCTGCTTTGTGCAAAACCACTGCACAGAGCAGAGAAGTATAACCTGTTTGTTTTTAAAAATAAAAAAAATAAAAAGTCATGCTTCGGAAACCCAATCATGACCTTTCCTCTTGGGCCAACTTTAGGCCCCTTTCCCTTATCAATATAGATATGAAAATTCTCACCAAAATCTTAGCTAACCGTTTCTCCCTCGATTTAATCAAAAAGGATCAAGTGTGCTTTGTTCCCCAATGTCAGGCAGGAGACGCCATTAGGTGAATCATTTAGTTGCAACATATCGCCCATAGTCGTTCTTTGGAGACAATGCTTCTATCACTCGATGTGAATAAGGCATTTGACACTCTGTCGTGGCCATCTTAAGTCGGTGCTCTGTCATTATGGCTTCAGTGCTTCATTAAATATTATGGATTGGAGTCTCCTCTTATTCCCATTAGAATGGGTACCCGCCAAGGCTGCCCACTTTCACTGCTCTTATTTATTCTAGCATTGGAACCTTTGGCAGAGGTGGTCCGCTCTATTCAAGACATAAAAGGCATTGAAGTTGTGGGCTCTGCTCATAAGATATCTTTATTCGCCGATGTTATCTTGAAGACTCTAACATGCTATCCCTCTTAGATATTTTTCAGCCCTTTCGGGTCTTAAGGTTAATCACACCAAGTCTAAGGCAATGTCAGTTAGGCCCCTTTCACACTTATATGACTTGTCCCGTGATGGCAAAAGTAGCATGACAAGTCGTTTCCCATGATTTTCAATGACAACCATTCATATTAGTACGACTTCAAGTCGTTCAGACTTCAAAGTAGTCCCTGCACTACTTTGGTCCGATTTTGATGCTACTTACACATGTATTCCCTGAAATCGCGGCAAAATCGTGGCTGCAAAATCGCTGTAAAATCGCGCGACTTTGAAGTCGCAGTAGTGTGAAAGGGGCCTTAATCTTTCATCCTCCGAACTGAAAGCTTTGAAAACTGCCTTCCCGTTTCATTGGTTTCCCTCTTTCCTTACTTGGAAATTCAGCTCACCCCCAGGTATGAAGGACTGTATCAGGCCAATTTTCCACCTTTATTTAGAAACCTGAATGACATGCTCGCTTCCTGGTCCCATCTTTTGTTATCCTGGTTCGGCAGGATCACTTCGGTCCGTATGTCCTACCTCCCGAAACTGCTATATTTATTTAAAGTTTTACCAGTCTCGCTTCCCTCACATATTCTACGTATACAACAGTGCAAGCTCTTGAAATTTATATGGGGCTCCACTCGACTACGAATCAGCAAATAGGTCTTATACGCTCAATGTATTAACAGTGGTTTTTCGGTCCCTAATCTGCAAGCTTATTATACAGCGGCAAATATAGCCCCATCATCTTATCTTCATGAAACACAACAATTGCCAATATGGGCCACCATTAATTTGGAGGATTCCTATCCAATTCCCATTTCCTCTTTAGCCTGGCATCCTTCCAACCCCTGTATGCATACATTAGGGCTATTCCTTACTCACTCTCTTCGTTTGTGGAACTCAGTCAAATTTTCAGCGGGCTTAATCTCCCCTCATCTGCCCTTACTCCATCTTTTTTATTGAGCTTTTGTAGGACCCGATCTCACTCCCCAGGTCTTTTTGCAATAATCTACTCATCTATAATTTCCTTTAAGAAACCCCCATTGCGTTTCTACCATCTTGTCAGGAAAGGCATGTCCGTACAGCAGGAATTGCATGACAGGCACGCAGCTCACAAGCTGGCGGCTATTTAAACTGAGGACTCTTTGCTGTTTGGTCTGCAGCTTCTGTGTGTTCTGACCTGTTACCTGTGCTGACCTCTGATCTTGATCCGGCTTGTTACCACTAATGCTGTCTGCTTGATACACTGACCCCGGCTTGTTTTGGACTTCTCTTCTGCCTGCTGCTCTACTTATTTGCCTGAACATTACCACCCCGGCCTGCCTGACCCTGCACCTGCTCATCCAGCCTGCTATGGCTCAGCTCTGCCAATCGCATACAGTTCCTGCTCCTGCTGCGATTCCAGCCTGCCACGACTCTGGTTTGCCTAACCGTCACCAGCCAGTCTGTTGCACATCCAGCCATGGACGACCAGCTATACTGCCTACTGGACTTATCTCAGGCTCTCCTATGTCACCGTGTTTCTGTGGTTGCTGTCTCACAAGCTAGCGTGGTACGAGAGGCTCTCCTCTACATGTCAGGCTCATGAAACAGGTACGTGACACATCTTTAATGGGAGATTGAGTTAGGAAGGCAGATAGACGCAGAGGATTGTCAGGTCATGACCATAGCGCTCTCCAACTGCTCAAAAAAAATTCTAATTTTGGAGAATGCCTACAAAGTGCTGTACAGGTGGTACTATATGCCAGCAAGGCTGGCTCAATTCATCCCATACTATTCTCCTCTCTGCTTCCGAGGTTGTTCACAAGAGGGCACTATGGCACACATTTGGTGGTCTTGTCCAAAGGTATGCAGACTATGGTTCAGGGTTTACACTCTACTTTGCAAAATATTTCATACTAATCTTAAAAGAGACCCCTTTGAGGCCCTTCTTTGCAAGGCGATTGCAGACTTGCTACGTCCAGAGCGCCAATTAGCGTTGCATCTATTTACTGCAACTAAATTGACTATTGCAAGGGCTTGGAAAACTTTGGTACTTAGTTTTGAATCAGTAAAAAAACGAATGAATGACATCATGGTAAATGAGAAGCTGACAGCTTTCCTTTCGGATACACATGATACATTTCTGAGGGTCTGGTAACCATGGATAGCGTATGCCCAACCTTCTAGATTCAATAATACGCTTCTTTCGATTTAATGATTCTCTGGCGCACACCCCGTAGGACTCTTCTTCCTCTTTTTCTTCTCTCCTTCTCCTTATTTCTAACTTCTTTTCTTCCTCCTTTCAAGTTATTTTTTTGTCTTATTCTGCGTATCTATCATATAGGCCTTTTAGGCTGCCAGGCGAGGTCCTGGTTGGGATGGTTACGGTGATAGCACTTTTATGGTTGTACATTGCACTCTCATCCATATGTAACCCGATTGATAAAGAGCTTTCATGTTTTACCATGTTCAACTGGATGCCCTTGTCTCAAGTCAACATGCACTGCAATCCGGACACCTAAGTTCCCTCATTAGGGCCCCATTAACACCTGAGCGTAGCGTTTTTAGTCATAAAGCCACAAGATTCTTCCTGCGATTTTGCAGAAATTTTTGTGGAGTTTTTTGCCGTGATTTAGACGCGTTTTTGTCGCAATTTTGTACAGGTCAAAAGGTCACCAATGTAAAAAGCAAAAAAACACACAAATCTGCCTAAAAAAGTTCCAGAACTTGTTTGAGCTTCAGGCATTTTGGAGCTTCTGGCTTCAAGCATTTTGGAGTGGAGATGTGAACCATCTCCACAGAGAATAATAGATTTTTTCCCCTCCAGCGTTTTGTAGCTTGAGGCTTCAAGCTACAAAATGCTCAGGTGTGAATGGGGCCTGAAACTGAGCTGCAACACGGTGGCAAGACCATACAGCAGTTTAACAAGACAGGTTTCACTCAGAACAGGCCTCACCATGGTCGACCAAAGAAGTTGAGTGCATGTGCTCAGCGTCATATCCAGAGGTTGTCTTTGGGAAATAGACGTATGAATGCTTCCAGCATTGTTGCAGAGCTTGAAGGGGTGGGGGTCAGCCTATCAGTGCTCAGACCATACGCCACACACTGCATAAAATTGGTCTGCATGGCTGTCTTCGCAGAAGGAAGCCTCTTCTAAAGATGATGCACAAGAAAGCCTGAAAACAGTTTTCTGAAGACAAGCAGACTAAGGACATGGATTACTGGAACCATGTCCTGTGTTTGATGAGACCAAGATAAACTTATTTGGTTCAGATGGTGTCAAGCATGTGTGGCGGCAACCAGGTGAGGAGTACAAAGACAAGTGTGTCTTGCCTACAGTCAAGCATGGTGGTGGGAGCATCATGGTCTGGGGCTGCATGAGTGCTGCCAGCACTGGGGAGCTACAGTTCATTGAGGGAACCATGAATGCCAACATGTACTGTGACATACTGAAGCAGAGCATGATCCCCTCCCTATGAAAACTGGGCTGAAGGGCAGTATTCCAACATGGTAACGACCCCAAACACACCTCAAAGACGACCATTGCCTTGCTAAAGAAGCTGAGGCTAAAGGAGATGGACTGGCCAAGCATGTCTCCAGACCTAAAACCTATTGAGCATCTGTGGGGCATCCTCAAATGGAAGGTGGATGAGCGCAAGGTCTCTAACATCCACCAGCTATGTGATGTCGTCAGTGGAAGAGGACTCCAGTGGCAACCTGTGAAGCTCTGGTAAACTCCATCCCCAAGAAGGTTAAGGTAGTGCTGGAAAATAATGGTGGCCACACAAAATATTGACAATGGACCCAATTTGGACATTTTCACTTAGGGGTGTACTCACTTTTGTTGCCAGCGGTTTAGACATTAATGGTTGTGTGTTGAGTTATTTTCAGGAGACAGAAAATGTACACTGTTATACAAGCTGTACACTCACTGCTTTACATTGTAGCAAAGAGTAATTTCTTCAGTGTTGTCACATGAAAAGATATAATAAAATATTTACAAAAATGTGTGGGGTGTACTCACTTTTGTGAGATACTGTATATAAAAGGTAAGCTATAAAACATTTCTTCTGTATTGCATTATAATTTGTACAGTCAATGGTACTCAAAATGCAAGTTAAACTGGTTAAGTGCAAACAGTGTGAAATGGATTCAGTGGCATTAATTGTCATGCTTCATTTACAGTCAGTTAATTTAAAGTTCATTGTAATTCACTCTCCCATGAAATTTACTGGATTTGTTTTCAATATCATCCGTACCAAATAACATTGTTAAGGCACAAGGTGAAATTAAAATGAAAAGTTTTAATATTCCACAAATAAAGATTATACCTGCAGCTTATTTTTTTTAGACTGTACCTGCTTGGCCAGAAGACGTTTCCTATCATCATGTTTAATTAATTGAGCAGTGTAAAAAGCAACAAAAATTGCAATTTGCAGTAGCTAACAGTAACCAGATATCTGATAAATCCAGAGTGCTAGCTATGGGTTACTACACACTGAATTTTGGATAACTCAATATGTCCATGTATAATATTTAATGCAATCATTAGTCTATTGGGTAAGTCTGCAATTCAAGTGTGTCTAAATAAATAAATAAGATTGGTTTGATTTGTTAAAATCCCTTATTAGAATAAAATTACTGAATCAAACTGCTTTGCAGCTGAAAAAAAAATTCGAGGCAAAAAAGAAGAGAAAAAAATGGATTCCAGTTGTATTATTTTGAATTGACTTTATTAAAATCCGTAAATGTATTGTTTTAATAGTTCTAGCATATCTATAGTACGTAAATCTGTATTGACAACTTGAGAGAGGATGACCAGCATTCTGAGTCATTAAAGCATACAGAACGTAAAGTCAGTACTTTTTTTTCAATTTGAATAAAGAATGGAAAGGTGAATTCTCCTATTGACCTCTGTATTTATTGTTGTCCATTTCCAGATGTTGTTGGGAGCCGTTGCTTCCTATATTCTATTCTGGAAACGTAACTGGAAATTAAGTAATCTTTTCAAAGTGAATGGAATTTATAGAGAGTTCTGATAGACACAAATGCCCCATTGGTAGGCTTTTGTTGTCTAAATGCAGCTATGCCCATGCACATTCTGGTGTTTAAATCTGTGTTCCAAGAGGACCATATTGGCATAACTTATGACGTACACAGGTAAAGATTTGTATTAGCATTTCTGGGTAGCATATAGTGCATTTCTGCACTATTGGCTCTGCTGCTGCTCAGGGCCAACATGTAAATATCAACATTGTGTATCCAGTGACTAGAGATGGACCGAACACCCCCCTGTTTGGTTCACAGCAGAACTCCTGCACAGGAGAAATGTTCTGCCCAAACAGCGAACTCCATTGAAGTCTATGGGAGCCGAACATGAGAAACCAAAAGTGCCCATTTTGAAGGCTTATATGCAAGTAATTGGTCAAAAAAGGTGTATGGAGGGGGTCTGGGTACTGCCCTGAGGGACATGTATCAATGCAAAAAAATGTTTTAAGAAATAGGATTTTTTATAACAGCTTACCTGTTAAATCCTTTTCTTGGAGTACATCACGGGACACAGAGCACTAGTTAATTACTTAATGGGTTAATCTCCACCTTCAGGTGATTGGACACTGGAACACCCAAGACAGAAAGTCCCCCTCTATATAACCCCTCCCATACAGGGGGTACCTCAGTTTTTGTAGAAAAGCAATAAGTATCCCAACAAGAGGGGAGGGAGCTCTGTGTCCCATGATGTACTCCAAGAAAAGGATTTTACAGGTAAGCTGTTATAAAAAATCCTATTTTCTTTTTTGTACATCAAGGGACACAGAGCCCTAGTTAATTACTTAATGGGATGTTCCAGCGTAATGCTATCTTGAGGGGAGGGAGAAACAGATCAAGGCAGACCGCCACCAGACGTGAGGACCTATACTGCTGCCTGCAGCACACTGCGCCCATCCTCATGCCCCCTTACATCCACCTGATAAAATCTAGTGAATGTGTGGACCGAAGACCAAGTTGAGGCCTTGCAGACCTGAGCCATGGAGGCCTGGTGATGCACCACCCATGAAGCACTAACTGCTCTGGTAGAGTGCGCTTTCACATGAAAAGTAGGAATCTTCCTCTTTAAATCATAAGCCTGAACAATAACATGTCAAATCCACTTAGAGATAGTAGATTTCAATGCTCCCTGGCCCTTCCTGGGACCCTCTGGCAGCACAAACAGAACATCAGTTTTACGTATCTGAGCTGTCGCTTTTAGGTAAACCTTGACTGCTCTCACTACATCCAGAGAGTGCAATAATTTTTCTTCCGCAGAATGCGGATCTGGAAAAAAGGAAGGTAGGACCACATCTTGATTCAAATGGAATCCTGACACCACTTTAGGCAGAAAGGTGGGTGGGGACGCAGCACAACTCTGTCTTTGTGGATAATTAGATATGGCTTTTTACAAGAAAAAGCTGCCAATTCTGATACCCTTCTAGCAGAGGATATGGCAACCATAAAAAACGATTTCCTTGTCAAAAGGACCATAGGAATATGGCGTATTGGTTCAAAAAGCTGCTTTTGTAATACTAACAAAACTAAATTCAAATCCCACGGGCACAAGGGAGATCTAACTGGCGGATTTAAGCACACCATCCCTTGTATAAAGGCCCGGATCAAGGAATGTGAAGCAAGCGGCCTTTGAAAAAATACTGATAGACCTGACCCTTGATTGTACTCAAGGCCAGCTTCATTTCCACTCCCAACTGTAGAAAGGCAAGAACTCTACCAATGACATACTTTCGAGGATGCCATCCTTTGGATTCACATCAGGAAACATATGCCTTCCAGATTCTGTAATAAATAAGCCTGGAGGCCGGCTTCCTAGCATTGACCAGAGTGGAGAGAACTGGACCCGAAAGCCCATGACTTTTTAAGACGTAGGTCTCAACAGCCAAACCGTCAAATTTAGACTTTGTAAAGAAGGATGGAACACTGGTCGCTGCGTGAGCAGGTCTGGGCATAATGGAAGGACCCATGGTTTTCCTACAGCCATTCTCACAATCTCTGTATACATGTACCATGATCTTTTGGGCCAAGCTGGGGCCACAAGGACTACCGGTTTTCTTTCCTTTTTGATTCTGCGAAGGAGTCACTGTAGGAGCAGAACTGGAGGAAACGCATATATCAGTGAAAACTGATCCCATGGAACTACCAACGCATCTGTTCCACACACTAGTGGATCCCTTGTCCTTGACACAAAGTTGTCCAACTTCACGTTGAACCTTGAGGCTAGTAGATCTACATCCGGGGTACCCCATTTCTGGCATATGGCCAGAAATATATCGAGATGCAGGGACCACTCCCCTGGGACCAGCTGCCGGCGTCTCAGATAACCTGCCTGCCAATTTTCCACTCCCGGAATGAAGACTGCAGATAGGCAAGGTACATACTTCTCTGCCCAAACCAAAATATGGTCCACCTCCCTCTGGGCAGCCAGACTCCTGGTGCCCCCTTGGTGGTTGATATAGGCCACTGCTGTGGCATTGTCAGATTGTATCCTGACTGGACAGTCCTGTAACCTGTACGTCCAGGCCCTGAGGGACAAATGTACTGCCCGGATCTCTAGGATATTGATGGGTAGAATCGTTTCGGCTTCGGACCATTTTCCCTGGACCGTAGCCTCCTCCAGGACTGCTCCCCAGCCCAAAAGGCTGGCATCCATTGTCACAACTTTCCAGGTAACCGGGGTGAAGGACTTTCCCTTCTGTAAATTTTTAGTTAGCAACCACCAACTGAGGCTCTGGCGCATTTCTGACGTCAGATGCATAGGCAAGTCCAAGGCTTGGATCCTTTTGTTCCAAGCAGACAAGAAGCCATTTTGCAATGGACTTGAATGAAACTGGGCATAAAGACCAGCCTTGAACGAGGCTACCATCTTTCCCAACAACCTCATGCAAAGGCGAATGGAAGGCCCTTTCCTTGCTTTGACCAAGTGGACCAGTTCCTTCATGGATTTGACCTTTGACTGGGGCAAAAAAGCCTTTCTTCAAGCTGTGTCTATGACCATACCCAGGTACTCCAGCCTTTTTAGTGGCTGCAAGGATGATTTCTCTAGGTTGAGAACCCAGCCCAGGCGTTTTAGATATTTGACTGTGCTGCGCACACTTTGGTTTAAACGTGCTACTGGCTGATCTACCAGCAACAGGTCATCCAGATATGCCGTTACCACTATGCCCTGGGCCCTTAGCTTTGCTAGGAGTGGGGCCAGAACCTTTGTGAAAACCTGGGGTGCAGTAGCTAGACCGAAGGGTAGGGCCACAAACTGGAACTGGCGCTGTTCTACTGCGAACCATAGGAACCTTTGGTGAGCGGGAAATATAGGCACATGCAGGTATGCATCCTTGATATCTATTGAGGCTAGAAGCTCTCCCCCTTGTAAGGTGGAGACCACTGAGCGGATTGACTCCATGTGAAAAGAGCGGATGTTCAGGGATTGATTCAGATCTTTTAGATTTAGAATGGGTTTGACATCTCCCTTTGGTTTTGGAACCATAAAGAGATTCGAATAAAAACCATTGCCTTACTCTTCTGAGGAAATCTCTATGATTACCCCTTGGGATAGCAAGTGTTCTAATGCTAGGAAAAAGGGCCTTCTTTTTACTGGATCCTTGGGAATGCTCGATTTTAGAAAACGAGACGGCGGAAGCTCCCGAAATTCTAGCCTGTAACCCAGAGACACTGTGGAGATGACCCACTTGTTCTGAATCTCTTCCTGCAAAGCCCTTGAAAATCGCAGAAGTCTTCCCCCCGCTCAATCGAGCATGGGCGCCCCTTAACAAGGGGGCCTTGGGGCTCTGCTTTGCAGATTTCTGTCCTCAAGGTTTCTTTTCCTATGAAAACTGGGCTGCAGGGCAGTATTCCAACATGGTAACGACCCCAAACACACCTCAAAGACGACCATTGCCTTGCTAAAGAAGCTGAGGCTAAAGGTGATGGACTGGCCAAGCATGTCTCCAGACCTAAACCCTATTGAGCATCTGTGGGGCATCCTCAAATGGAAGGTGGATGAGCGCAAGGTCTCTAACATCCACCAGCTATGTGATGTCGTCAGTGGAAGAGGACTCCAGTGGCAACCTGTGAAGCTCTGGTAAACTCCATTCCCAAGAAGGTTAAGGTAGTGCTGGAAAATAATGGTGGCCACACAAAATATTGACAATGGACCCAATTTGGACATTTTCACTTAGGGGTGTACTCACTTTTGTTGCCAGCGGTTTAGACATTAATGGTTGTGTGTTGAGTTATTTTCAGGAGACAGCTAATTTACACTGTTATACAAGCTATACACTCACTGCTTTACATTGTAGCAAAGAGTAATTTCTTCAGTGTTGTCACATAAAAAGATATAATAAAATATTTACAAAAATGTGTGGGGTGTACTCACTTTTGTGAGATACTGTATATAAAAGGTAAGCTAAAATACATTTCTTCTGTATTGCATTATAATTTGTACAGTCAATGGTACTTGTAACGGGAGGGCCCGGGGAACCCAGAATATCTTAGAAAGTATGAGATACCCTTGCTTCAGCTTCCCCAATGCCTCTTATGTGTAAACCACCCTGTGTCCCTATTAGGGGCACAGGGTGAATGAAAAGCCCACCATGATCTGTGATAGCCATATCCAATACTGTATATACATGGCACATATTGGATATACTGTGTGTGGGCTGTTTATGTAATACTTGCTGTGATGGTGTGTGATTACATTCTATTGTCTATTGTGGCTGGTGGGAATTAAGCCTGTAATTATAGGTTGTGGAACTAGCAGACAGACAGGTTAATTGAAGAGATGCTGATGTGTCACCTGTCTGCTTGTGTAATGTTAATGAACCTCAAATATGCTACAGATCCTTTCATTGTGTGAAGTCTTTTGATAATGTTGATTGGGAGACAAAAGCTAGCCTAAAAGGTCATATGTCTGAGTCATCAAGCTGTAGTTAAGTAGATCATGTAAATTAGCTGGTCAAAGATGTATAGGGAGAGAACATAAGAAACTCCCCTCTATGTGTATAAAGGTTGCAATGTTTTTCAATAAAGTCAATATATATCTTGGGAAGATACAGAGTGTGTTGTCTCGTTCTTCTGGAAGGATTAATCCTATGGGAAGTGGTCGCCTGACTGTGGAGCGTCGGTAGTGGATGTGTGTCCAGGAGAGGGAAGATATCTAAACGGCGTTACTCCCTTTCATATTTGGGGTGCCGTTACAGTACTCAAAATGCAAGTTAAACTGGTTAAGTGCAAACAGTGTGAAATGGATTCAGTGGCATTAATTGTCATGATTCATTTACAGTCAGTTAATTTAAAGTTCATTGTAATTCACTCTCCCATGAAATTTACTGGATTTGTTTTCAATATCATCCGTACCAAATAACATTGTTAAGGCACAAGGTGAAATTAAAATGAAAAGTTTTAATATTCCACAAAAAAAGATTATACCTGCAGCTTATTTTTTTTAGACTGTACCTGCTTGGCCAGAAGACGTTTCCTATCATCATGCTTAATTAATTGAGCAGTGTAAAAAGCAACAAAAATTTCAATTTGCAGTAGCTAACAGTAACCAGATATCTGATAAATCCAGAGTGCTAGGTATGGGTCACTACACACTGAATTTTGGATAACTCAATATGTCCATGTATAATATTTAATGCAATCATTAGTCTATTGGGTAAGTCTGCAATTCAAGTGTGTCTAAATAAATAAATAAGATTGGTTTGATTTGTTAATGTTATTAGAATAAAATTACTGAATCAAACTGCTTTGCAGCTGAAAAAAAAATTCCAGGCAAAAAAGAAGAGAAAAAAAATGGATTCCAGTTGTATTATTTTGAATTGACTTTATTAAAATCCGTAAATGTATTGTTTTAATAGTTCTAGCATATCTACAGTACGTAAATCTGTATTGACAACTTGAGAGAGGATGACCAGCATTCTGAGTCATTAAAGCATACAGAACGTAAAGTCAGTACTTTTTTTTCAATTTGAATAAAGAATGGAAAGGTGAATTCTCCTATTGACCTTGATATCCTTGATATCTATTGAGGCTAGAAGCTCTCCCCTTGTAAGGTGGAGACCACTGAGCGGATTGACTCCATGTGAAAAGAGCGGATGTTCAGGGATTGATTCAGATCTTTTAGATTTAGAATGGGTTTGACATCTCCCTTTGGTTTTGGAACCATAAAGAGATTCGAATAAAAACCAGTGCCTTGCTCTTCTGAGGAAATCTCTATGATTACCCCTTGGGATAGCAAGTGTTCTAATGCTAGGAACAAGGGCCTTCTTTTTACTGGATCCTTGGGAATGCTCAATTTTAGAAAACGAGACTGCGGAAGCTCCCGAAATTCTAGCCTGTAACCCAGAGACACTGTGGAGATGACCCACTTGTTCTGAATCTCTTCCTGAAAAGCCCTTGAAAATCGCAGAAGTCTTCCCCCCACTCAATCGAGCATGGGCGCCCCTTAACAAGGGGGCCTTGGGGCCCTGCTTTGCAGATTTCTGTCCTCAAGGTTTCTTTTGACCCTGAGCTTGGCCCTGGGTCTTACCTTTTGAACTTGGCTGAGGAGGCCGTCACCACTGCCTGGAGGCTGTAGCTCCCGGGACTGGGGAAAGAGAACATTTAAAAGAAGGATGTTTACTCTCTCTTTTACCTGGTAAAAGGGTAGTTTTACCACTAGAAATCATCTGGATGTATTAATCCAGGTCATCCCCAAACAAGCGTTCCCCATGAAAGGGAAAACCAGCCAAAAGCTTTTTGCATGGTGCCTCAGCTGACCAATGCTTCAGCCACAAAATCCTGTTCATATGTACTAGCAGGAGAGTAAGGCGGGATGCTTGCTGAATAGAATCCTTAATAGCATGCACCACAAAACATAAGGCCTTAGGTAAGCCTGCCAAAAGTTTGGCCTGCTGAGCAGGAACCATTTTGATCACCTGCTTTATCTGATTCTTTAGGAACTGACACACGCCAATCGCTGCCAACGCAGGTTGAGTTACAGCGCCAGCCATAGCAAAGGAGGATTTAAGCAGATTCCAGCTTCTTTTCTGTTGGATCTCTAAATATCTGAACATTGTCCACAGGACAGGTCAGACTTTTATTCACGCAAGAAATAGCAGTGTCTATTGCTGACATACTCCATCTCTTGGTGAATTTCTCCTCCATTGGATAAAGCAAGGAAAGCTTTTTAGGAGGAGAAAATAGCTTATCTGGGTGATCCCAGTCAGCATAAATAAGCTTTTCCAGTAATGGATGGACTGGGAAGGCATGCAAAGCCTGTGGGGATCTTAAGGACCCCAAGGAGGAGACAGAGGTTTTGGTTGACTTCGGCTGAGGGCAACTTGTACATAGCCCAAATGGCCTCTGTAAAAGATTGCACCTGTAACTTCAGAGCTTATGAGGCTGAAAAAAGTTCCTCTGAATCCCCTGAATCTGACTGCTCCTGTTCCTTGTCCCCTGATGGTGTTTCTTCATCATCAGACTGTTGACCCTCTGATAGGGGATCTAGAGCAGGATAAGGGGACCTACCCCGCTTACTGCTCTTTTGTGAGGATGCTGTGATTAAAGCAGCTAACCTCCCTTCTAAACCAACTAATGCTGATGCTAAAGCGCCCTCAGTGACGTAAGCAGGAGCTGAAATGTTGGAAGAAGCTGCAATGTCTGACAGGGCAAATGGCTCATCCTGTGGGGCCGCCCCCAGTCTTTCAGGGGAGGACGGTACCGTGGAGGCATGCTCAAGATCCTCAGATCCTGATGGCGACGCCTTTGTGCCCCTCTTTTCTGCCCCTGGACCCCTTTTCCGGGGAGACATAGTCCTAAGCCCAAAATCAGAGGTACTAAAACAGGTGCATCAACTGCTGAGCTTTTGTCCAGCAAAAAAATTCCGCTAAGTAGGTGTCTTTAAACAGTATGCCTGAATCCAATACACAGAGAAAGCTTACATGCCCCAACAAGCTGCTGTGTCCCACCGCATACAGAGCTCCTGGCGTCTGAGGCTTTAAACAACTAGCCTTGCACCTGCGCAGTAAGCCGACGTGCACGCCGATCTCCACGTGCACGTTCGGTGGCAACTACGCCCCCTTCCCTCCCCGCCGTCTTGCCAGAATAAAAATGTGTCCCTGCATGCGTGACAGGAGACAGCGGCGGGGGGAGAAGAGGAAAAAAACTCCTTCAGGGGAAGGGGGGAAGAGGGGGATCGCAGTGGGACCTGCAGATGGCAAAGAACCTGTGGCAGAGCCTGAAGCGGAGGAATTGAGCAGATCCATGGACCTGCTGACACTGAGCTTTCCTGGGGAGCATGGTAAGCAAAAACATCAGATATGTGTTTAACACCCTTTAGTGGCTGAAAACAGGCAAGACATGCTACTAAAAGAACTAAATCCTAAGTTTTTCATAGGAATATCTTCACTTACCTTATCCCACCCCAGGATACTGCTGAAGACCAGACAGACCCAATCTTCACCCATCACGGCGGGTCATGTCGTGCCAGACCTTCAGGGCTCTGGGTTCTCATTAAAGGGGACCTCTTCGCTGGACCTGTAGAGCACCCTGCCAGAAAACCTTTGGGCATTTAAATATGTGCCAAAATTGCTGGGTCCCAGGGTCCATTCCTACAAGAGAGACATTACAGGCAAAACTCTGTTCTTCCTCAAGGCCCGGGTACCATCCATTTTTGGCCTTTAGGCACTTTTGGATGTATCCGGTTGCATAGCTCCTTGACCCCTGCAGGGATCTGCAGTGGAGTTCTTCTTAGCACATCTTTAACCAAGACCAACACCTTAGACACTGGCAAAAAAATGAGGTACTCCCTGTATGGGAGGGGTTATATAGAGGGGGACTCTTGGGTGTGCCAGTGTCCATCACCTGAAGGTGGAGATTAACCCATTAAGTAATTAACTAGGGCTCTGTGTCCCATGATGTACAAAAAATAAAAGTTTTTTCAGGATCAGTGATTTTAATGATACTTAAAGTGCAAAAATAAAAATGAAAAATTCCTTTAACCACGTAAAAACCAGCCGCCGCAGTACAACTCTCCTGGGCGAATCGCCATCATTGTTCTTCGGCCGCTTTAAGACCTCTAGGGGCGGAACATCTGCCGGCCACCTGCGATCGCTCCTGAGAGAGAGAGACAGAATGGGGATCTGTCAATGTAAACAGACAGATCCCCGTTCTGTCAGGGGATGAGAGACAGAGCTGTTGTTTAGGAACAGAAATCTGTCTCCTCCTCCAGTCACTACACTCCCCCCACAGTTAGAAACAACTCCCTATGGAACACTTAACCCTTTGATCGCCCCCTAGTGTTAACCCCTTCCCTGCCAGTGACATTTATACAGTAATCAGTGTCTATTTTTAGCTCTGATCACTGTGTAAATGTCACTAGTCCCAAAAAAACATCAAAAGTGTCCGATCTGTCCGCAGCAATGTCGCAGTCCCGCTAAAAATCACTGATCACCGCCACTACTAGTAAAATAATAATAAAAAAGTCATAAATCAATCCCCTATTTTGTAGATGGTATAACATTTGTGCAAACCAATCAATATATATGCTGATTGCGATTTTTTTTACCAAAAATATGTAGAAGAATACATATTGGCCTAAACTGATGAAGAAATTCGTTTTTTTTACATTTTTGGGGGGATATTTATTATAGCAAAAAATAAAAAATATAATTTTTTTCAAAATTGTCTGTCTTTTTTTGTTTATAGCGCAAAAAAACAAAAATGCAGAGGTGATCAAATATCACCAAAAGGGGGGGCGTGGCGACGAAGCTCCAAGATGGACGCATGAGCTGAGAGCTCCTCTCGGCCACCGGAGAGTATCCATCGCTATCCGAGTTCACCGGCTACATCCGCGACCACAAGACCCTTCCCTGGATTGGGGAACCCTGCTGCACCTCACAGGCATGCCGAGGAACAGAAAGAACCCGCAGAAGCCGTGAAAATTACCAAGCTTCTTCACGATGCGCGGGCTACAACAAAATGGCGGCGGCGCTCACACAGACCGGCCGCGATCCCTGCGTACGGCAGCAAAGGAGCCCTGAAATAACCCAAAATACCCACATCTAATAGCGGTTCATCCTCTGGAACAGCCAGCCCGTCCACCAGAAGCCCAGCAAAACAAAAACAGAGGTTATCCTCGCCGGACAGGCTGCTGACAGACCCTGAAATGGAGGTAAGCGGGCCCACAGGCACAGATAAAGCTGCGCAGCACCACACCACAGACCCCATTGCGGCCTACCCCACCAAAGACCGGCTAGTGTCAGACACAATCCTGAAAGAGATTCTGTTTTCCCTGAAGGCCTCCCTCCACTCAGACCTGACAGCAGGAATCAAATACCACCAAAAGAAAGCTCTATTTGTGTGAAAAAAAGGACATACATTTTGTTTGGGTTCAGCATCTTACAATTGTCAGTTAAAGCGACGCAGTGCCGTATTGCAAAAAAATGGCCTGGTCAAAAGGGGGCAAATACTTCCGGGGCCTGGGAATCCTCTTAGTCTGCCTGTAAAGTGGCACATCTGTAGCATGTATAGAACATGCTGCAGAAAAAATGTAAGTCAAATCACCTTTAAATTGACTTGCAGTTGTGATTTAAAAAAAAAGCAAAAAATGGTGTGGGGTCCCCCCCCAGTTCCACCACCCCATTGTGACCTCACCAACCCAGCATGCATCGGTTGGTGACATCACAAGGGGGCGGTGCCACCTGGTAATGTCGCCAGGTGGCCCCACCCTTACCTATGTAAGAACTGTTAAACGGCAAGCCAGTCATTTGGCGGTTTGCCTTCACAGCGAGCGGAGCAATTTTTTATTTTTATTTTCCGGTCGGGGTGCGGCGGGCATTGTGATTGATGATTGATTTACACCAGGGGACACAGTTTTTTTATTTTTTAATAATGAAATTGTCAAAAACTGTCTCTGTGTTTTTATTACTTTGTGACACTTTTTTGGTGAATGGGTAGGGGTACTATGTACCCCATACTCATTCACATAGGGGGGCCAGGATCTGGGAGCACCCTTGTTAAAGGGGGCTTCCAGATTCCGATAAGCCCCCTGCCTGCAGACCCCACCACCACAGCCCAGGGTTGTGGGAAAGAGACCCTTTTCCCCTTCAACATGGGGACAAGGTGCTTTGGCGTGCAGAGCCCCCCCCCACCCCAAAGCACCCACCCCCCCATGTTGAGGGCATATGTGGCCTAGTATAGTTCAGGAGGGGGGACAAGCGATCCAGGCTGCATGCTCAGGTAAGGGGAACCCACACCGTTTTCTATTTTGGCATTGTATAAATTGGTGGGGCCCATGTAGTTTATTTTTTTACTATTCTAACCAGCAAATGTTTTTTTTTATTCAGCTGTCAGCAGGGAAGCCCATTGACAGCCGATGCATCGGTTGTTAAGGACGCCGCCGACGGCTTCCCAGCCCCGCTTCTTAACAACCATATTTTACTGCGCTCTGATTGGGCAAAGCTTTGCCTAATCAGGGCTTTGAATGCATTGTGCAGTGTGCAATACATTGCATGGCATTCGGCGGGACGAACACCTGTCAAACACCCTGCAAATTCGGGTGTTCCTCAAAAAGGGCGAACAGCCAATGTTCGGCCCAAACTCATGCTCGGGCCAAACTGTTCGCCCAACACTACCAGTGACATCTGCACCACTAATTACACACACCACTGATATTTACATGTCAGCCCTGAATGATTAATTTGGGTCCTTGCACACAGTGTCATGATGCTGATATTTTTACAGTGCATGAACAGACAAAGAGGCAAAACCAGCATGGTTCAGGGTGTTGCTGTTCACCATCGGGTTGGCCCAGCCAATCAAATCAAATTATACACAGGCAGAAACAGTTCCTCCCACCAGCTTTCAGAGTTTACCTGATGGGGAACCACAACTGAGAACAGTAGAATCTACCCCCTCATTCTGAATGTGCACCTGATGGGGAACTGATTTTCACCATTATTCACAGGCAGAAACCGCTCCTCCCTTGAAGAAACAGGTGGCTCAAGCCTACCACCTAACATTCTAGTAACCAATTGTGCAGATTTGTGTAGTTCACATGTAGGCATTTAAACATTTGTAGCGCCCTGCTACTGATGACCAGGCGCTATGTTAAATTTAGTGGGTGTCTAAGCTGGTAGTTAGCTCAGACTCTGTAAATAATTAAGGCTAAATCAGCCTCTGTTCCGGCTATGGCTGGGTTGGGAGACTTCCCACTGTTTGCCTGTAGGTGGTGTTACCACCCCAGGCCAATGTGGAAGACTAACAGGCCAAAGTGCATTGGGTGCCTTTCCCTGGGAACAGTTCAGTGGGAGTGGTCTACCCGCTGAGCATGCTGGGGAAGGGTACTTGAGGGGCATACGCCATCATTCTGGGCTCTTCTTTGCCTCGTGGCCCTCCTGGCTCGAGGCATGTGTTACTGAAAATTCAGTCTCAGAGCCACGTTGGTCCGAGGCTGTAACTATGCCAGGTAGGCCCAGTTGTCTTGACTGGGGCCTACACTTGAAGGTGATCCTGTGCTGTCCGTCCTGAGGGAGGAAACCACTCAATTGAGGAAACCAGGGGAGGACCTGACCAGGAGAGGACCGAGCGGAAGGCCGGTATCTTGCGGAAGGCCTGGGGACCTTATTGAGGGATGCACCGTAACTAAAGTAGCCTTACAGTCTGCCGGGTTGGCTTAAAGGCTCTTAGACTGTAAGGCTGGATATCCGGGTACTAAAATCCTGTGGCAGAGGATAACTGAATGGTTCAACATAACCATCAAAAAGGTCTGTAGCAGAGACTGTTTTCTCTTATCTGTTCATGCATCATTCCGGCTGCTAGGCCAAGTGAGAGGGGCCTATCCGGGTGAGCAGTACCCACTCGAAGGAGAGTGGTGAGTAAGACTTTGTGTATTAGGAGTTTCCCAAGTGATCTGCTGTGTGTGCCTGAACCTTCCCCTAACCCTCCATCCCTCTTCCTATACAAGTTTGTTTGGAAAATAAAGCCTGAATAAAAGGATTCATAACTTGTGTGGACATTGAAGTTACTGTAAACTCTCAACCCCTAGACAACGAATATTGAGGTAACGTACAAGGCCCAAAATCGAAACCAGCACCTCCTACGGGGGGTGTGCGACACGTAGGGGGCTCATCCGGGATTTGCCGTTACCTCCCGCAACTGGACTGAAAGATTTTATTATTTCACCGAGAGACTACAAATTAAGAGGGTGTTGGACTGTATTCTTCAAAAAAAGGGGTTAGGTGTGCAGATCAATCTGGTAACTGTGTAGGCTGTGGGCGGAGCCAGGAAAGCCCACAAGCTACGTGCCAGAAAGACCAAAAAGGGGAGGAGATTCTGCCTCCTGTGTGAGACGTGTGTGTGTCTGGCGCCAAAGGGAAAAAGCTATGAGATCACAGTGAGAGGATCGGAGAGCAGCCATGTTGTTGTACTCGTTGGCACAGTCCGTGTCAGGGCCTAGGATGTTTCCTGCTAATGCTGGTGCAAGCGTTACACGGTCAGGAACCCTATTGACGGATACAGGCATCCGAATGAAGCCGCATGGGCGTTTCATTTTGTACACCAGTGGAGATGTGGAAGCGCTTGGCATGTTGTGCCCTAAATGTGAGGGACTGGCCGTTCAGCTACGTCTATTTGCCCGATGCTTACACTGTGGGTAGTATTTGTTTGCGGTGCACCCGCCTACTGACTCGCCCCGTGCCCACCGGGTGGATTGGACCACAGGCATCGCTACGTTGGAGGATGTTGCCCGCGGGCCTGTGGCTGAACCTGTACTTGTCGCGCCTGTTGCGGTGAGTGACCCCAGAGGGAATGCTGTTGCTGCAGTTGTTGCAAAACCCTCTGCGGACATTGTTCTGGATACCACCTCCACAACACTTGTCCCCATTGCACCCACCCGGAGAAAGGTGGGATATGTGATAGCTTCCCGCGGCCGTGGTAGAGGCCTACCCCAGATACGACCGGAACCTGAGAGAAATTATATCCCAGGGATGTCCACATCAGGAACCGGTAAGAAATCTGGGGAAAACTATTCGGGACTGTACGTAGTTATTTGCCGGCAGAAGAGTTGAAAAACTCGGAACTGGACTCTCTGTCAGCTGTTTGTGGAAAAATATTGGAGTCTATGTCTCAGGAGTTATTGTGGGATAACGTGGAAGATGTTACTTCAACACATAGCTGTTCGGAGTGGACAGCTATGGACTCCGGGGAAACTACACCCAGGGTGGAAACCCCGGACACTGATAAAGGGACTTTGCCTGTTAAAGAGATATTGCCTAACCCTGCTAAGTCCATGATAAAGAAATCGCCAGATTCATGTGTGTTGCCCGGGACGGGAAGCTCCCGTTCATTACCCAGTCTTGTCCGTCTACAGAGAGTGCTTATGAAAAGGGTAGCCACGGAGTACGACCTGGAATTCCCTTACGTCCCAAGGGAGATAATGCAGGAGATTGAGGCAAACAGGGAGCAGTGGTACGGTGAAGCCATTTGGGACTATTTGTCTGTGCTAAAGCCATTTAGAAACTTGGACTACTCTTTTATTATGGCAGACCGCTTTAAAGGATGTTGGCTGCACTGGAGCTACAGCCGGCACATCCACGCTGATCGGATGACCGTTTCCAGACCAGGAAAAGATGACATTGTGTATTTTATTACTACCCTGGACAAGCAAGGAAAACCCCTGACTCTGCCGGATCCCAGGTTTTACCTATGATCAGTAAAAGTGACCTTTTGTCCTCATTTCTATTTTTCTTTTATGCAAGAAAGAAAATTTTCAACTGAGAGAAGGATTTTTTTTTTGTTTACCTTCTCATTTTTGCTATGCTAACTGGACTCTGGGGAAATTAGTCAGTTAGGAATAGGGTTGCTGAAGACTTCGGGATCAAGATGTCTATTTGCTTCAGCTCTTGGATTTAACAGACTCTTGTGTATTACCTCTGACACTAGGTGGCAGTGATCAGTAGAGTAGGGAGAGACTTTCCACGTTGATTATACATCTTTTAAAAGTAGATGGAAGGTTCCAACTCCTAGGAGAAGTAGCTTTGCTACATTTGAAATGTTTTAATGGTTGCTATGGTATTAGTCTGTGTGTCTTTGTTTGTTTTTTCAGGTAAGCCGGATCTTCTATCAAGACTGCTGGAGAGTGGGTGGTCTAGACAGTTAGTGAGGGATTGTAAAGTGTGTATTATTGTGATCTTACTGTAAAGTTCATGTGATGTTTTGCATTTTCATTTCCTTCCCTTTCCCTCCCCTTCCAGGGTTTTGGTTCAGATACTGGTCCTCAGGACTGAGGACAAAGTTTTTCCAGACACTGGGGACAGTGTCTTGTTGTAGTGGGGGGAGTATGTAGCGCCCTGCTCCTGATAACAAGGCGCTATGTTAAATTTAGTGGGTGTCTGAGCTGGTAGTTAGCTCAGACTCTGTAAATAATTAAGGCTAAATCAGCCTCTGTTCCGGCTATGGCTGGGTTGGGAGACTTCCCACTGTTTGCCTGTAGGCGGCGTTACCACCCCAGGCTAATGTGGAAGACTAACAGGCCAAAGTGCATTGGGTGACTTTCCCCTGGAACAGTTCAGTGGGAGTGGTCTACCCGCTGAGCATGCTGGGGAAGGGTACTTAAGGGGCAGACGCCATCATTCTGGGCTCTTCTTCACCTCGTGGCCCCCCCGGCTCGAGGCATGTGTTACTGAAAATTCAGCCTCGGAGCCACGTTGGTCCGAGGTTGTAACTATGCCAGGTAGGCCCAGCTGTCTTGACTGGGGCCTATGCTTAAAGGTGATCCTGTGCTGTCCAGGCTGAGAGAGGAAGCCACTCAATGGAGGAAACCAGGGGAGGACCTGTCCAGGAGAGGACCGAGCGGAAGGCCGGTATCTTGTGGAAGGCCTGGGGACCTTATTGAGGGATGCACCGTAACTAAAGTAACCTTGCAGTCTGCCGGGTTGGCTTAAAGGCTCTTAGACTGTAAGGCTGGATATCTAAAAGAGGATAACTGAACGGTTCAACATAACCATCAAAAAGGTCTGTGGCAGAGACTGTTTTCTCTTATCTGTTCATTCATCATTCCGGCTGCTAGGCTAAGTGAGAGGGGCCTATCCGGGTGAGCAGTACCCACTCGAAGGAGAGTGGTGAGTGAGACTTTGTGTATTAGGAGTTTCCCAAGTGATCTGCTGTGCGTGCCTGAACCTTCCCCTAACCCTCCATCCCTCTTCCTATACAAGTTTGTTTGGAAAATAAAGCCTGAAGAAAAGGATTCATAACTTGTGTGGACATTGAAGTTACTGTAGACTCTCAACCCCTAGACAACGAATATTGAGGTAACGTGCAAGGCCCAAAATCTAAACCAGCAGCTCCTACGGGGGTGTGCTACACATTAAAAAAAAGTTTACATAAGTACAGCAAAACAGAGAACATTTTATGCTGGATCTTGCATTTATAGGTGTATTTTATTGTCTGTGTGCATAAGCCCTAAACTTGGAAAACAGTCTAATCTTTCTCTACTGTACTCAAAACTGAAATAAAATGTTGCCTTTACATACATTTTAAGGGCCCCATGGCTTTAAACATCCCAGACCATATAATATTCTGAACATGCTTACAGAAGAAGAGAGCACAGGAGTGAAATTTGTATTTGTGTTTCAGCTTCTTCACTATCCAATGACAGTTCAAGGTCAGTCCTCAATCAGGCTGTATTGCTTAGCTACGATGTAGTCTGTATTGTGGTCTAGTAACTGACTGTGGTGTCTGCTAGGGAGCCCATATCATTACATCACAAGACGGAATAATGTATGTGTTAATGCACATAGATATTTTCCAATACTGGAATATTTCTTTAATTGGTTAACAAATATTCAGTTTTTTCATAAAAAAAAGGACCAACCCAACACCTGTGCTTAGGTTGTAAAAAAATTAAATAAAATGCCAACACTGGTTCTTTGGAAGTTTTTTGCAGTGCGTAGCTTTTTCTGCTGATTGGTAGGTTTTGCTTTATTCAGGAAAAGGGGGTGAAGGAGCAATATTGTGTGGTGCATCTTATGCTCTTTGAAGAGAAAGAAGACCAAATGATCGGTGTGTATTAATGCCTGCCTTTAGCAGCGTTCCCTCCATGGTATAGAAATGCACTCCCTGTTAAAGAAACGGGTGGAAAAAGTTCCTCCAAAGTTCAGTATGGAGTATGAGGCATGTTAAGCTGGCCATACATGGAGTGAATTTTGACCAGTTCCTAATGAACCCGCCAAAAATGTTCTCAGTAGTTGGCTCTGTTGGTACCCTCCTGCCTGAAATCCTTTGAGTGAAAAAAACAAAGCAGCTCAGCGGAAAATTTTCAGCTGAACAGTGCCTGCATCCAATCAGATGAAAGCACCCTTCAGAGAGAGCACCCCTGTCATAACCTCAAACTATGAAGAAAATTCAGCAGCTGTACCACCAAACTGACGGAATGTTATGTTACCTGTTACAGTAATTACTTTATCCAGTCCAAAATTTCGAGATGGATTAGGTTTTATTGCTACCTCTGCCCCCATTAATTGTTTTGTTAACCATTGTCATTGAAAGAGAAAGTAAAAGAAAATACCAAATTTTGGGTTGTCCCCAGAACGGTAATAGAGGGGAAATCTTAGAATGGGGACCCTAATTGTGGTGACCTGGGAGCCCCAATCGATTCCCACAATTTGCAGGCATTTCCTCTCACTTACTGTTTTGGCAGATAAAGGTAAATCTCCCCAATGGGAAACGGGAAAAACAAAAACAAAAAACAACATGGTTTATAACCCTTCCTTACTCTATCCAATATGAAAAAAAAAATATGCCTATAGTTTTAATTTATTCCAAAATCTTTCTGCCCCCTGCTACATGCAGTTCTCACTACCCATTTCGCTGAGCAACTGATCTTCCACCAATAGAAACAAATGTACTGGGTGTTCAATTTAAGGGTAGTGTCTGAGTGGTAATTACGCTCAGACACATTGCTTGTTTAGGGTTAATGGACCATTTCTGTTAATGGGAGATAGTGTTGGTGCACAGTTCCCTGTGGCCTACAGGTGGCGCTGTCGCCATGGGCTAGGGTTGAACCACCAACCCAGGGCTTCATCTTTTGTGTCCCCTCTCGGCAGTAGTACAGCAGGGCAGGGAACCTGCTGTGCCTGTCGGGAGAGGGTATAAAAATGGGCGGACATCTTCCATTGGGGTTATTCGTTCGTTCACACCCAGGCACCTTCAGCCTGGGTGTGTGTGGTCCGCGCCCAGGCGCCTTCGGCCTGGGCATGAGGAGGGTCATCTCCGGGTGCCTTAGGCCCAGAGGTGGAGTTCCTGTTCCATCCCAGACACCTCCAGTCTGGGATGAGGTACTATTTTAAAGGCCCGGGGCCCAGCAACCTTCGGCTGGGGTCCGCTAGGGATCGAGGACTCCCAGGGTGCCGCCTTGCGAGGGGACCCTTATCTGAGATGAGGAGGCCAGGGAGGTAACCCTTTCCGAAGACCCAGCGCACAGTCGTGGTGACGGTGAGGGCCTCCGGTAACTCTCCGGAGGGATGGTTTTCTCCTTGACATGGGCCAAATACTTTAAGAAGGAATTTCTTCAGGTCAGTGGCAGTGACCCTACTCGTTCAGGTCAGTGGCAGTGACCCTACTCGCTTCAAGTCAGTGGCAGTGACTTCATAGGGCAAGGCCCTATTCACCAGGTCAGTGGCAGTGACCCTACGTTTCAAGTCAGTGGCAGTGACTTTATTCACGCGGTCTGTGGCAGAGACCAACCTCACAGTCTGTGGCAGAGATCGTGCACCAAAGCTGTTTGAGAAACCTAAACAGTCTAAAGAGTAATGCCCCGTACACACGATCGTTTTTAATGTCATTTTTTAAACCGACGTTTTTCTCCTCGTTTTTTTTCATGTTTCCTCTCAAGCCTGCCTTGCGTACACACTATCATTAAAAAAAACGATCAAGCAAAGCGCAGTGACGTTCAACACGTACGACGACGCTATAAAGGGGAAGTTCCGTTCGAATGGCGCCACCCTTCATGTTAGTAAAGTTTGTTGAGCGACGATTCGCGCTTTTTAGTCCGTTACTGTGTAATGAATGTGCTATCTCCATTACGAACGCTAGTTTTACCAGAACGAGCGCTCCCGTCTCATACTTGATTCTGAGCATGCGCGTTTTTTTTCACGTCGTGAAAGCATACACACTATCGTTTTTCACGTCGTTAAAAAAAACGACATGAAAAACGACGTGAAAAAAGAGAGCATGTCCGGAATTTTTAATGGCCGTTTTTCACGTCGTTAAAAATGCTCTGGAGCCTACACACGATCATTTTTAATGGCCATTTTTTAAAATGGCATTTTTAACGGCATGAAAAACGATCGTGTGTATGGGGCATTAAGCTACGTTTGTGCCTAGACCTCCTCCACACCTAAGCTGTCCTGTATCTTCGCTCCAACCTGTTTGCTCTTAAAGAGGCTGTTTATTATCCTGTGTGAAATAAATGTTGAGTTGGACTTTCAGCTAGTGTGGACATTCACATTCCTGGCGAAAACGAGGACTTGCATCTATTGAAAGTAGAGGTGAGATCATTCTTGGGAGGACTTTGACTCTGGCCGCAGATAAGGCCCAAAACTAACACCGCTCAACCTCTTTACTCAGGAGGGTACGGGCTTGTGGTGCGGTGTGCCTCTCTCTGCCTGCGAGGAGCCTAATTAAATGCAGGTTGGGGAGAGGTGGGTGCGCTACACAAATATACAGTATAAACAGCCCTTATAACCTATCCACACACGTGCACACACATTCACACACGCACAAACACACGCATATTAATTTATTGTGCGTGGGAGGATGTATCCATGATTACCAGCATAATTTTAATTACCTGACGAAGTACACAGCCTTATGAACATTATTATAATATATACTTGATTGCTAAGTATATTGTAAACATTTATATAACTGCATTTAAGTACACTTTGTAATTTAAGTCAGCCTCTTGATTGAATTTTAAATGCATGCTTGCCCTGAGTGCCTGCAACCAGCAACAGCAAACCAAACACTAATTTAGATAGAGAAGTAAAATATGTTCTTACTGGTCTTTAGAGATTCCACATAGACCAGGTTTAAGCTGCACTGATTTCACAAAAGACTGATATGAAACTATTATTTTCCTGGAGATGGATAGCGCAAAGGCTCCCTGAGCTGCAGACCTTTCAAAGTACAGGAAGAACTTTGTGTACTTCTGCACTCTGCAGAGACCTTCAATTACAAGCAAACGGAGAAAGCTGCTTCTGCTTACAGATGACATTTCACATCATGGTGAAAGTCCATGAATCCTTATATCCGGATATTTTTTGTGAACATAGATGAGTCTATATAACATGTTTTAGACTTTAGCAGAATAATATATTATGTAAAAAGCAAATCAACGTCTCAAAAATGTAAACTGAACAACAGGTTGCAAAAGAGAGTAGGACAAAATTCAAAAAATTCCTTAAATATATTCTTGGTAAGAAGGTCAAGTCTGAGCATGTAGGCCCTTTACAAGATAACTTATGCCGTGTACACACGACCGTTATTCATGTCATGCAAAAAAACTAAGTTTTTCTCGTCGTGATTCCTCTCAAGCCTGCCTTGCATACACACGTTCATGAAAAAAAAAAACGCTTGCACAAAGAGCGGTGACGTACAACGCGTATGACGGCACTATAAAGGGGAAGTTCCATTCGAATTGCGCCACCCTTTGGGCTGCATTTGCTGATCCTCATGTTAGTAAAGTTTGGTGAGAGACAATTTGCGCTTTTCAGCCTCGTGCTCTTCAGTCTGTTACAGCCTGACAAATGTGCTATCTCCATTCTGAACGCTAGTTTTACCAGAATGAGCGCTCCCGTCTCATACTTGATTCTGAGCATGCGCGTTTTTTAGAGCAGGTTCTAATTTTTTTTCGGGCAGTTTTCTCGTCGCGAAAAATGCTATGGAGCATACACACAACCGTTTTTCACGACCAATATAAAATTTGGCATTTTTCTCATCATGAAAAACAGTCGTGTGTACGCGGCATAAGAGATGATGAGTGGGGATAAAGAGAAAGCATATGTATTAAATACCGTCTTAAGATTTGTGTATACAAAGGAAAATAGGGGAGCTCAAGTCTATAATGAGGATAGCATTGCCCCAAAAGAAACTCAAAATTGATATGGTCCAGAAACATTTAGGCTAAAAGATGATATTCAAAGATTAGTGATTAATGATTCATACTTAGAACAGTCTAAAGTTATTAGTGGTGTACCCCAAGGTTCAATGTTGGGATCCCTACTTTTTAATATATTTATAAATGATTTAGAGTTTGAAGTTAAAAATATAATTTTAGTGTTTGCAGGTGACACCAAGCTATGTAGTGGAATAATGTCCTTACGGGATGTCTCCAATTTACAAGCAGACCTCAATGCATTATTTAATTGGGCAACTATGTGGCAAATTACTCTAGGTTTAATATTGATAAATATAAATGCAGCTGGAATTAATATTTAGGGGGAGTATTTGGGCGGTGCAGCAATTACGAGGGTTTTATGGTTGTTTTGTTCGTGGAAGATATAAATGGTGTCCAGTTCCCTGCGGCCCCTGGGTGGCGCTGTCGCCTTGGGCTGGGGTTGAACCACCATTGTAGGGCCATGCCCTTTTTGTCCTCTTGCAGCAGCGGTACGGCGGGGCGGGGAACCCGCTGTGCTTGCTGGGAGAGGGTATAAAGGGGGCGGACATCTTGCACACAAGGTCGATTCCCCAGGCACCTTCAGCCTGGGGGCTGTGTTCTGTCGTTCGCGCCCAGGTGCCCTTGGCCTGGGTGCGAGGGAGTTCGAGTTCCATCCCAGGCACCTTCGGCCTGGGGTGAGGTACTAGCTGAGGCCTGGGACCCAGTACCTTCGACTGGGTCCCGCATGGGAGAAGATACCTAGGGGCCCACTGAGTGCGGGGACCCGAGTCCTGGGCGAGGAGAACCAGGGAGGTGACCTTACCTGAAGATCCAGCGCAGCATTGGCTGGTGACAGCGAAGGCCTCTGGGGACCGTCCGGGATGGATCATCTCCCTAACAGGGGCAGATAAGCGAGAAGGTAGTCCATGTTCTTTGGTCTTTGCAGAGACCCAGCTACATCAGGTCAGTGGCAGGCCTATCCTAAGGCCTGTGGCAGAGGCCTCATCGTTCACAAGGTCTGTGGCAGGGACCAAATTCACGGTCGGTGGCAAGCCTGTCTGCGCTGATTGGGGCAGGAGAGTATATGATTCTTTGATTGTGCCTGGACCTCCTCATTTCCAACACCCTGTCTGTTCTATAAGTTCAACCAGTCCACTCTTCAAGGACTATTTATTGCTCAAACAGAATAAATAAGTGTTGGACTTCATTTGGTGTGGGACTCAAGTTACTGGGAGCGAAGTGCCTTATTGTATGGTGGCAATCATTCTCCACAAGAGAAGCTGAGGCTCCGGACGGGAACACAGACCCGAAGGTAAAGGTTTAAGCTCACACCTCTGCATACAAATATCAGAGGGTACAAGCTGGTGGTGTAACCGCACTCTCTCTCCTCTCAAGTACACTTAGGCAGCAGTTTTACGGTCACAAAGTGAAGCGAAAGAGGGGGGAGAGTGAGGCCGCTACATAAAGTTATGCACTTGGGGCCTAAAACATGCATGCATCATACTCTCTAGGAAGATACTAGCTGGGGGAGTCAATGGTCGAGAAGGGTCGGGGTGTTCTGATAGATCATAGGCTTAAAACTAGCATGCAATGCCAAGGGGCAGTTTCTAAGCATGCAACGTATTTTCTTGTATTAAAAGAGGTATAGACTACAGAGAGAGAGAGATCCGTAATTTTGCCACTTTACAAATCATTAGTAAGACTTCATCTGGAATATGTAGTTCAGTTTGGGCACCAGTTCACACAAAGGATATTGGAGAACTGGAGAAGGTGCAGAGAAGGGCAACCAAACCGATAAGAGGAATGGAAGAGCTTTGCTGTGAGCAGATTACTGACTTGAGAAGAGGCAATTGAGGGGGAATGTGATCACTATGTATATTATCAGATATTCACTTTCAGGTCATTACAAAAGACAGGGGTAGCACTCTTTACATCTGGAGGAAAATAAATGTAACCTCCATGTAGTGCAGAGAAGGGCACCCAAACTGATAAGAGGCATGGTGAACTTCAGCTATGAGGAAAAATGTGTTTCTTCACTAGGGATGAGCTCGGTGTTTGAGTCGAACATAGGTTTGACTCGAACATCGGCTGTTCGCGCGTTCGGCGAACAACGAACGATTTGGGCCGTTCGCGCCAAATTCGAGTGACGCGAACGGCCCACAATACACTGCGCCATCGCAGTGTAATCCCGGCGCTGTGATTGGCCAAGCATGCACTGTGACCCTGCATGCTTGGCCAATCACAGCGCCGGCAGCGAGGAGAGCAATGATTGGCCACAGGCAGGATGCCTGTAGCCAATTATAGCTGAGGGGGTTTAGTACACGCCCCACACTATAAAAGGCCGCCAGCGCGGCGGCCTTGTGTAGTGTGTTCCGGAGCAGGGAAAGTGAAGGATAGGCAGGGACAGTGTCAAATCTTGTCAAATCTATTCTTTGCTAAACCTTGTGTGTAGGGACAGAGAAGGATAGGCAGGGAGAGTGTCAGTGTCATATTCTTTGCTAAACCTTGTGTGTAGGGAGAGAGAAGGATAGGCAGGGAGATTTTCAGTGTCATATACTTTGATAAACCTTGTATGCAGGGAGAGAGAAGGATAGGCAGGGGACAGTGTCAGTGTCATATTCTTTGCTAAACCTTGTGTGCAGGGAGAGAGAAGGATAGGCAGGGAGAGTGTCAGTGTCATATACTTTGATAAACCTTGGGTGCAGGGAGAGAGATGGATAGGCAGGGGACAGTGTCAGTGTCATTGTTGCTAAGCCTCCTGCACATTATACACCTGAAGTTAGCCCGTATTGCTGCTTTTTCCTGGTGTGTTACACCAACAGGATTTTGCGGCACTTACAGCAGGCGGAGTGTGCCTCCTGACCATATTACACCTTAACTTAGCCTGTATTGTTGCTTTTTCCTGGTGTGTTACACCAACAGGATTTTGCGGCACTTACAGCAGGCGGAGTGTGCCTCCTGACCATATTACACCTTAACTTAGCCTGTATTGCTGCTTTTTCCTGGTGTGTTACACCAACAGGATTTTGCGGCACTTACAGCGGGCGGAGTGTACCTCCTGACCATATTACACCTTAACTTAGCCTGTATTGCTTCTTTTTCCTGGTGTGTTACACCAACAGGATTTTGCGGCACTTACAGCGGGCGGAGTGTGCCTCCTGACCATATTACACCTTAACTTAGCCTGTATTGCTGCTTTTTCCTGGTGTGTTTATGTTACACCAACAGGATTTTGCGGCACTTACAGCGGGCGGAGTGTACCTCCTGACCATATTACACCTTAACTTAGCCTGTATTGCTGCTTTTTCCTGGTGTGTTACACCAACAGGATTTTGCGGCACTTACAGCGGGCGGAGTGTGGCTCCTGACCATATTACACCTTAACTTAGCCTGTATTGCTGCTTTTTCCTGGTGTGTTACACCAACAGGATTTTGCGGCACTTACAGCGGGCGGAGTGTGCCTCCTGACCATATTACACCTTAACTTAGCCTGTATTGCTGCTTTTTCCTGGTGTGTTACACCAACAGGATTTTGCGGCACTTACAGCGGGCGAGTGTACCTCCTGACCATATTACACCTTAACTTAGCCTGTATTGCTGCTTTTTCCTGGTGTGTTACACCAACAGGATTTTGCGGCACTTACAGCGGGCGGAGTGTGCCTCCTGACCATATTACACCATAACTTAGCCTGTATTGCTGCTTTTCCCATTTCCCTGCAGGCCATTAGAATGTCTGGAAGGCAAACAAGGAGAGGCAGACAGTCAGGAGCCAATAAAAGAGGGCAAGCAGGCTCTGTGTCTAGAGACAACAGTGCTGGTCGTGGATGCGGTGCATCACCATCAGCACGTGGCCATGGGACACGCTTGTCCTTCTTTTCGGCAGCTGGACGTGTTGAGCCGCATCATGCCGAAGACTTGGTAGAGTGGATGACCAAGCCCTCCTCATCCTGCTCATCCTCTCTCACCCAGGCTCAGGGTACTGGCAAAGCAGCTGCCAAAGCGTCCTCTTCCCTGGTATCAATGTCATCATCAGTCACTCCTTGCCTAGACCAACCATGTCCTCCTGAGGAGTCCCCCGAACTGTTTGAGCACAGTGTTGGGTACATGCTCTAGGAGGATGCCCAGCGTTTTGAAGGGTCTGATGATGATACCCAGCTAGAGGAAGGCAGTAGCGCGAGAGCAGAGAGAGGGGATGCTCAAGAAGGACACCAATCTAGCAGTCATGTTCCAGCAGCTGCAGCATACTGCCAGATTGGCTCCAGTGATGAGGAGGGAGGGGATGATGAGGTCACTGACTCCACGTGGGTGCCTAATAGGAGAGAGGAGGAGGAGGAGGATGAGGAGGAGGCACATCTCGATGCCCTCGGGGGGCCAGCGTAAGGGCAGCACACCGACGGAATCACACCGCAGAGCTCCGCCTGTGCAGGGCGCTGCCTCTGCCCGTTATTCAAAAAGTTCTTTGGTGTGGGCCTTTTTTGAGTCGAGTGCATCAGATCGCACAGCTGCTGTTTGCAACATATGTCTCAAGCGTATATCGCGTGGCCAAAACATCACCCGCTTGAGCACCACATGCTTGACCAGACATATGTTGACCTGCCATGCAGCTCGTTGGCAAGCCTACCTTAAAGACCCACACCAAAGAACAAAGCTGACCTCTTCTTGCACCGCATCAGCTGGGATCTCCAACCCCACTATACCTTCAGTCCTCTCTGAAACCTGCTCTGAGAGGAATGAAGGTGTAGAATTAGGTGTGTCACAGCCAAGTACTTGCGGGCACTCTGCTATCAGTACACCGACGTCCGATTCTAGCAGGCAAATTTCTCTGCCCCAGCTGCTGGACCGTCGAAAGAAGTTCACTCCCAGCCATCCACATGCCCAGAGGTTGAATGCTAGCTTGGCTAAATTGCTAGCGCTTCAACTGCTGCCTTTTCAGTTGGTAGACTCGGCCCCCTTCCGTGAGTTTGTGCAATGTGCGGTTCCTCAGTGGCAGGTTCCCAAACGCCACTTTTTCTCACGGAAGGCGATTCCGGCTCTCTACCGGCATGTGGAAGGCAATGTCTTGGCCTCGCTGGACAGGGCGGTCAGCGGTAAGGTGCATATTACCGCTGACTCATGGTCCAGCAGGCATGGACAGGGACGTTACCTTTCTTTCACGGCCCATTGGGTCACTCTTTTGGCAGCTGGGAAGGATGCAGGACAAGGTGCAGTAGTGTTGGAGGTTGTTCCACCGCCATGCCTCCAAAATGCTACTACTGGTTGTGACACACCTCTGTCCTCCACCCCCTCCTCTTCTTCTTCCTCCGTGGCCTCTTCCTGTGCTTTGTCCTCGGAACCAGCGGTGCTCCGTAGGCGTTCAAGGGGCTACGCAAGTACGCAGGCAAAAAGATGCCATGCCGTGCTTGCGCTGGTGTGTTTGGGGGACAGGAGCCACACTACGGCAGAGCCACACTTGCACAGTATGCAATTGAGCTACTGGCCTGTCCTGCATCCAGCATTCTTTTGGAACGCACATTTAGTGCTGCTGGAGGCTTTGTAACCGATCACAGGGTGCGCCTGTCCACGACTCGATCGATCGACTGACCTTCATAAAAATGAACCAGTCTTGGATCACCACCAGCTACCAAGCACCTGATGCTGATGTAACAGAATAATTTTCTTTGAAATGTCAGATCCCTTCAAGACTGCCTATGCTGATGCAGAGTGACTATCCTGTTATGCTGAGTGACTATCCTCTTTCTCCTTAATGATCATGCTGATAGCATGTAAGAATATTTTTGTTTCTGAGCACCGCCACCAGAGGTTCTGTCTGCTCTGCAGGGGCAGGCCGAGAGGTGGTTGACACCACGCCAGCTTAAGCCAGGAATGGTAGTTTGCGACAATGGCACCAACCTCCTCTCCGCTCTCCGACAGGGACAACTGACCCATGTGCCCTGTGTGGCTCACGTCCTTAACCTGGTGGTGCAGCGGTTCTTGGGCAGGTACCCGGGCTTACAGGATGTCCTGAGGCAGGCCAGGAAAGTCTGTGTGCATTTCCGCAGATCTTATAATGCCAGTGCTCGCCTGGCTGAGCTGCAAAAGGAGTTGAACCTGCCCAAGAACCGCCTTATATGTGACATGCCCACCAGGTGGAACTCAACGTTGGCCATGCTGCAGCGGCTGCACACGCAGCAGAGGGCAGTCAATGAGTACCTGTGCGACTACGGCACCAGGACAGGGTCAGGGGAGCTTGGGTTTTTTTCATCACGCCAGTGGGGCATGATCAGGGATGCATGCACTGTCCTGGCACCATTTGAGGAGGCCACGAGGATGGTGAGCACTGCAGTGACAGTGCATGCATCAGTGACACTGTACCTCTTGTCCACCTGTTGGAACATACGCTGCGTGGAATAATGGACAGGGCCCCCTTTACCCAGACAGTGTTCCTTCTGTCCCACCCATCGCACAGGAAGAAGAGGAGGAGGAGGAGGACGAGGAGGAGGATTGTGTCAGCATGGAGGTGGAGCCTGGCACTCAGCATCATCAGCAGCAGTCTTTTAGGGATGATTTACAGTCCCAAGAAACCAGTGGACTTGTACGTGGCTGGGAGGAGGTGGCTGCGGATCATGTCGTCCTTAGTGACCCAGAGGACTCCGGACCGTATGCCTCAGCTAACCTACGCTGCATGGCCTCCCTGATCCTGCAAAGTCTGCGGAAGGATCCTCGTATTCTTCGGATCAAGGAGAGGGACCATTACTGGCTGGCCACTCTCCTTGATCCACGGTACAAGGGTAAGGTTGCGGACCTTATCTTACCGTCGCAGAGGGAGCAGAGGATGACACAACTCCGGGAGGCCTTGCAGAAAGGTCTGTGCAATGCGTTCCCAGAGACTGGGAGGTTACAAACTCCTGGTCCTGGACAACGAGTTGTTGAGGCTTCGGTCAGTCAAAGAAGGAGCGGTGGGGAAGGTGGCCGTCTGACCGATGCGTTCAGACAATTCTTTAGTCCGCAGCCCCAAGGTATGATCGGTTCCAGCAACCATCGCCAGCGTCTGATATACATGGTGCAGGAATACCTAGGGGCAAGGTCAGACTTGGACACCTTCCCCACCGAAAATCCTCTGGCTTACTGGGTCTTGAGGATGGATCACTGGCCAGAGCTTGCACAGTATGCAATTGAGCTACTGGCCTGTCCTGCATCCAGCGTTCTTTCAGAACGCACATTCGGTGCTGCTGGAGGATTTGTCACGGATCACAGGGTGCGCCTGTCCACCGACTCTGTTGATCGACTGACCTTTATAAAGATGAACCAGTCTTGGATCACCACCAGCTACCAAACACCTGAAGCTGATATAACAAACTAATTTATTTTCAAATGTCACATCCCTTCAAGACTGATGCTGATGCTGAGAGACTGTCCTGTTATGTTGACTGACTATCCTCCTCCTCCTCAATGACCTGATTGATGATGATAGCTTGGAAGAACATTTTTGTTTCTGGGTGCCGCCACCAGTGGCTAAGGCCCAATTTTTCAGCCCCTGTTTTACAGGGGTGTGTTATTACAATTTTTTATGCAATGCTTTGCAGCAGGGCTCATTCCTGCACTCCAACTAGAGTATCTGGGAGTGGTTGCAGTGTCGTGGCACCAGCACCAGTAGCTAAGGCCCAATTTTTCAGCCCCTGTTTAACAGGGGCGTGTAATTACAATTTTTGATGCAATACTTTGCAACAGGGCTCATTGCTGTGCTCCAAGTACAGTATCTGTGAGGGGTTGCAGTGTTGTGGCACCAGTGCCTAAGGCCCAATTTTTATGCCCCTGTTTAACAGGGGCATGTAATTACAATTCTTGATCTAATAATTCACAGCAGGGCCCATTCCTGCGCCCACCAAGACTAACTGTGAGGCCTTACAGTGTTGTGTCAACACCGCCACCACCACCACCACCAAAGGCCCAATTTTTCAGCCCCTGTTTAACAGGGGCGTGTAATTACAATTTTTGATGCAATACTTTGCAACAGGGCTCATTGCTGTGCTCCAAGTACAGTATCTGTGAGGGGTTGCAGTGTTGTGGCACCAGTGCCTAAGGCCCAATTTTTATGCCCCTGTTTAACAGGGGCATGTAATTACAATTCTTGATCTAATAATTCACAGCAGGGCCCATTCCTGCGCCCACCAAGACTAACTGTGAGGCCTTACAGTGTTGTGTCAACACCACCACCACCACCACCACCAAAGGCCCAATTTTTCAGCCCCTGTTAAACAGGGGCATGCAATTACAATTCTTGATCTAATAATTCACAGCAGGGCCCATTCATGCGCCCACCAAGAGTAACTGTGTTGTGGCAACACCAACATGTAAGGGGCAAATTTCAGCTGAGTATATACGGCAGGCCCCTACTTTCAAACATCCAACTTACAAACGACTCCTCCTTGCAAACGGAAGGATACAACAGGAAGTGAGAGGAAATCTACCCCTAGGAAGGCAAATTCTCTCCTGTAAGAGTTAATATGGGAAAAAAAGTGTCTCCTCTCCACTGATGCTTTATCACCAATTCTTGTTTCAATAAAAAACCCAAATTTTCAAAAAACATTTGTCATTAGGACGGAAAGTGAGGTGAACTGTTCTGAACAGGTGCACACTGCACAGACAGCAAAACAAATGTTACAGGGGTGATAACCCTTCCCTATGTTTTCCAAAAAGCTTAAAAATAGATTTTTGGCCTGGAGCTACACTTAAACAATGTACCTGTTCAAAATTACAAACAGATTCTACATAAGAACAAACCTACAGTCCCTGTCTTGTATGCACCGCCTGTATACGGCTGTTCAGAGTATATAGGGCCTTTTTTATTTTGTGTGCGGGGTTCCCCTTAATATCCATACAAGACCCAAAGGGGCTGGTAATGGGCTGGGGTACGGGGGGGGGGTGTGATGGGGTAGCTATGCCATTTTTCTTAAAGATTTTCATCCATATTACCGGGACCAGACATTACATTAAAGCCGCAAGCAGTTTTAAATGGCTTTTTTTCCTTTAGAAATGTAATTTTGTGCAGGGACAGTTCTAAACACGGGAAACACGTGGCACTTCACAGGCATACTTTAGACACCCCCCAGGTACGATATTTAAAGGAATATTTGACTTTTTTTTTCACTTTATGCATCATCAAAATGACTGCTCCAGAAAAACTGCCGTTTTTAAAACTTCTTTTTGCATTGATACATGTCCCCTGGTGCAGAACCCGGGTTCCCAAACCCTTTTTAGGACAATAACATGCATAATAGTCGTTATAATTAGCACTTTAGATTTCGAACGTTCGCATCCATTGTATTTAATAGGGTTCTAAAGTTCGTGCGAACTTTCGGTCCGTTCGCGGGTTCTGGTGCGAACCGAACCCGGGGGTGTTCAGCTCATCACTATTCTTCACTAAAACTAGATTGTTTTAAAAAAGAGCTAGATGCAAACTTAAATGCACAAAATATACCTGGATATTAACATTCATAACTAATAACTCCATGCCGTTTATCCAGGTAATATCTGATTGCCTCTTGAGGGATCAGGAAGGATTTTTTTCCCCTGCTAGATGAAACTGGACCATATGTATTTCCTAAACTGTGGCAGCGTGCACCTGTAACAGGTAGTTCTCGCTGCTGCAGTCTGCAGGAATACCAATTGCGGCTACAACGGAAGTTCTTATATTAAACACCATGGCAGTTTAGCATCATATCTCTATTTTCCTACAAAAGATTGGAGCCGACTTTTTGCACTCTAGTCGGGAACACTGTTTTCTATATATTTATTACTACCAATTTATCTTTATTTTTGATCTCCTTTTGGACCTTCATTGGTTACTAAAATACATTTTCTAGTATTTGTAGGATACTTTTCCCCTCTGACTGACTGACATATAGTAGCAGTAGCACTCACCGAAACTTTTTTGTTTCTTTCAGGTTGTGCTTTTCCAATCTGCAGCAGCGAGAACTACCTGTTACAGGTGCACGCTGCCGCAGTTTTAGACATACATATGCAGGAGCATTTTTTCTGTAAGGGTAGTTCTTGGGGTATATTAGGTGCACAGAGGGGGTGTTGTTTCACACAGGAGGAGGGAACAGGTCTGCCAACCACCGGATCGTTGCTCTTCTTCCGTGTGGTTTGAACATGCAACGACTTGGTGGCGGGATATAATGGGTTTCGATCTGTATATATTTATAACCTGGGGTATTATAGCAATGTGTTTTTATTCATTTATTTGCCTACATATAGGCTATTAAATATTTGTAGTAACTCATTTAGGTGTGTGAAGGTCTATTCTGTTTTTTGTTTTTCATTCTTCATTCATGTTTAATTGACCACACCCCCGTTAACTTTCGGTGAGTGCTACTGTTTCTAATGATAGGATGCCCACTTTGGCCCCCCTTTTTTTGTGAAACTGGACCATGCCTCATTGGGGGGGGGGGGTTGGGGGTTTGCTGTTCTCTGGATCAAGTATTGGTAAGGATTGTGTACATAGAGGTTTTTATTTTTTCTATTGGTTGAACTCGTTGGACTGTGTCTTTTTTCTATGTAACTACATTGCCTTGAAAAAGTATTCATACCCCTTGAAATGTTCCACATTTTATCATGTTACAACCAAAGACGCAAGTGTATTTTAGTGGGATTTTATGTCATAGACCAACACAAAGTGGCACATATTTGTTACGTGGAAGGAAAATGATAACTGGTTTTAAAAATGTTTTACAAATACAGTAAATATGTGAAAAGTGTGGCGTGCATTTGTATTCAGCCCCCCTGAGTCAATACTTTGTAGAACCACCTTTTGCTGCAGTTACAGCTACAAGTCTTTTTGGGGATGTCTCTACCAGCTTTGCACATCTAGAGAGTAAAATGTTTTCCCATTCTTCTTTGCAAAATAGCTTAAGCTCTGTCAGATTGGATGAAGAGCATTTGTGAACAACAATTTTCAAGTTTTACTTCAGATTCTCAATTAGATTTAGGTCTGGGCTTTGACCGGACCATTCTAACACATGAATATGCATTAATCTAAACCATTCCATTGTAGCTCTGGCTGTATGTTTAGGGTCGTTGTCCTGGGAAAATAACTCGCTAATCCAGGTGTGTAGAATGAACCTGATGGATCCTTGTTAGGTGTGCCAGCCTCGGCCCACCTCCGTGGAAAACATGAAGAAAAAGAGATGGCTGCACACCCAAAGTTTCCAATTGCCATTTATTAATATTGTGATAACACCAAGGACACCAGCATACAGTCTTGAATAGGTTTGTTGTCCTGCTGGAAGGTGAACCTCCACCCCCGTCTCAAGTCTTTTGCTGACTGTAACAGGTTTTCTTCTAAGATTGCCCTTTATTTGGCTCCATACATCTTCCCATCAACTTTGACCAGCTTCCCTGTCCCTGCTGAAGAAAAGTATCCCCACAACATGATGCTGCCACCACCATGTTTCACAGTGGGGATGGTGTGTTCAGGGTGCTATGCAGTGTTAGTATTTCGACACACATAGAATTTTGCTTTTAGCCCAAAAAGTTCAATTTTGGTCTCATCTGACCATAGAACCTTTTTCCACATGTTTGCTGTGTCCCCCACATGGCTTCTCGCAAACTGCAAACTGGATTTCATATGGATTTCTTTCAACAATGGCTTTCTTCTTGCAACTCTTCCATAAAGGACAGATTTCTGGAGTGTATGACTAATCATTGTCCTGTGGACAGATTCTCCCACCTGAGCTGTGAATCTTTTCAGCTCCTCCAGCGTTACCATGGACCTCTTGGCTGCTTCTCTAATTAATGCTCTCCTTGCCCGGCCTGTCAGTTTAGGTGGATGGACATGTCTTGGTAGGTTTGCAGTTGTGCCATACTCTTTTCATTTTTAGATAATGAATTGAACAGTGCTCCGTGAGATTATTTTATGACCTAACCTCGCTTTAAACTTCTCCACAACTTTATCCCTGACCTGTCTGGTGTGTTCCTTGGCCTTCATGATGCTGTTTGTTCACTAAGGTTCTCTAACAAACCTCTGAGGGCTTCACAGAACAGATGTATTTATACTGAGATTAAATTACACACAGGTGGACTTTATTTACTAATTAGGTGACTTCTGAAAGCATTTGGTTCCACTAGATTTTAGTTAGTAAAGGGGGCTGAATACAAATGCACGCCACACTTTTCACATATTTATTTGTTAAAAATTTTGAAAAGCATTTATCATTTTCTTTAAACTTCACAATTATGTGCCACTTTGTGTTAGTCTATCACATAAAATACATTTAAGTTTTTGGTTGTAACATGACAAAATGTGGAAAATTTCAAGGGGTATGAATACTTTTTCAAGGCACTGAATGTAATGAGTGATGTAGGAATGTCTTGCTGTTTTTATATTAAGGCAATTCTTTTATTTAGCCCTTACCCCCTACCTATGTATTTGAACTAACCAAACAATTTCCACGCTGCTAAAATCAGAAAGTCAATAGAATTAAGATTACTCCAAGCTTTATATAATCTATCCTATGTTCCTAGTAACAATATCGATCAGGTCTTTGGAAGCTTCTCTTGCTGATCCTGCTATAGCATTCCTAATGGTTGCAGACCATTAATCTTCTACATTGGGGTAAAGCTGGTGGTATAAATAATCTCTTCATAACAAAAAAAAAGTCATGCTTGTTGCTTGAACACCCACTAAAGGCATGTTGCTCTCTCTGACAAAGCCTGATGTAAAAAAAAACAAAAAAAACATACCAGTTCTCACAATCAACAATCATTCAGATTTGCCTTAAGCGCCTAAATGTGAATGGTGATGGAGGAAACAGAGGAAATATATGTTTGTGTTTTATTTAGGGTATAGTACTTTTCGATTTAAGCACAGCCACTTGATTTGTTGGATAGGATTTGAAGCTTGCCACTTGATTTTACTTGTTTCCAGGAATTGCTCGCTATGTCTCAACTCCAACCAAACCTTTTCAAATTTACAGTAGAGTGGGTGGAGCCAGAACTTTGGTCAAGTTTTAATTGCTGTACAATTCTTCAAAAACCTCATTGACTGACTCCATTGCACAACACTTGGTGTAATCAGGCCTGCCTTCTACTAATTGTGTCTGTATACTCCTAGTTAGAAAATGCTGATGATTTCGTAAATTGGACAAAGTAGGTCTAGAAATATTAACCCTGGAAAAAAAAGCTGGCATAAGGAGAGGCAAAGATGCTTACAATGTGCATAGCACTGCTGAGTTAAAGCCTGTGACTACAAGCTCTGGGCAACATCCAGTATTGATACAATTATTTGAAATGCCTTTGTGCTATTATCATTGCGAAGAAATAATGCAGTGTACAGTCTCCTTAAGCTATAACCTGACCTTTATTCCTTCTGTAATTCCATCACCTTTACCATAGAGGACTGTATAGAGGAAGAAACTGTCCAAAGTTATTTTATTTGTGTGAGAAGGATTCTTCAGAGTCTATAAAAATTGGAAACCTTTAACACATCTCCAGACAACCAGTCACAGTGGCAATTTATCCTAAGAATAGTCTAAGTTCTCTTAAAACAAGCATTCTGCAATGGTGTTACCATTAACTAACTCTGTACACTGTTTGGAGTGTGTCATTATGGCAGTGGGCAGATATAAGTGTGCTATAATGAGACAGTATGCTGAGTCTAGCATGTCATTAACTAATATTGTTCTGTTGTGTGGCTCTTTTACCATAATGAGAATGTTATTCAAAGCCTCAGGCAATCATGACAACATATTAAAAGCAGTTAGCACACCATTTACTGTGCACTGGACTGAAAATAAAATTAACAATCCAGACTTTAGTCTTTAGTAGTCAGCCTTGCATAATAGTCATTCCATTAAAAATATGTACTTTTTCAGAAATATGTACCATTATACAGCTGTGTATTCTATGTTGCCATATACAGTTCTGTTAAACTGTTTTAAAAAATAAAAAATTGCACATGAAAAAAAATAAGATATTGGAGGTCAGATGTATTTCTGAAAAATGACATACTACTACATACTATTGACAGGGAGCCTTGACAGACCTCATAGTGTTTAGATGAAGTGCTACTTGAAAATATTCATGACATCAAGAAATCCTATGCAGGCATCCACAATGATAAACAATTTTTCTATGTAGCCAAGGAATAAAATCAGACTATCATTCCAAGTGGTATTAACCTTAAAGGTGGCTTAGAGTCCAATTCCAAAGCAGTGTTTTAAAAGTTTGACAGTCTTTGATTTGACCACCAAAACTTCTTAGTCTGTCCCTGAAAAAGCATCCACTTAACATGTACCCGCTCTGTAGTCTGGGGAGCAGACAGGAGGGATCTGCTAGAGCTGAGAAAATACCCCAGTGTGCATCCTGTCTGATCTGACCACGAAAGGACGTTCGCTGCACCCGTGGCAGCTGGGATCTGGGGATTCCACACCCCGTTTCATCTGGACCGTCTTCTCTGCTTCACAGAGGATCCAGACTATCTAGGATCTTAAGCTCACATGACCCACTGTTGAAAGACATATGTGTCCACCACAGCCGGTAAGAGTTCCCTTATTCATTTACCCTAGAAGAGTTACAAGAGTGACTACAGGCAACCTTTCTTCACTTCTATTATTTGGTGTCACTCCAACAGGAAGTCGTTTTTTTTGCTTTCTCCCGTTTTTGTGGACTTTGTTCTACTCTTCACATTCACATTATTGGAAGTCCACATTTATACTTGGGACTTTATTATTTACAGTGTGTTCCGCACATATGTTGTTTCACCATTTATCCTTGATGTTCACTCACTAAGGTTTTTTTATTGTGTATTTTGAGTTTACCCTTTATTTAGGAGCAATCCCTACACATTCACATCATTAGCGCTACACTATTTTTTCACCATGTACTGTTAGGCCTCATGTACACTGCTGCTGGTAAACGGACGTTTAGGAGCAGTTGGGCATTTTTTTCAGCTGCCCCTGAACTCTCCTCTATGTTATCTTATCAGTACAGGGTTGTTTATAGACATTTCTAGGCAGTTGAGTTTAGAAGAATTTTTTGGAACGCAAAAAAATTGGTTCAGATGGATGTTCAGAAGCATTTGAAACTCCTAATGCCTGTTACAGCTTGTAAATGCTGCTAAACGCGGTAACTCGCATTTACCAGCGTTTCGTTTACATATGTTTTTCACTTTAACAAACGCTTCTAGACGCAAACGAGGCTAAACGCAGCATGTAAATGCGGCTAAACTGACGTTTTTAGACGCCGGTTTCTAGCTGTCAAGTGAAGTTGTTCAGGAGAGGTTAAACCACGTCCCGTGTCCATTGTCCATTGCTGTGTCTTTGTGTACTTTATTTCTCTCAATGTCTTGGTACTTTGTTGCCACTAGTGTCGGGCGAACGGTTCGGGCCAAGCATAAGTTCAGCCCGAACATTGGCTGTTCGTCCGTTCCAAATTGTCGAGGGGTTTGACCGTTCGTTTTGGTCTGCCGAATGCCGCAAAGTGCAATGGAAGCCCTGATTGGCTGAAGCCATGAAGGCTTTGCCCAAACAGGGCACATGGCACTGTCAGAGCCATGATTGGACACAGTCATGATGACTCTTTCCAATCATGGTTCATTGCTCATAGACCCACCCCACACTATAAAAGGTTCCTTCCCAAAGCAGCCATTTGCAGTGTGATATTGGAGTGGAGATAAGACAGGGCTGACAGTGTGAATATAGTGATAGTGCAGCGTGAGTTTAGTGCGACCGTTCATTTTTACTGTAGTGTCAGTTTAATGTGTCAGGGCAGGTTTACTACAGTGTATTGAAGTGTGTCAGTGTAGAGTGTCAAGGAAGATTTACTGCAGTATATTGAAGTGTGTCAGTTTAATGTGTCAGGGCAGGTTTACTGCAGTATATTGAAGTGTGTCAGTGTAGCGTGTCAGGGCAGTTTTACTGCAATATATTGAAGTGTGTCAGTGTAGAGTATCAGTAGTGCGTCAGTGCACTTTTCCTGCAGTATATGAAAGTGCGTTAGGGCACTTTTACTGCAGTATATTGAAGTGCGGCAGTGCACTTTTACTGCAGTATATTGAAGTGCGTTAGTGCACTTTTACTCCAGTATATTGAAGTGCATTAGTACAGTTTTACTGCATTATATATACCACTTCCCTACCCAGCCATAGTCAAATGACGTCAATATACAAATCATCATTCTTTTGCTAGAAAATTACTCAGAACCCCGAAACATTATATATGTTTTTTTAGCAGACACCCTAGGGAATAAAATGATGGTAATTGCAACTTTTTTTCTTGCACGGTATTTGTAAACAACAAACAATATACAAAAATGTAGCGCTATACGTAATAACAATAAATCATAACACCCAAGTGCTCGAAGTGTCTGGATCACAATGGATCTAGTGATATGTCCAAATATATAAAAAAGTCCAAATTACGAAGAGTCTTTGAATGACCAAAACATAAATATGGTTGTGACTTTCAATTCCAAATGGTGAATCTTCCAAAATGAAGTAATTTGGACTTTTTTATATATTTGGACATATCACTAGATCCATTGTGATCCAGACACTTCGAGCACTTGGGTGTTATGATTTATTGTTATTACGTATAGCGCTACATTTTTGTATATTGTTTGTTGTTTACAAATACCGTGCAAGAAAAAAAGTTGCAATTACCATAATTTTATTCCCTAGGGTGTCTGCTAAAAAAACATATATAATGTTTCGGGGTTCTGAGTAATTTTCTAGCAAAAGAATGATGATTTGTACATGTAGGAGAGAAGTGTTAGAATAGGCCTGGTATGGAAGTGGTATAAAAAGCCCTGTATTGAAGTGGTTAAAGTGCACCAGTGCAGTTTTACTGCAGTATATTGAAGTGTGTTAGTGCAGTTTTACTGCAGTATATTGTAGTGTGTCAGTGGAGTGTGTCTGTGTAGTGAGTACTCAATTTATAGTTCACTAAACACCACTTTCCATTGATTAAAGTGCATCCAAGTACTGTACACATTTCCCTGTCTCTATTACATTTCAGTAATAAGCCCCTCCCCCATCATGCCTGGGAGGCAAACAAGGAGAGGCAGACTTTCTCATGGCACTAGGAGGGGGCCAGCAGAGTCTGTGTCCACATGCAAAGGAGGATGTGGTCCTCAGGCATGGCACCATGTCCTCTGTTTAGTGAGGTTGCCCATGCTATCCAGCCATAGCATGCAGAGAAGATGGTGGACTGGCTTTTTAAACCATCCTCATCCTCCCCATCCTTTATCACCCAAGCAGAGACTAGTGTGTAGTCCACCACAGCTGCCAGAACAGCTTATTGTGCCTCCTTGTCCACAGCTACTCCTGCCATAGCCCCAGCATCATGCATGGGGGATTCAGCTGAGTTGTTTGAACACAGCACAGCCACTTGCTTCTTGACGATACACAGGCATTACTTTATTCTGATGTTGGTTCTGAAGTAAGGAAGGTAGAACATGAGCCAACAGAGAGGGGAGAACACTGGTAAACAACAAATTAGCAGTCATGTTCCCCCAGCCGCAGCATATTGCCAAGTTGGCTCAGTGATGATGAGGTCACTGACATGACTTGGGTGCCCGATAGAGCAGAGAAGCAAAGTGAGGTTCAACCTCAACGAGGCAGCCATCATGGAAGAGTAGAGAGCAGCCACCCTATCCCATCACATTTTGGAGATGCTATCTCCCGGCCCACTTCCCACAGCTCAGCTGTCTGGCACTTTTTTAGCACATGTGCAGCTGATCACACTGTTGCAATTTGCTAATTTTCCCTCAAGCAGATTAAGCATGGCAAAAACATCAGCCATTGGGTACCACATGCTTAACCACTTAACGACCGCTCACTGTATATGTACGTCGGCAGAATGGCACCGACAGGCACAATCACGTACAGGGTACGTGATCGCCTTTGTACAGTTGGGGGGTCCTCCTATACAGTGAGCGGCCATTTATCGTTGGGGAGCGATCGGAGATGAGGGGACGGCCATTCGATTCCGGCCACCCCCTCGCGATCGCTCCCGGCGAATGAAAATGCTCCCTCTGCCTGTGTAATGTAAACACAGGCAGAGGAAGTGATGTCATCTCTCCTCGTGTCGGTCTTTTCGTTCCCGGCGCCGAGGAGAGAAGAAGCAGGTTAGTGCACCAACAGTCCACTGACACATAGGCACACATTTCACCCCCCAGTCACCCCCAGATCACCCCCCAGGTCACCCCCCAGCCCCCAATCACAGTGTCACTGATTGCAGTGATCATTTATTTTACTGATCACTGCATTTAGTGTCATCTGTGACAGTAAAAAGTTGCAGGGCAGTTAGGTTTAGGCCCCTTTAGGTCCAGGGTAGCCCCCTACCCCCCCCCTAATAAAGGTTTAACCCCTTGATCGCCCCCCAGGTAACCCTTTCACCCCCTAACGCCAGCGTCACTAAGCGATCGTATTTTCGATCGCTGTATTTAGTGCCGGTTGTGCCCTAGATAGCCAGTTATTTATTTTTAGTTTCGCCGCAGGTTTTTATAGTGTCAGGTACCCCCATATATTATTTTAACCCCCTGATTGCCCCTAGAGTTAACCCTTTCACCAGTGATTACCGTATAAGCGTCACTGGTGATACTGGTTACCCAGTTAGTTATTTAGTTATTTAGGTAACCGTCAGGTTTTTATATAGCGTCGGGTACCCCCATATTTAACCTAATAAAGGTTTTAACCCCCTGATTGCCCCTAGTTAACCCTTTCACCAGTGATCACCATATAAAGGTTACGGGTGACGCTGGTTGGTTAGTTTGCTTTTTATTGCATCAGGGCACCCGCCGTATATAACCCAATAAAGGTTTAACCCCCGGATCGCCCGGCGGGTGAGATCAATTAGGTTTTAGTGCCAGAGAGGGTCTGCGTCGCCCCAGGCAGCGTTAGGTTAGTGCCAGTAACGCTAACACCCACGCGCAAAGCATACACCTCCCTTAGTGGTATAGTATCTGAACAGATCAATATCTGATCTGATCAGATCTATACTAGCGTCCCCAGCGGTTTAGGGTTCCCAAAAACACCGTGTTAGCGGGATCATCCCAGATACCTGCTAGCACCTGCGTTTAGCCCCTCCGCCCAGCCCAGCCCAGCCCACCCAAGTGCAGTATCGATCGATCACTGTCACTTACCAAACACAACACACATAACTGCAGCGTTCGCAGAGACAGGCCTGATCCCTGCGATCGCTAACAGTTTTTTTTGTAGCGTTTGATATATTTGCTGACGACAGTCAGGTGCTTTTTTTCCTGTGAATCTTACTAGTGTACCCCTAAATTTAGAGCCCAAAATGGCAAGTCGAAGGTACACTAGTAAAGAGGCCTACGAGATTCTGAGCATGACAGATAGTGAAGAGGAGGTCACGCATCTGTCAGATTCAGGCTCAGAATATCTTCCCGTAGAAGACAGTGACGTCAGCGGCCCCACGTCAGATAGCTCAGACGACGAAGTTGAGGTCCCTGCTAAGGTCAGGCGTACCCGATCCCGATCTTCTGAGGTTGTTGAGGAGCAAGAACCGCAGGGCTCTCGTATCATGGAGCAGAGTAGTACTAGCGCCGCTATTCCTTCTGGTGAATTGGCAAGCACCAGCGGCCTAGTACAGCCTGGGCGTACATCCAGCACTGCAGTATCACGTGGTGACGTGGCGAGTCCCATAAGTGCAGTTCAAGCTGGCGAGGTGGCAAGCACAAGTAGTGTCCCGCTGCCACCAATAAGAAGACAAAGGCAGGCCCGTCGTACCCATAGTGCCCTTCCTGCAGAATTCGCCTATCCTGATTGGGTCCCCACCACTTCTGCAGAACCCGTACTTCCCCCATTCACTGCACAACCCGGTATTCAGGTGGAAACAGCTGATTTTATGCCAATTGATTATTATTCGCTGTTTTTCACGGAATATCTCTATAGATCTATTGTGGACCAGAGTAATTTATATGCTGGTCAATTCATTGCTGCTAATCCCCAGTTGCCTTCCATTGCCAAAGATTGGAAACCAATTACGGTTTCCGAATTTAAGACCTTTCTGGGCCTTTCCCTCAACATGGGCACACATAAATTCCCGTCATTGCGTGCTTATTGGTCCACGCACCCAATTGACCACATGCCCGTGTTCTCTGCCTCCATGCCCAGGAAACGATACGAGCAGATTTTGCGGTTCATGCACTTCAACGACAATGAACTTTGTCGTCCACGTGGGGACCCTGAATACGACCGGCTCTATAAAATTCGGCCCCTCATATACCACTTCAACGAACGTTTTGCAGCCTTGTTTACTCCCGATCAAGTTGTCTGCGTTGATGAGTCCCTGATTAAATTTTCTGGCCGCTTGGCTTTCAAGCAGTACCTTCCCAGCAAGCGTGCCAGATACGGGGTCAAGCTCTATAAGTTGTGTGACAGGGCAACAGGCTATGTATGGAGCTTTATGGTTTATGAGGGAAAAGATAGTCAGGTTGAGCCGGTCAACTGCCCGGATTACATAGGGAGCGCTGGCAAGATAGTGTGGAAATTGGTGTCATCCTTATTCGGAAAGGGGTACCACTTGTATGTGGACAATTATTACACGAGCGTGAAACTGTTTAGTCACTTGTTTGATCATCAGATTGGAGCATGTGGCACTGTGCGACCTAATCGCCGGGGCTTTCCCCAGGGGCTTGTAGATGCCCGTCTTAGGCTGGGGGAGAGAGCCTGCGTAAAGTGTAATAACTTGCTCGCTATGAACTGGAGGGACAATAAGAATGTTTTCCTTCTTACCTCCCTTCATGCAGACACGACAGTCCAAATTCGTACGGCGACTGGTGTTGTGGAGAAACCCCTCTGTGTCCACGAATATAACAAAAATATGGGAGGGGTGGACCTCAACGACCAGTTGTTGGCGCCGTATCTAATTGACCGTAAGGCGAGACGCTGGTACAAAAAAGTGTCTCTATCCTTATTCCAATTGGCTTTGCTGAATGCTCATGTGCTATACAGAGCTTCAGGCGGGACTTTATCTCTTCTAAAATTCCAGAATGAGATAGTCACAGAACTCCTGTATCCAGGCGGTTCTGCACCTCACCATCCCCAACCAAATGCAGTAAGCCGGCTGCATGAGAGGCATTATACGTATGTCCTCCCGAGTACCCCTACCCAACGAGCCCCCCAAAAAAGATGTCGTGTCTGTAGCAAGCGCGGATTTAGGCGTGACACCCGTCATTATTGTCCACTCTGTCCTGACAAGCCTGGTCTTTGCCTTGGTGAATGTTTTGAACGCTACCACTCAAAAGTGAAGTTTTAGGGTACAGCATTTCACAGACTAGGACACACTTACACAGGGTCTCCCAAGATGCCATTACATTTTGAGAGACCCGAACCATTACAGTTGTTAAAGTTACAAAAAGAAAGTGTAAAAAAGAAAAAAAAAACGTAAAAAACAAAACACAAAAAAAATCTAAAATAAAAAAACCAAAAATGGTTGTCGTTTTATTGTTCTCTCTCTCTCTCTCTCTCTCTCTCTCTCTCTCTCTCTATTTTCTCTCTATTGTTCTGCTCTTTTTTACTGTATTCCATTCTGCAATGTTTTATCATGCTTGCTTTTCAGGTATGTAATTTTTTGTTTTCAGGTGCGCCATTCAACTGCAGCGTGGAATTATTTATCTTGACAGCAACAGCGTTTGCTCCCACGATACATAAAGCCGTGACTCCAGTGCTGTAGGAGGTGATTTCACCACCACAGTTAAAAAAAAGAGCATATATGCCGAAGCATGGGGGCAGCAGGGGCGGAGGAGCGATTTTGCTCCTAATGCCACGTATATACGGTCGAAATTCCGACGGAGGCTTGCCCGTGGAAAAGTCCGACCGTGTGTACGCGGCATAACCTGTTTTGCCGCGTACAAACGGTCGAAATTCCGACGAAGGCTTGCCCGTGGAAAAGTCCAACCGTGTGTACGCGGCATAACTTTTTTGCGGGAGGATGCCCCCATGCTTCGGCATATATGCCCATCATTAGAAGTGGGTGGATGAAGGGAGGTATTCTAATGGTGGGCATACCCACCGATCAATCTCTTTTTTTCGTTCAGCCAACAGGCTGCATGAAAAAAAAGATTACAATACATATCCAACAAGGACCAGCAACGTACTGGTATGTTGCTGGACTTTGAATGTTTATACCAGAATGATGCCTGCAGGTTTAGGTATCATCTTGGTATCATTCTTTTCAGCCAGTGGCCGGCTTTCATGTAAAAGCAATTCTAGCAGATAATTAGCCTCTAGACTGCTTTTACAAGCAGTGGGAGGGAATGCCCCCCCCCCCCGGATATAAACAGCGCCATTGGGAAATTTGGAAAGCATTTTATCACACCGATCTTGGTGTGGTCAGATGCTTTGAGGGCAGAGGAAAGATCTAGGGTCTAACCCCCCAATTTTTTTCAAAAAAAGATTACCTGTCACTATTTATTGCTATCATAGGGGATATTTACATTCCCTGAGATAACAATAAAAATGGTAAAAAAATAAAATATGGAAGGAACAGTTTAAAAATAAAATAAAAAAGCAAAATAAATAATAAAAAAAAAAAGCACCGCTGCTCTTGCGCAAAGGCGAACGCAAGCGTCGGTCTAGCGTCATATGTAAACAGCAATTGCATCATGCATGTGAGGTATCACCGCAAAGGTCAGATCGAGGGCAGTAATTTTAGCAGTAGACCTCCTCTGTAAATCTAACATGGTAACCTGTAAAGGCTTTTAAATGCTTTTAAAAATGAATGTAGTTTGTCGCCGCTGCGCGTTTGTGCGCAATTTTAAAGCATGTCGTATTTGGTATCCATGTACTCGGCCTAAGATCATCTTTTTTATTTCATCAAACATTTGGGCAATATAGTGTTTTTTAGTGCAATAAAAAAGTGTGTTTTTCCCCCAAAAAATGCGTTTGAAAAATCGCTGCGCAAATATTGTTTGAAAAAAAAATGCAACACCCACTATTTTAATCTGTAGGGCCTTTGCTTTAAAAAAATATTTTTTTTTCATGTAAACAAAAAGTGTCAGAAAGGGCTTTGTCTTCAAGTGGTTAGAAGAGTGAATGATGTGTGACATAAGCTTCCTAATGTTGTGCATAAAATGCCAGGACAGTTCAAAACCCCCCCAAATGACCCCATTTTGGAAAGTAGACACCTCAAGCTATTTGCTGAGAGGCATGTTGAGCCCATTGAATATTTTTTTTTTTGTCCCAAGTGATTGAATAATGACAAAAAGAAAAAAAAAATGTACAAAAAGTTGTCACTAAATTATATATTGCTCAAACATGCCATGGTTATATGTGGAATTGCACTCCAAAATACATTCTGTTGCTTCTCCTGAGTACGGGGATACCACATGTGTGAGACATTTTGGGAGCCTAGCCGCGTACAGGACCCCGAAAACCAAGCACCGCCTTCAGGATTTCTATGGGTGTAAATTTTTGATTTCACTCCTCACTGCCTATCACAGTTTTGGAGGCCATGGAATGCCCAGATGGCACAAAACCCCCCCAAATGACCCTATTTTGGAAAGTAGACACCCCAAGCTATTTGCTGAGAGGTATGTTGAGTATTTTGCAGATCTCGCTTTTTGTCACAAAGTTTTGAAAATTGAAAAAAGAAAAAAAAAATGTCTTTCTTCATTTTCAAAAACAAATGAGAGCTGTAAAATTTGTGCCCTTAGAAATCCTGAAGGCGGTGCTTGGTTTTCGGGGGCCCGTACGCGGCTAGGCTCTCAAAAAGTCCCACACATGTGGTATCCCCGTACTCAGGAGAAGCAGCCAAATGTATTTTGGGTTGCAATTCCGCATATAACCATGGCATGTTTGAGCAATATATCATTTAGTGACAACTTTTTGTACATTTTTTTTTCTTTTTTTCATTATTCAATTACTTGGGACAAAAAAAGGAAATATTCAATGGGCTCAACATGCCTCTCAGCAATTTCCTTGGGGTGTCTACTTTCCAAAATGGGGTCATTTTGGGGGGTTTTGTGCTATCTTGGCATTTTATGGCCTTCAAAACTGTGATAGGTAGTGAGGAGTGAAATCAAAAATTTATGCCCTTAGAAACCTTGAAGGCGGTGCTTGGTTTTTTGGGTCCCGTACGTGGCTAGGCTCCCAAAAAGTCCCACACATGTGGTATCCCCGTACTCAGGAGAAGCAGCAGAATGTATTTTGGGGTGTAATTTCACATATGCCCATGGCATGTGTGAGCAATATATCATTTAGTGACAACTTTGTGCAAAAAAAAAAAAGTTTGTCATATTCCCGCAACTTGTGGCAAAATATAAAATATTCCATGAACCCAACATGCCTCTCAGTAAATAGCTTGGGGTGTCTACTTTCCAAAATGGGGTCATTTGGGGGGGTTTTGTGCTATTTTGGCATTTTATGGCCTTCAAAACTGTGATAGGTAGTGAGGAGTGAAATCAAAAATTTACGCCCTTAGAAATCCTGAAGGCGGTGCTTGGTTTTTGGGGCCCCGTACGCGGCTAGGCTCCCAAAAAGTCCCACACATGTGGTATCCCCGTACTCAGGAGAAGCAGCAGAATGTATTTTGGGGTGCAATTCCACATATAACCATGGCATGTGTGAGCAATATATAATTTAGTGACAACTTTTTGTACATTTTTTTTTTTTTTTGTCATTATTCAATCATTTGGGACAAAAAAAAAATATTTAATGGGCTCAACATGCCTCTCAGCAAATAGCTTGGGGTGTCTACTTTCCAAAATGGGGTCATTTGGGGGGGTTTGTGCCATCTTGGCATTTTATGGCCTTCAAAACTGTGATAGGTAGTGAGGAGTGAAATCAAAAATTTATGCCCTTAGAAACCTTGAAGGCGGTGCTTGGTTTTTGGGGTCCCGTACGCGACTAGGCTCCCAAAAAGTCCCACACATGTGGTATCCCCGTACTCAGGAGAAGCAGCAGAAGGTATTTTGGGGTGTAATTTCACATATGCCCATGGCATGTGTGAGCAATATATCATTTAGTGACAACTTTGTGCAAAAAAAAAAAAGTTTGTCATATTCCCGCAACTTGTGGCAAAATATAAAATATTCCATGGACTGAACATGCCTCTCAGTAAATAGCTTGGGGTGTCTACTTTCCAAAATGGGGTCATTTGGGGGGGTTTTGTGCTATTTTGGCATTTTATGGCCTTCGAAACTGTGATAGGTAGTGAGGAGTGAAATCAAAAATTTGCGCCCTTAGAAATCCTGAAGGCGGTGCTTGGTTTCCGGGGTCCCGTACGTGGCTAGGCTCCTAAAAAGTCCCACACATGTGGTATCCCCGTACTCAGGAGAAGCAGCAGAATGTATTTTGGGGTGCAATTCCACATATAACCATGGCATGTGTGAGCAATATATCATTTAGTGACAACTTTTTGTAATTATTTTTTTTTTTTGTCATTATTCAATCAAAATATTCAATGGGCTCAACATGCCTCTCAGCAATTTCCTTGGGGTGTCTACTTTCCAAAATGGGGTCATTTGGGGGGGGGGTTTGTACTGCCCTGCCATTTTAGCACCTCAGGAAATGAGATAGGCAGTCATAAATTTAAAGCTGTGTAAATTCCAGAAAATGTACCCTAGTTTGTAAACGCTATAACTTTTGCGCAAACCAATAAATATACGCTTATTGACATATTTTTTACTAAAGACATGTGGCTGAATACATTTTGGCCTAAATGTATGACTAAAATTTAGTTTATTTGATTTTTCTTATAACAAAAAGTAGAAAATATCATTTTTTTTTCAAAATTTTCGGTCTTTTTCCGTTTATATCGCAAAAAATAAAAATCGCAGAGGCAATCAAATACCATTAAAAGAAAGCTCTATTTGTGGGAAGAAAAGGACGCAAATTTCGTTTGGGTACAACATTGCATGTCCGCACAATTTCCAGTTAAAGCAGCGCAGTGCAAAATTCTGAAATCACCTCTGGTCCTCTAGCTACCAAATGGTCCGGGGCTTAAGTGGTTAACAAGGCATTTAACCTCCCACCACTTAGCCTGTTGGCAAAAGCACCTGAAAGCCACACAAAGGGATGCAATTCTGCTCATCCTCACTCTTCACCTTTCAGGTCTACCCCCGCTATATCTCATGACCTCCTAGCAGCCTCCACTGACAGGGATGATGGCATAGCGAAGGGTTTTTACAGGTCCTTGCAGCAAGTCTGCCAGCAACACACCACCAGCTGTAGAGTATAGCAGGCAAATTTCTCTGCCCCAGCTGCTGCAGCAAAAAAAACATACAGTCACTGCCACCCATACGCCCAGAGTCTAAATTCCAGCTTGTCAAAGCTGCTGGTTTTACAACTCCTGCCTTTTCATTTGGTGGATTCTGTCCCCTTTTGTGAATTTGCAGAATATTCTGTACCACAATAGCAGGTTCCCAGCCACTATTTCTTTTCATGTAAGGTCATTCCAGCTCTGTACCAACATGTGGAAGTTAATGATGTGGCACAGTTGGGCAAGGCAGTCAGCCACAAAGTCCACGTTACTGCTGATATGTGGTCCAGCAAGCATGGTCAGGGACAATATATTTTGTTCACAGCACACAGGGTAACTCTGTTTGCAACTTGGAAGGATGCAAGACAGTCCTGCAGCTTGTTTTGCTGCCATGTCTCCATACAGCTGGTGGTGATGATGCAAGATTTGTCAGACCCACCCCCTCCCCCTCCTTCATGCCCTCCTCTGCTGAATTGTCCTATCAACCACCAGTACCCCCTAAGCATTCAAGAGGCTATTCAATGAGTCAGGCTAAAAATTACCATACAGTGCTTCAGCTGGTCTGTCTAGGGGACATGGATATTGTACCCATTGCTGGATAAATCGTGTGTTTAATTTTCATTTGTCCAACTATGAGATTATAGGTACATCATTCTGTATAAACATTTGGTCACTATTTCTACTGTCATGGTACATCCATTTGAGCCTATATATATATATATTAGGGATGAGCCGAACACCCCGCGGTTCGGTACGCACCAGAACCTGCGAACGGACCGAAAGTTCGCACGAACTATCAAACCCCATTAAAGTCTATGGGACTAGAACGTTCGGAATCAAAAGTGCTAATTTTAAAGGCTAATATGCAAGTTATTGTCCTAAAAAGGGTTTGGGGACCCGGGTCCTGCCCCAGGGGACACGTATCAATGCAAAAATAAGTTTTAAAAACAGAAGTTTTTTCGGGAGCAGTGATTTTAATGATGCTTAACCACTTAACGACCGCTCACTGTATATATACGTCGGCAGAATGGCACCGACAGGCACAATCACGTACAGTGTACGTGATTGCCTTTGTATGGTTGGGGGGTCCAATCGGACCCCCCTTCTATACAGTGACCGGTCGTTATCCATTGGGGAGCAATCCGGGATGAGGGGACGGCCGTTCGATTCCGGCCACCCCCCCGCGATCGCCCCCCGGCGAATGAGAAAGCTTCCTCTGCTGTGTAATGTTTACACAGGCAGAGGAAGTGATGTCATCTCTCATGCGGCATACCGAGCGCCGTACAAGATAAGACACACAGGTTAGTGCACAAACAGTACACTGACACCAGGACACATAGGAACATAAATCGCCCCCCAGGCCCCCCCAGATCACCCCCAGCCCCCAGTCACAGTGTCACTGATTGCAGTGACCATTTATTTACTGATCACTGCAATCAGTGACATTTGTGACTGTAAAAGTGTCACTACAGTTAGTTTAGGTCCAGTGTAGCCCCCTAACACCCCCCTAATAAAGGTTTAACCCCCTGATCACCCCCCAGATAACCCTTTCACCCCCTAGCACCGCCGTCACTAAGCGATCGTTTTTCTGATCGCTGTTTTAGTGTCGGTGATGCCGATAGGTAGCCAGTTATTTTTTTTAGGTTCGCCGCAGGTTTTTATAGCGTCGGGTACCCCCATATATTACCTAATAAAGCTTTAACCCCCTTGATCGCCCCCCAGGTAACCCTTTCACCCCCTATCACCACTGTCGCTAAGCGATCATTTTTCTGATCGCTGTCTTTTTGTCAGTGATGCCGATAGGTAGCCAGTTATTTTTTTTAGGTTCGCCGCAGGTTTTTATAGCGTCAGCTACCCCCATATATTACCTAATAAAGGTTTAACCCCCTTGATCGCCCCCCAGGTAACCCTTTCACCCCCTATCACCACTGTCGCTAAGCGATCGTTTTTCTGATCGCTGTCTTATTGTCGGTGATGCCGATAGGTAGCCAGTTATTTTTTTTAGGTTCGCCGCAGGTTTTTATAGCGTCAGTTACCCCCATATATTACCTAATAAAGGTTTAACCCCTTTGATCGCCCCCCTGGTAACCCTTTCACCCCCTATCACCACTGTCGCTAAGTGATCATTTTTCTGATCGCTGTCTTATTGTCGGTGATGCCGATAGGTAGCCAGTTATTTTTTTTAGGTTCGCCGCAGGTTTTTATAGCGTCAGGTACCCCCATATATTACCTAATAAAGGTTTAACCCCCTGATCGCCCCCCCAGGTAACCCTTTCACCCCCTTTTGCCAGTGTCACTAAGCGATCGTTTTTCTGATCGCTGTATTACTTATGCTGGTGCCGATAGATAGCCAGTTATTTTTTTAGGTTCGCAGCAGGTTTTTATAGCGTCAGGTACCCCCATATATTATCTAATAAAGGTTTTAACCCCCTAATTGCCCCTAGTTAACCCTGCGTCACACCCCAGGCAGCGTCAGGTTAGTGCCAGTAACGCTAACACCCACGCGTGAAGCACACACCTCCCTTAGTGGTATAGTATCTGAACAGATCAATATCTGATCTGATCAGATCTATACTAGCGTCCCCAGCAATTTAGGGTTCCCAAAAACGCAGTGTTAGCAGGATCAGCCCAGATACCTGCTAGCACCTGCGTTTTGCCCCTCCGTCCAGCCCAGGCCACCCAAGTGCAGTATCGATCGATCACTGTCACTTACAAAACACAACACACATAACTGCAGCGTTCGCAGAGACAGGCCTGATCCCTGCGACTCCAGTGCTGTAGGAGGTGATTTCACCACCACAGTTAAAAAAAAAAAAAGCATATATGCCGAAGCATTGGGGCAGCAGGGGCGGAGGAGCGGAGGAGCGATTTTGCTCCTAATGCTGCGTACATACGTTCGAAATTCCGACGGAGGCTTGCCCGTGGAAAAGTCCGACCATGTGTGTGCGGCATAATTTTTGCGGGAGGATGCCCCAATGCTTCGGCATATATAAATGGTGCATGTATGCCCATCATTAGAAGTGGGTGGATGAATGTCGGTATTCTAATGGTGGGCATACCCACCGATCAATCTCTTTTTTTTGTTCAGCCAACAGGCTGCATGAAAAAAAAGATTACAATACATGTCCAACAAGGACCAGCAACGTACTGGTATGTTGCTGGACTTTGAATGGTTATACCAGATTGATGCCTGCGGGTTTAGGTATCATCTTGGTATCATTCTTTTCAGACAGCGGCCGGCTTTCATGTAAAAGCAATCCTAGCGGCTAATTAGCCTCTGGACTGCTTTTACAAGCAGTGGGAGGGAATGTCCCCCCCCCCGGATATAAAAAGCGACATTGGGAAATTGGGAAAGCATTTTATCACATCGATCTTGGTGTGGTCAGATGCTTTGAGGGCAGAGGAAAGATCTAGGGTCTAATAGACCCCAGTTTTTTCAAAAAAAGAGTACCTGTCACTACCTATTGCTATCATAGGGGATATTTACATTCCCTGAGATAACAATAAAAATGATTAAAAAAAAAATAATATGGAAGGAACAGTTTAAAAATAAAATAAAAAAGCAAAATTAATAATAATAAAAAAAAAAACACCCATGTCCTGCCCTGCTCTTGCGCAATGGCGAACACAAGCTTCGGTCTGGCGTCATATGTAAACAGCAATTGCACCATGCATGTGAGGTATCACCGCGAAGGTCAGATCGAGGGCATTCATTTTAGAAGTAGACCTCCTCTGTAAATCTAACGTGGTGACCTGTAAAGGCTTTTAAAGGCTTTTAAAAATGTATGTAGTTTGTCGCCAATGCGCGTTTGTGCGAAATTTTAAAGCATGTCGTGTTTGGTATCTATGTACTCGGCCTAAGATCATCTTTTTTATTTCAGCAAACAGTGCATTAAAATTAAAAAAAGTGTATTTTTTCCCCAAAAAATGCGTTTGAAAAATCGTTGCGCAAATACTGTGTGGAAAAAAAAATGCAACACCCACCATTTTAATCTGTAGGGCCTTTGCTTTAAAAAAATATATAATGTTTGGGGGTTCAACATAACTTTCTTGCAAAAAAAAAAAAAATATGTTTTCATGTAAACAAAAAGTGTCAGAAGGGCTTTGTCTTCAAGTGGTTAGAAGAGTGGATGTAAGCTTCTTAATGTTGTGTATAAAATGCCAGAACAGTTCAAAACCCCCCCAAATGACCCCATTTTGGAAAGTAGACACCCCAAGCTATATACTGAGAGGCATGTCGAGTCCATGGAATATTTTATATGTTGACACAAGTTGCGGAAAAAAGACAATTTATTTTATTTTTTTATTTTTTTTGCACAAAGTTGTTACTAAATGATATATTGCTCAAACATGCCATGGGCATATGTGGAATTAAACCCCAAAATACATTCTGTTGCTTCTCCTGAGTACGGGGATACCACATGTGTGAGACTTTTTGGGAGCCTAGCCGCGTACGGGACCCCAAAAACCAAGCACCGCCTTCAGGCTTTCTAAGGGTGTACGTTTTTCACTTCTCACTGCCTATCACAGTTTCGGAGGCCATGGAATGCCCAGATGGCACAAAACCCCCCCAAATGACCCCATTTTGGAAAGTAGACACCCCAAGCTATTTGCTGAGAGTTATGGTGAGTATGTTGCAGATCTCACTTTTTGTCACAAAGTTTTGAAAATGTAAAAAAAATAAAAAATAAAATATTTTCTTTCTTCATTTTCAAAAACAAATGAAAGCTGTAAAATACTCAACATGCCTCTCAGCAAATAGCTTGGGGTATCTACTTTCCAAAATGGGGTAATTTGGGGGGGTTTTGTGCTATTTTGGCATTTTATGGCCTTCGAAACTGTGATAGGTAGTGAGGAGTGAAATCAAAAATTTGCGCCCTTAGAAATCCTGAAGGCGGTGCTTGGTTTTCGGGGGCCCGTACCCGGCTAGGCTCTCAAAAAGTCCCACACATGTGGTATCCCCGTACTCAGGAGAAGCAGCAAAATGTATTTTGGGGTGCAATTCCACATATAACCATGGCATGTGTGAGCAATATATCATTTAGTGACAACTTTTTGTATTTTTTTTTTTTTTTTCATTATTCAATCACTTGAGACGAAAAAAAAAATATTAAATGGGCTCAACATGCCTCTCAGCAATTTCCTTGGGATGTCTACTTTCCAAAATGGGGTCATTTGGGGGGGTTTTGTACTGCCCTGCCATTTTAGCACCTCAAGAAATGAGATAGGCAGTCATAAATTAAAAGCTGTGTAAATTCCAGAAAATGTACTCTAGTTTGTAGACGCTATAACTTTTGCGCAAACCAATAAATATACGCTTATTGACATTTTTTTTTACTAAAGACATGTGGCTGAATAAATTTTGGCCTAAATGTATGATTAAAATTGAGTTTATTCGATTTTTCTTATAACAAAAAGTAGAAAATATCATTTTTTTTTCAAAATTTTCGGTCTTTTTCCGTTTATATCGCAAAAAATAAAAATCGCAGAGGCAATCAAATACCATTAAAAGAAAGCTCTATTTGTGGGAAGAAAGGGACGCAAATTTCGTTTGGGTACAACATTGCATGTCCGCACAATTTACAGTAAAGCAGTGCAGTGCAAAATTCTGAAAACACCTCTGGTCCTTTAGCTACAAAATGGTCCGGGGCTTAAGTGGTTAAAGTGAAAAAAAAAGTGAAATATTCCTTTAAATATCGTACCTGGGGGGTGTCTATAGTATGCCTGTGAAGTGGCACATGTTTCCCGTGTTTAGAACTGTCCCTGCACAAAATGACATTTCTAAAGGAAAAAAAGTCATTTAAAACTGCTTGTGGCTTTAATGTAATGTGTGGTCCCGGCAATATGGATGAAAATCATTGAGAAAAAATCGGCATGGGTACCCCCCCCCCCCAGCCCATTTGGGTCTTGTATGGATATTAAGGGGAACCCCGCACCCAAATTAAAAAAAGGAAAGGCGTGCGGCCCCCAGGCCCTATATACTCTGTACAGCAGTATACAGGCGGTGCAAACAAGACAGGGACTGTAGGTTTATTCTTATGTAGAATCTGTTTGTAATTTAATTTAGAACTGGTACATTTTTAAAGTGTAGCTCCAGCCAAAAAATCTATTTTTAAGCTTTTTGGAAAACATAGGGAAGGGTTATCACCCCTGTAACATTTGTTTTGCTGTCTGTGCATCTCTTCAGAAGATTTCACCTCACTTTCTGTCCCAATGACAATTGGTTTTTGAAAATTTTGGGTTTTTAGTGAAACAAGGATTGGTGATAAAGCATAAGTGGAGAGGAGACACGTTTTTCCCATATTAACTCTTACAAGAGAGAATTTCCCTTCCTAGGGGTAGATTTCCTCTCACTTCCTGTTGTCTCCCTCCGTTTGCAAGTAGGAGTCGTTTGTAAGTTGGATGTTTGATAGTAGGGGCCTGCCCTATATACTCTGCAGAAATTTGGGCCTTAGGTGTTGGTGTTGCCACAACACTGTAAGGCCTCACAGTTACACTTCACGGGCCCTGCTGTGAAATATTAGATCAAGAATTGTAATTACATGCCCCTGTTGAACAGCGGCAGAAAAATTGGGCCTTAGGCACAGGTGCTGGTGCCTCAAACCTGCAACCCCTCACAGAAACTCTAGTTGGAGCGCATGAATGAGCCTTGCTGCAAATTATTGCATCAAAATTTGTAATTACATGCCCCTGTTAAACAGGGGCAGAAAATTTGGGCCTTAGGCACTGGTGACTGTTTGTCGAATTTCAAACATTATGGGCGGTGACGCGCCACTCGAATTTGGCGCGAGCGGCCTATAATGTTTGAAATTCGACAAACAGTCACCAGTGCCTAAGGCCCAAATTTTCTGCCCCTGTTTAACAGGGGCATGTAATTACAAATTTTGATGCAATAATCACAGCGCTGTAGGTACAGAGAGCCGTAATTGGCCAAAGCCAGGGTGGCTTTGGCCAATCATGGCTCAGAGGAGTAGGTACACGCCCCACACTATATAAGGCCGCCGGCTTGGCGGCCTTGTGTAGTGTGTTGGCGTTGAATAAAGGAAAGAGACAGAGAGAGTGACAGTGTAATTTGATTTGAGTTAGATAGAGCAGGCAGGCAAGTCAGTTAGCTGCAGTTACAGTGTGTAGAGGATATATATGCATCCTAGGTGTTGTATATATATTTACACACTGTATTCAGTTTAGCTAGATCCGTTCCTGTTATTCTTTATACTGACAGGCAGGCAGGTGATTGTGCTAGCTGCAGTGTTTCACTTAGTATACTGTGTCCTTTGCCAAGTGTACACCAAAAGCTTACCTGAATACAATTGCTGGTGTTCTGATACAAATACAGGCAGAAAGCTGCAGTATTTTGCTTTAGTGTCCTTTGCACAGTGTGCACCAAAAGCTTACCTGAATACAATTGCTGGTGTTCTGATACAAATACAGGCAGGGAGCAGCAGTATTTTGCTTTAGTGTCTTTTGCACAGTGTGCACCCAAAGCTTACCTCAATACAATTGCTGGTGTTCTGATACAAATACAGGCAGGGAGCTGCAGTATTTTGCTTTAGTGTCCTTTGCACAGTGTGCACCTAAAGCTTACCTCAATACAATTGCTGGTGTTCTGATACAAATACAGGCAGGGAGCTGCAGTATTTTGCTTTAGTGTCCTTTGCACAGTGTGCACCAAAAGCTTACCTGAATACAATTGCTGGTGTTCTGATACAAATACAGGCAGGGAGCTGCAGTATTTTGCTTTAGTGTCCTTTGCACAGTGTGCACCAAAAGCTTACCTGAATACAATTGCTGGTGTTCTGATACAAATACAGGCAGGGAGCTGCAGTATTTTGCTTTAGTGTCCTTTGCACAGTGTGCACCTAAAGCTTACCTCAATACAATTGCTGGTGTTCTGATACAAATACAGGCAGGGAGCTGCAGTATTTTGCTTTAGTGTCCTTTGCACAGTGTGCACCTAAAGCTTACCTAAATACAATTTCTGGTGTTCTCATACAAATACCACAGGCAGGGAGCTGCAAGTATTTTCAGTTAGTGTACTGTGTCCTCTGCACAGTGTGCACCTAAAACTAACTGAAGATTTGCTGGTGTTCTCATACTAATACCACAGCAGGCAGTTGATTCTGCTAGCTGCAGTATAATCAGTATAGATATATAAATATACATCCCACCTTTGTGCAGCTACATCTCACTGCAGGCCATTAGTATGTCTGGAAGGCAAACAAGGAGAGGCAGACAGTCACGAGGCAATACAAGAGGGCAAGCAGGCTCTGTGTCTAGAGGCAACAGTGCTGGTCGTGGACACGGTGCATCCTCATCAGGACGTGGCCGTGGGACACGCTTGTCCTTCTTTTCGGCAGCTGTCCATGTTGAGCCGCAACATGCCGAAGACTTGGTAGAGTGAATGACCAAGCCGTCCTCATCCTCCTCATCCTCTCTCACCCAGGCTCAGGGTACTTTTTTCTGGCAAAGCAGCTGCCAAAGCGGCCTCTTCCCTCGGCTCAATGGCATCAGTCACTCCTTCCCTAGCCCCACCATGTCCTCCTGAGGAGTCCCCCGAACTGTTTGATCACAGTGTTGGGTATATGCTCCAAGAGGATGCCCAGCGTTTTGAAGGCTCCGATGATGGTACCCAGCTAGAGGAAGGCAGTAACGTGAGCCCAAAGAGAGGGGGTGCCCAACAAGGACACCAATCTGGCAGTCATGTTTCCCCAGCTGCAGCATACTGCCAGATTTGCTCCAGTGATGAGGAGAGAGGGGATGATGAGGTCACTGACTCCACGTGGGTGCCTGATACTAGAGAGGAGGAGGAGGAGGCACATCTCCAAAGAGGCAGGATTCCCTCCAGGGGCCAGCTTAAGGGCAGCCAACCGACTGCATCACACCGCAGTGTTCTGCATGTTCAGGGCGCTGCTGTCTGCAGGTTATTCCCAAAAATTCTTTGGTGTGGGCCTTTTTTGAGACGTGTGCAGCAGATCGCACCGTTGCTATTTGCAACATATGTCTGAAGGGTATCTCGCGTAGCCAAAACATGGGCCGCTTGGCCACCACGTGCTTGACCAGACATATGTCGACCTGCCATGCAGTCCGTTGGCAAGCATACAAAAAAGACCCACACCAAAGAACAAAGCGGACCTCTCCTTGCTCCTCATCAGTTGGGATCTCCAACCCCACTATACCTTCAGTCCTCTCTGAAACCTGCACTGAGAGGAATGAAGGTGTAGAATTAGGTGTGTCACAGCCAAGTACTTGCGGGCAATCTGGTATCGGTACACCGACGTCAGATTGTACCAGGCAAATTTCCCTGCCCCAGTTGCTGCACCGCCGAAAGAAGTTTGCTCCCAGCCAGCCACATGCCCAGCGGTTGAATGCTAGCTTGGCTAAATTAGCTAGCACTTCAACTACTGCCTTTTCAGTTGGTAGACTTTGCCCCCTTCCGTGAGTTTGTGAAATGTGTGGTTCCTCAGTGGCAGGTTCCCAAATGCCTTTTTCTTACGGAAGGCGATTCCGGCTCTCTACCGGAATGTGGAAGGCAATGTCTTGGCCTCGCTGGACAGGGCGGCCAGCGGTAAGGTGTATATTACCGCTGACTCATGGTCCAGCAGGCATGGACAGGGATGTTATCTATCTTTCACGGCGCATTGGGTGACTCTGCTGGCAGCTGGGAAGGATGCAGGACAAGGTGCAGGTTGGAGGTTGTTCTGCCACCACGCCTCCAAAATGCTACTACTGGTGATTCTGACACACCTCTCTCCTCCACCCCCTCCTCTTCTTCTTCCTCCATGGCCTCTTCCTGTGCTTTGTCCTTGGAACCAGCGGTGCTCCGTAGGCATTCAAGGGGCTACGCAAGTACGCAGGCAAAAAGATGCCATGCGGTGCTTGAGCTGGTGTGCTTGGGGGACAGGAGCCACACTACGGCAGAGCCACACTTGCACAGTATGCAATTGAGTTACTGGCCTGTCCTGCATCCAGCATTCTTTTGGAACGCACATTTAGTGCTGCTGGAGGCTTTGTAACCGATCACAGGGTGCGCCTGTCCACCGAATCAGTCGATCGACTGACCTTCATAAAAATGAACCAGTCTTGGATCACCACCAGCTACCAAGCACCTGATGCTGATGTAACAGAATAATTTTCTTTGAAATGTCAGATCCCTTCAAGACTGCCTATGCTGATGCAGAGTGACTATCCTGTTATGCTGAGTGACTATCCTCTTTCTCCTCAATGATCATGCTGATAGCATGTAAGAACATTTTTGTTTCTGGGCACCGCCACCAGTGGTTAAGGCCCAATTTTTCAGCCCCTGTTTAACAGGGGCGTGTAATAACAATTTTTAATGCAGCAGTACTTTGCAGCAGGGCTCATTCCTGCGCTCCAAGTACAGTATCTGTGAGAAGCTTTCATTTTTCACTAGATTTGGACATGTCTGTCTCCAACCTAAGTGTGGGCTATATAAAGTGAAGGTGGGAGGAGCCTTTCTCTCTGAGCCGTCCTGGAAGATTCCTGGAAAATAGTTATCAGGTAATTGGAGAGCCCACTGACGGTATCTGAACCCTCTGGAGCAGCTGAAGAGAGGGTAACTGGAGGACACCGCTGACATATCCTGCTCTGCATTAGTGGAAACCCCTGGTTGCTGACCCGGAATATCGCTCTACGCTGTTTACCCCCTTGGGGGTGAAGGGAGCTGGTGAGTGGGGACACATGTGGGGGATGAATTGTCTGATTTAACTGAAGAACTGGACTTTACCTTGCCATTTGCATATGAAGAGGGACCTGCTATCCCGGCACCAAGTTTCAACCATTTGCCTGCCACTACAGACTTTTATATGTTGTTTATCTCCTTATTATATTAAGTTAGTGGGTTAGTCACGGAGACTATTGGCATCTACACTGATGTTCTTGCCTGGAGGTGCTTGTCTGGTAGCATTGCACTTTGGACGTTTTATTTCATTTAGTTTGTAAAACATATGAGGATTATTTCTCTTCTTTTTTCACAACATATATAGATATATACATACATAATATACAATTTTTGTTGTTGGGATCATATTTGATCACTTTTTGAGGCATTACTAGCTACGGCTACTTGCACGCCACACTTTTTAGCTTTTCTGTGCTCACTGATTTGTGTGTAATTTCTTTTAGAATACTGGTCCTTCTAGGATTAGTGAGCAGCGCCACACCCCATATATAATTTTTCAGTATCTGTGAGGGGTTGCAGTGTTGTGGCACCAGCACCAGTGCCTAAGGCCCAATTTTTCTGCCCCTGTTTAACAGGGGCATGTAATTACAATTTTCGATGCAATGCTTTGCAGCAGGGATCATTGCTGCGCTCCAAGTACAGTATCTGTGAGGGTTTGCAGTGTTGTGGCACCAGTGCCTAAGGCCCAATTTTTCAGCCCCTGTTTAACAGGGGCGTGAAAATAAAAATTTTGATGCAATACTTTGCAGCAGGGCTCATTCCTGTGCTCCAACTAGAGTATCTGTGAGGGGTTGCAGTGTTGTGGCACCAGAACCAGTGCCTCAGGCCCAATTTTTCTGCCCCTGTTTAACAGGGGCGTGTAATTAAAATTTTCGATGCAATACTTTGCAGCAGGGCTCATTGCTGCGCTCCAACTACAGTATCTGTGAGGGGTTGCAATGTTGTGGCACCAGAACCAGTGCCTAAGGCCCAATTTTTCAACCCCTGTTTAACAGGGGCGTGAAAATACAATTTTTGATGCAATACTTTGCAGCAGGGCTCATTCCAGCGCTCCAACTAGAGTATCTGTGAGGGGTTGCAGTGTTGTGGCACCAGCACCAATGCCTAAGGAAAGGTGTGTACCACTCCAAGCTGTGAAGCTCCAAGGAATGCTCCCGCCCTGATACTGGAACAGGTGCTGGCTCTGCACTAATGCATGGGAAAGAAAAGAGCCCTGGACTGCCGCACTCTGTATAAACAATTTATTTTCAAAATTCCAAAATTTTAATCCAAAATTAATCCATAGATTCAAAAGTCCAAAAACAGACAAAAACAGAAAACTGACATGCAGGGGTGGATAGCTGACGCGTTTCACATCAAAGATAGATGCTTACTCACACCAATGCCTAAGGCCCAATTTTCCAGCCCCTGTTTAACTGGGGTGTGTAATTACAATTTTTAATGCAATACTTTGCAGCAGGGCTCATTCCTGCGCTCCAACTAGAGTATCTGTGAGGGGTTGCAGTGCTGTGGCACCAGTGCCTAAGGCACAATTTTTCAGCCCCTGTTCAACAGGGGCATGTAATTACAATTCTTGATCTAATAATTCACAGCAGGGCCCATTCCTGCACCCACCAAGAGTAACTGTGAGGGCTTACAGTGTTGTGGCAACACCAACACCACCAAAGGCCCAATTTTTCTGCACCAGTTCAACAGAGGCATGTGATTACAATTCTCGATCTAATATTTCACAGCTGGGCCCATTCCTGCACCCACCAAGAGTAACTGTGAGGACTTACAGTGTTGTGGCACCAGCACCACCAACAAAGGCCCAATTTTTCCTACCACTGTTCAAAAATGGCATGTAATTAAAATTCTTGATATAATAGTTCACAGCAGGCCGTTCCAGTGCCCATCAAGAGTAACTGTGAGGGCTTACAGTGTTGTGGCAACACCAACACCTAAGGACCAAATTTCTGCAGAGTATATATGGCAGGCCCCTACTTTCAAATGACTCCTACTTGCAAACGGAATGAGACAACAGGAAGTGAGAGGAAATCTACCCCTAGGAAGGGAAATTCTCTCCTGTAAGAGTTAATATGGGAAAAGGGTGTCTTCTCTACACTGATGCTTTATCACCAATCCTTGTTTCAATAAAAAAAACAAATTTTCTAAAAACATTTGTCATTGGGATGCAAAGTGAGGTGAAATGTTCTGAACAGGTGCACAGACAGCAAAACAAATGTTACAGGGGTGATAATCCTTCCCTATGTTCTCCAAAAAGCTTAAACCAGTTTTTTTGGCTGGAGCTACACTTTAAAAATGTACCAGTTCAAAATTACAAACAGATTCTACAAAACAACAAACCTACAGTCCCTGTCTTGTTTGCACCGCCTGTATACTGCTGTTCAGAGTATATAGGGCCTGGCCTTCCTTTTTTTAATTTGGGTGCGGGATTCCCCTTAATATCCATACAAGACCCAAAGGGGCTGGTAATGGGCTGGGGGGGGGGGGATAACCATGCAATTTTTCTCAATGATTTTCATCCATATTGCCGGGACCAGACATTACATTAAAGCCGCAAGCAGTTTTAAATGACTTTTTTCCCTTTAGAAATGTCATTTTGTGCAGGGACAGTTCTAAACACGGGAAACACGTGCCACTTCACAGGCATACTATAGACACCCCCCAGGTACGATATTTAAAGAAATATTTCACTTTTTTTTTCACTTTATGCATCATTAAAATCACTGCTCCTGAAAAAAACGCTGTTTTTAAAACTTTTTTTTGCATTGCTACATGTACCCTGGGGCAGGACCCGGGTCCCCAAACCCTTTTCTAGGACAATAACTTACATATTAGCCTTCATAATTAGCACTTTTGATTTCGAACGTTCGAGTCCCATAGACTTTAATAGGGTTCTAAATTTTGCGCAAACTTTCGGTCCGTTCGCAGGTTCTGGTGCAAACTGAACCGGGGGGTGTTCGGCTCATCCCTATTCTACAGTATGTATCTATGCACATTAGGACATTTAGAGGCCTATTTTAAGCTCAGCCTTTAGAGGCAGGGAAAAAAAAACCTTCTGGTTTGCAAATTTTATTGGAGTTTTCTGGCAAAAAAAGGTTAAACACTCCTAAAACACACCTAAACATGTGTACAAAAACGCTCAATATGAGCGTTTTTGTTCTGCCCAGTGTGCATGGAGCCTAATAATGGCTCATGTGGGAAACAAGGTGTCCTTTGCAAAATGGTAGAAAAGCAAGAAGAAAAGAGGTAAGTAGGTGCGTAAGGTAGGATAAGAAGGGCCGAGGGGGGTTACTGAGTGTAGGAAGGCCAGTAAGGCAGCAAAAGTCTGGAGCACATTATTATGGTCCAAGCAATGTGGAAACAAACTGAGCGGGGAGAAATGTACACTATATTACCAAAAGTATTGGGATGCCTTCCTTTGACGCACATGAACTTTAATGGCATCCTAGTCTTAGTCCATAGCATTCAATATTGAGTTGGTCCACTCTTTGCAGCTATAACAGCTGCAACTCTTCTGGGAAGGCTGTCCACAAGGTTTACGAGTGTGTCTATGGCAGTGTTTCTCAACTCCGGTCCTCAAGGCGCACCAACAGGTCATGTTTTTGGGATTTCCTGCAGATGAAATAGCTGTGGTAATTACTAAGGCAGTGAAACTGCTCAAATCACCTGTGCAAATCAATGGAAATCCCCAAAACATGACCTGTTGGTGCGCCTTGAGGACTGGAGTTGAGAAACACTGGTCTATGGGAATGTTTGACCATTCTTCCAAAAGCGCATTTGTGAGGTCAGGCACTGATGTTGGACAAGAAGGCCTAGCTCACAGTTCCCACTCTAATTCATCCCAAAGGTGTTCTATCGGGTTGAGGTCAGGACTTTGTGTAGGCCAGTCAAGTTCCTCCACCCCAAACTCGCTTCCTGTTCCAACAAGGTACATAGCTGCAAAGGGTGGGCCAACTCAATATTGAACCCTACGGACTAAGACTGAGATGTCATTAAAGTTCACGTGCGTGTAAAGGCAGGTGTCCCAATACTTTTGGTAATATAGTGTATGTTTTCACAGCTGCCACATTTTGGTATATTTGGGTACATGATCATGTAGGCTTGCGTCAATCTTGCCATGGATCATGACTCATGGAACTCGATTTTTGACTTCCAGTAGAGTGGAAGTTTTCCAGATAGCTGCCACTGTCTTCTTAGCAGCTGTTATATAATGTAAAAGAAACTTACATTGAGAAGTGGTAATGTCTGGAGGGCGCTGATTTAGAAAAACTATAGCAGAGTTCAGAGGAAAAGATTTGCCCAGCACTGTGCAGAGAAGATCAAAAACCTCAGTCCAAAACCTGGGGGTTGCAAGTCACATCCACCAGACATGTAGGTGAGTTTTGGAATCCTTTCAGCCCTATAAACACTCTGAAGGAGAGTTTAGTACAAATTTAGAGATGCGCACTGAAAACAGGTAGCAGCGGGAGAGGACCTTGTATGAGGCCTCCTGTGTGGCAACACTCATGGAGCAGGACGAAGAGACCAGTTATATACTGTAGCACTTAGGTCAATCATCACAAAGATGCCTTTAGGAGGAGTTTGTCACATTGTGTAAAAAAAACAAACAGCAAGAACCAACAAAAGTCTTTTCTGCTTCTCATACTGTACAAAACTACCACGGTCACAGCATAGGTACTGAGTGTCAAACACATCGATTCTCAGCTGGTAGTCACTTTTATTTAACAATGACCACCTGACAATGCCTGAATGTTGCTTTGTCATAAAAAAAATCTGTCTCCCTTTGTTCCTTACTGCCAAGGAGCAGAGAGACACTACTGCTATACTATGGCTGAGAACTTTTGTATTACTCTAAAATCAAATAAAAAGCTTACGAGATCAGAATCATTCTAGTCACAAAGGCACAAAACACAAAGGCATTTCCAAAAAAATATATATATGAATTTAGACAGTAGTTACTATTTTATTCACTATTTTATTCACTCATTCCAACCCATTCTTTGCTACTAATGTATTTCATCCCAGAACACTTTTTGTTATTCTATTAGTGCATGTATGGTAGGACCAGTACTGCCATTATTAATTAATATTTTATTACATTTTATTACAATATTTAATTACACCCAAAATAGAATATACAGAGTAGATCTAATAATATTAATAACATTTATGTTGGCTCCATTTAATACCACACAGTAATATCATTGAGTGACACAGAGTCCCCTTGAAAGCATTCTGTTATATGAGTTTTAAATATTACGGTAAAAAAAAAAAAAAAAAATGAAAAATAGTAACTATGTTCAGAATTACACCAAAAGAACATGCTTTCATATGTCAAATAAACTGAAAATATAATGAAAACCTATAACAGTACAATTTAACTGAGAACAAGTTCACAGGTCACGGTAATAATATGATGATCAATATTTGTAATTCCATCTAAACAAGAAAATTGACATTTACTGCTGTGCCTACCTGACTGAGCAGTGATTTAATTAACCAGTGTGATATGATCAACTGTTAACTTAAACATGTCTAACTGGGTAAACACATTTAATTGAAGGCTGTTGAATAGGGCTCTAATTTATCTGATTTTCCTATTAAATTCTGTATTTGCAATATAAATTATCAGTGAAAACAGGAAACGTGACCTGTTTCATCCAGATGTATGACTTCATTAAACAGATCAAGGACATCATTTTAAATCGGTACTCAGCCCAAAAACAAACATGTAATATATTGCAGCTTCCCAGTCTGTAGATGTGGTGGCTGCTGTTTCACATTTATTTTCACTCTTTCTATCTTAAAGCGGAGCTCCGCCGTAAAAAAAATATTAAAAGCCAGCAGCTACAAATACTGCAGCTGCTGGCTTTTAATATTAAGACACTTACCTGTCCTGGAGTCCAGCGACGTCGGCAGCAGAAGACGAGCAATCGCTAGTCTCTCGGCTGCCCCCACCGCCATCATGGGTGAGGGCATCAGGAAGTGAAGCGTTGCGGCTTCACTTCCCTACTGTGCATGCGCGAGCAGCGCTGCGCGTCTTTCACTGGTCCCCGCTGTGTTCTGGGAGCTGTGTGTTTCCCAGAACACAACGGGGGGGGGGGGGGACCGGGAAGTGACGTACTACCCGCAGTCTACCCGCAGTGTGGATTCCCGGAAGTGGCTGCAAATGCCTGTCTTAGACAGGTATCTGCACCCCCCTCCCCCCTGAAAGCGGAGGTTCCACTTTAGGGTGGAGCTCCGCTTTAAAAACATACATTTTAGTTACAACATAAAAACAGATATCTTCTTGAGTATAATAACCCTTTCATGACTAAGCCCATTTCTGACATTTGGTGTTTACAAGTTAAAATGCAGATTTTTTGCTAGAAAATTACTTAGAAACCCCAAACATTATATATATTTTTTTAGCAGAGAATCTAGAGAATAAAATGGCGATTGTTCAATATTTTATATCACACGGTATTTGTGCAGCGGTGTTTTAAACGCAACTTTTTGGGAAAAATTAACTTTCATGAATTTAAAAAAAATTAAAAAGCAAAGTTAGTCCAATTTTTTTGTATAATGTGAAAGATGATGTTACGCCAAGTAAATAGATACCAAACATGTCATGCTTTATAATTGCCCGCACTCGTGGAATGGCGACAAACTACGGTACCTTAAAATCTCCATAGGCGACGCTTTAATTTTTTTTTACGGCTACGTATACGTTTTCTTTGCTGCGCGAGCTCGCGGGGACAGGGGCGCTTTAAAAATTATAAATTTTTTTTCTTATTTATTTTATTTATTTTTATAATTAAAAATAGTGTTTTTTAAAAAAAAATATTTTGATCACTTTTATTGCTGTCACAAGGAATGTAAACATCCCTTGTGACAGTAATAAGTGGTGACAGGTACTCTTTATGGAGAGATCGGGGGTCTAAAAGACCCCCAATCCCTCCTTTGCACTTCAAAGTATTCAGATCGCCGAAAACGGCGATTCTGAATACTGTGTACTTTTTTAAATTCGGCGCCATTGGCAGCCGAGTAACCCGGACGTGACGTCATGATGTCGCTTCCGTGGTTACAGTGCAGAGAAAAAATCAAAGCCGTTCGCGGCTTTGATTCACTCTATGTCTAGCCGCCCGAGGTGGCGGATCGTGGATCGGGTCTCCCGGTTGGAACGGGAGGCCCGGTAAGAGCGGCGGAGGCAGCGGGAGGGGGGGGATGTCCCCTCCCGCTCCTCCGGTATAACAACCGAGCGGCTTTTAGCCGCATCGGTGGTTATACCTGGAAAGCCAATCGCTGGCTCTAAACAACGGTACCGGGATGATGCCTGCGGCTGCAGGCATCATCCCGGTATAACCCCCAAAAGCCGAGGACGCATATATGCGTCCGCTCGGCGGGAAAGGGATAAACAAGTACTTCATACACAAAACCACCAAGTACAAAGCCCTGTTACAATAAATGTCTGCGCCTCCCTCCCCCCTGAAAGGTGCCAATTGTGGCACCGGAGGGAAGGAGGAATCCGGACAGCGGAGGTTCCACTTTAGAGTGGAGCTCCGCTTTAAGGTGTTTCCGCCTTGGAGGAGCAATAGAGACACCTTTGGACAGCAGCATTGTCAGTCTTGGGAGAAGGTAGTGTTAAGCTGCCCATAAATGGTTCCGTTTTTTTTTTTTTCGTTCAGCCAGACGATTTCCGCATCCTCACATCGAGTGAGGATGCGGAAGTCCTCTCTGCTGCGTCATTGTATTCTAACAACGGGGAGACTCCCGCCTTCTCCCCGCTGTAAGAATACACAGATCAAACTGCAATTTTTCAGCAGTCCCATTCATGATAAGACAATAAATTGATCGACTTCTCAAAAAAACTGAATGGTCATACGTGGATTGAAATTTAGCTGGTTCAGCAGACAAGCAGATTAAGATGGACTCGACTAACAAGTTAAAGTCAAACTTCAGTTAACAGTTACAGCAGTTACAGCTTTTTTTTTTTTTTGTGATAAAGGTTTTACATAAATTAATAAAAACTGACCATTGTAAGCACCCTTGTCAATAGTAAATGGTTTGTCTTAAGCTGGCCATAGATGGATCATTTTTTTTTAGTAAGCCACAAAAAAAAACAATTCCCCCATTCTTATCACTAGTCCAGATCTTCTCAAATGGGAATGACCATACATGAATCAAAATTAGGCCAGTACCTGCTGATCCAGCCACATTTCTATCCATGTATGATCAGTCTTAAGACAGCTTTGTCTGTTAAAGGAAGTTGAAAAACAGACTTACTGGCCAGATCACCAGGTGACAATAGGAAAAAAGTCTAAATATCATTTGTAAGCTGCAATAAAATACACGTGTAGCGGGGGCTTTAAATCTAAGGGAATGTTTGAGTGGTAGTTGTACTCAAACACACTATTTGATAGGGTTCTGTTAAAATTATTTTATACTACAGGTGGGATACTGGTGTATAGTTCCCTGTGGCCTGTTGGTGGCGCTGCCATCGGAGGCTAGGGTTGAACGGCTGGTACAGTGCTGTGCCTTGGATGTCCCCTTTCGGCAGTGGTATGGTGGGCGTGTCAGCCTGCTGTGCATGCCGGGAGAGGATATAAAAGGGGCAGACCCTGTCTGTAAGGTGTGAGTTCCCGGGGGTCCGACCCTGGGAGTGTGTTGTTCTGTTCGTGGCCACCCCAGGCACCTTTAGCCCTGGGGTGGAGTTCCTGGCCCGGTACACTGGCGGATCAGTCCCAGGCACCTTCAGCCCTGGGGCTGCAACTGAAGGCCTTGGGTCCAGCACCTTTGGCTGGAGCCCACGGAGGGAGGAGGAATCTCAGGGTGCTGCCTTGCGAGGAGACCCGTATCTGGAAGAGGAGGCCGGGGAGGACCGTTCCGAGGGACTGGTGAGAGATCACAGTGAAGGAAGGGGCCCGGTAACTCTCTGGAGGGATGTCATCTTCCTGATAGAGGCCTAATACCAGAACCAACGTTCACTAGGTCTGTGGCAGAGACCCAACGTTCACCAGGTCTGTGGCAGAGACCTAACGTTCACCAGGTCTGTGGCAGAGACCTAACGTTCACCAGATTTGTGGCAGAGTTTGTGCAGAGACTGTGTGTAATCTAATTCGAGCATCACTCTGGCTGCTAGGATCCACTCTAATGGGAGACTATCTGGATGATCTGAGACTACCTGAAGGGATAGGTAGTGAATGTGTATTCGTTTGTGCCTGGACCTACTCCAACACCTCTGGTTGTCCTGTTCTCCATCCACCCTTTCCTATTAAATGAATGTTCTGAATAGACAAGCTCCATTCTAAGCTCTTCCCCTCCTCCCTCCCTGACACAAATTTATCTCATGTGTCAGGAAAACTTGTCAGAAGTGGAGATGGACTCGGGCGTGTTCGAAATCCCACGTGCCTGAACCGCCAGGAAGCCGACACTGCACACGGCTAATCACAGGCAGTGAGACATTTCCTGATCTGTGTAGCTGTGAACCAGGAAATGTCTCACTGCCTGCTGTGATTAGTCGTGTGCAGTGTTGGCTTTCTGGTGGGATTGGGAACGTGGGATTTTAACCACTTCAGCTCCAGAGGATTTGGCTGCCAAATGACTGGGCCACTTTATGCGAATCGGCACTGCGCCGCTTTAACTGACAATTGTGCGGTCGTGCGACGTGGCTCCCAAACAAAATTGACGTCCTTTTTTTCCCACCAATAGAGATTTCTTTTGGTGGTATTCGATCACCTCTGCGGTTTTTATTTTTTGCGCTATAAACAAAGAAATTGCAACAATTTTGAAAAAAAAACTATATTTTTTACTTTTTGCTATAATAAATATCCCCAAAAATATGTAAAAAAAAAATTTTTCCTCAGTTTAGGCCGATACATATTCTTCTACATATTTTTGCTAAAAAAAATTGCAATGAGCGTTTATTGATTGGTTTGCGCAAAAGTTATAGCGTCTACAAAATAGGGGATAGTTTTATGACATTTTTATTAATATTTTTTTTATTACTAGTAATGGCGGCGATCTGCAATTTTTATCGTGACTGCGACATTATGGCGGACACATCGGACACTTTTGACGCTATTTTGGGACCATTGTCATTTATACAGCGATCAGTGCTATAAAAATGCACTGATTACTGTGTAAATGACACTGGCAGTGAAGGGGTTAACCATTAGGGGGTGGGGAATGGGTTAAGTGTGTCCTAGGGAGTGATTGTAACTGTGTGGGGGCTGGGCTTACTGTGAAATGACACTGATTGCTGCTCCCAATCACAGGGAACAGACGATCAGTGTCATGTCACAAGGCAGAACAGGGAGATGCCTTGTTTACACTGGCCTCTCCCCATTCTGCAGCTCTGTGACACGATCGCGGGACACCGGCGGACATCAAGTCCGCATGTCCCGTGGGCACAGTCACGTTGCTTTGCGCAGCCGTGCCATTCCGCCGACGTATATGTGCGTGGCTCGGTCGGCAAGCGGTTAAACACCCTCAAGCCCATCTCTAGTCAGAAGTGACTCATGCTGACAGGGCCGCTGTTAGAAATTATGGGGCCCCATACAGTCCACCTGGCGGGGCCACCCAACCATGCCTATACTATACCCCATCTACCCCAAGGGGTGCAGCGGAAAAGCAGCACTGACTTTATCCATCTACACCACGAAAATGAAAAAAAAGGCCATCCTCTGCTCCCACCTCCAGGAAACGAACAGTAAAGCTGCACTGGGCCCCCTGTTTAGCAGATGGGGCCTGGGCCCAGTACAACAAGACTGGTTGTACTGCCTTATCAGCGGCCCTGCATGCTGATAACAGAAGAACGAAGAACCAGAGAGAAATTACACTTAGAGCTTTGGAGAGAGATAAGTAAACACTACAGATATATGTGCTTTGTTCAGATTCCATGTCTGAGGTTTACAACCACTTTAGGACACATCTGGTCTAGCTTAATATGATGACTAATGATGTTTTCTATTATGGGTTCAAGCATAGTGGCAATGTAGAAATAAGAACAACACACTACTTAACAATCCTCAACCAATAACAATTTAAACAAAAGCAAATTCCGGGCAGAATGGTGGAGATGTCTGTCAAGTAAATTTTGTGCGGCAGCACTCAGGTCACAGTTGTCAATTCTGCTAGAGGGAAGTTCCAGCATCAGCATTAATTAGCATTTGCCTACAAAGCAAAAAATGCTAAGGGCACTTGAAATAAATATTGAGGTAAACAAACACCTGGTCCACATGTCATTTCTCCATGTGCTGTAAAAAAGGCTCAGCACAGTGTTATTCACAGCTCTGATCCATCCACCGAGAACAACTCTAGATTGCTTCTGGGTGCTGCTGAATAGTATTCATTTAGATTTCTAAGGCTTTTAATAATACACAGGAGGCTTTCATGGAATATAATGGAAATGGGAAAGCAAACAATTGTGCCAGGATTTAAATAAGATGAAAGATTGCTGCAATATTTTTTAGCAGACACTAATTCTCTTCTGCAACGAATGACTCTCATTTTAATCACTCACTGCATATGCATGTTTCTGTAATGGAAGTGTTCAGTATTGTAGCTCCAGAGTGCTGTACTGCATACAAATGACAAGTGATACACTGTAACAAATCTGTTAAACAAAGGAAACAAACCTGGCTGATAGGAAATTTGGTGTGGTGTCATAGCAACCATACAGATTCTGACTTTCACTTTGTAACCTTCACTTACAAATACACAGTATGTAGTTGTGAGCTGTAGTGCCAAGTAATTACCGAGCTTTGCACATCATTAATCCATGACTCTCCTCATGATTGAATAACACCTTAAAGCATGGGTGCTTAACCTGTGGCCCTCTAGCTGTTGCAAAACTACAAGCCCCATCATGCCTCTTCCTTTGGAAGTCATGCTTGTACCTGTCAGCCTTGCAATGCCTCATGGGACCTGTAGTTCTGCAACAGCTGGAGGGCCACAGGTTGAGCACCTATGCCTTAAAGTGTAGACCTCAACAGTGTTTATGTGTCAGGGACGTGCTGGCCATAGCACTACTAATGCTCATGGGTGGACGCAAATGCGCAGGTGCGATCTTGCAAGTGCCCATTGTGCCAGACACATGAATGTGCGCATGCGCACAATGCGCACGCCAATAAACCTTGGCGCCAAGCACCATATATATGTGCAGCAGTTACACTACTGCTTTGCTGTCTGATCTGCAGCTGTACCTGTGTTCCTGAAACTTGATCCTGTTATTCCTTTGTTTGACCCGGCCTGCCTCTGACTCCGTTGAATCTCTCCTACCATGACCCTGGCCTGTATCTAAACTTTGCTTCTTGTCTCTTGCTCATCTGCCTGAACTCACATTGCCGATCTCTGCCTGTACCCTGACTATTCTTTGCCTGCCGTCTATGCCTGCCTCTGATCGTCTGTTACCAACCCGGCTTGTCTGACCATGCATCTTGTGTCTCTTCTGCTCTGCATGCACCTGCCTGGTCCCTGCTGCCTGCTGCCACCAGCCTGGAATCTGTTGGCCTGCCAACACCTGTCATTTAACCTTCTGGTTAATTCTGGTGACACATCCACCACACAGAAAACGATCCAGGCACTCATACACCACCACGCTCTCGTGACCACTGTTACAACATTGGTGGTCCCTGAGCCAGGGTTGTACAAGAGGCCTTCCCTCTGCACATCAGGCTCCGCCATTAGGTACATGACAATATGTTACCCTAAATATTTTTTTCGAATGTGTGTGTTCACATATATGTATTTTAGAAATCATAGTCTCTATCATTTTCAGGTACTTCTTCCATCTAAATTACCTGGTTTATCCTGCCAGTCACCTTTCTTCCTTGCTCTAAACTAACCACACAAAGTATAGAAGCTGATCTTTGTTATCGTGCGCAGTTTTCATCCTCTGGTTGGCCATTCAGAGGTACAGGACACTGTACAGGCACACAGCATGCCTTTATTGGGTAGTTTGTTCAGCCACCATGGCCTGCATTTTGCCTCAGTGTGAACAGATTAAGGAATACAGGCACACATTGTGTCTACACAGTGTCCTGTAACCCCTGCCCCTTAATATCAGAAAAAAGAGATACATAGTCACATGACAGAACCTTGTAAAAATGGTAAGAACGATCGTTTCTGAAACTAAGCAAAAGCAGTAATGGTAGCTGCATAGCTATAACTGTATTAACAAGTGTCTATAACATTTTATGTTCACATGCACTGGTAATACACATGGATTGTTACCATGCATTTTTTATATAATTTAATAAGTATTTGGACATCCTGTTTTTATAGGCTTTTTGTGTTAATAAAAAACTGAATATGTTTTATCAAATTTTGAGTATATACTGTGTAAGTCGGTACCGAGATAGTCCTTCAAAAATATTATTTTTATGGGCGATTGGGTGGGGACCGATCTCCCAGTCCCTTTCCTTCTAATTAGATGATGATACACTATATTCAGTTCATATGTAATCTATACCAGTAGAGGCTTTAGTTTCTTAATTATTGTATGTTCACAACTACTTCTCTTAGGCCTCGTACACACGGCCGAGATTCTCGTTGAAAAAAACATGTCGTTTTTTTCGACGAGATTCTTGGACAAGAAACTTGTCCCGGCCGAGTGTACACACGCTCGTTTCAAAGAACCCGCGGTTCTTTGAAAGGAGTGTACGCGGTGACGTCATCGACTACGTCGAGCATGCGCTCGTCACATTTGATGCCGTCGCCGCCATCTTGGTATACCCTACGTATGCCTAGGAAGCTACCGCGCATGCGTCGAATTCATTTCGAACATGCGCGGGCTTCCGGGCGGACAGGTAAGTGTACACACACTCACTTTTCTCGTCGAGAAACATGCCAAGGAGAATCTCGACGAGAAAATAGAGAGCAGGTTCTCTATTTTCTCGTCGAGGTTTCTTGTCGGTTTTCTCGACGAGAAACCCGATAGCAGCGTACACACGACCGATTTACTCGGCAAGACCTCTCTGCCAGCAAGTTTCTTGCTGGTTCTTGCCGAGAAAATCGGTCGTGTGTACGAGGCCTGACATGTGTCCTTTTGGCAGATTTTAGCTGATAACTTTGTGTGCTCAATGTATGTGCACAGGGAGATGGGGAGGATGAGGAGAGATCTGTATTATTTGTAATGCATCAAAAATGAAGTAGGCAGGGCTGGCACCACATACTTAGGAATTCAGATTTCTGATGTCATGTCAAAGAGGAGGGTAACAGCACACACGATCGGACATTCCGACAAAAAAAACGTGGATTTTTTCCGACGGAATCTTGGCTTAAACTTGTCTTGCATACACACGGTCACACAAATGTTGTCTGAAATTGCAAACGTCAAGAACTCAGTGACGTACAACACGTACGACGAGCCGAGAAAAATTACGTTCAATAGCCAGTGCAGCTTTTCTACTTGATTCCGAGCATGCGTGGAATTTTGTGCGTTGGAATTGTCTACACACGCTCAGTATTTACGAGAACGGATTTTGTTGTCGGAAAATTTGAGAACCAGCTCTCAAATTTTTGTTGCCGGAAATTCCGAGAGAAAATGTCCGATGGGGCCTACACACGGTCGGAATTTCTGGCCAAAAGCTCCCATCAAACATTTGTTGTCAGAAAATCAGAGCGTGTGTACGCGGCATATCAGTAAACGAGACAGGCAAAATCTTAGCGCAACCTACCAAAACCACTACCAACCCGTATGTACACCTTAAAATGCTATTTTTTAACAAAACTATATATATATATATATATATATATATATATAAAAAAAAAAAAGATCCTTTTGCTAAGACATGTTAAACTGCATCGTGCTTGAGCAGTGTCATTTTTCCCTTTGGATTCTGTAAAAAAAAAAAAAAACAGTTGATCCTGCCTGTTCCTGTGTCCCCCCTGTGTGTGCTGACCACGGTAATCATGGCTGATACCGTGGTCAGTTTACATGCCTCCGTCAGTCCGCAGTCTCTTCCTCTCCCCCCTCTCCCCCTACCTCCCTGCCTGTCAGCTCCTGTGTGTGAGTCGCCTCTCCCCTCATCTCCGGGCCACTATGCAATGTGGCAGTAAAGTTAGTATTCTCAATTACTGGCAGTCCCTCTGATAAAACAAGATATACAACTCAGTGTATGTATTATTTTTTTTTTATTCTAATCCTAAATACCTTAATCCACATCGCCAATGTGCGGTCACGTGACTGCCCAGCTGACGTCAGAGGGAGATCTCAGCCCCTCCTACTGTAGTCCTTAGGTCGGGGAGGAAGAGCAGTGGGCGGTCACATGACCACACATTGGCAATGTGGATTAAGATATTTAGGATTAGAATTTTCAAAAAAACACATACACTGAGTTGTATATCGTGTTATAACAGAGGAGCTGTCAGTAATTGAGAACACTGATTTAACAACCACTTTAAGTACAAGAAGTTTTATATAAAAATAATATATTTTTAGCAGAGAGCACTATGTATTCTTCTTATTTTGAGTTTTTTTTCACCCTGCATCTAAACATCTTGGAGGATCAAAGTGGATTGTGGAGCCACTAAGCACTGGAGTGGAGATTGCTGTTGTAATATATGAGAACGCCATTTAAAGGGGAAGGCGCATATGACCTAATGACAGTTAGGTCTGACTATAAGGTGAGAGCATATGTATTATGGTGATGGGCTTGGCACTATTGGATGCTCTATATATTTAAAGGCACAGTGAAATTATGAAGAGTGTTTGAAGAATTTTCAACTTCTTGGATATAGGAAGTGGTACATATTGACACTCTGGGGGTTATTTACGAAAGGCAAATCCACTTTGCACTACAATTGCACTGAAAGTGCACTTGGAAGTGCAGTCGTTGTAAATCAGAGGGGTAGATCTGAAATGAGGGGAAGCTCTGCTGATTTTGTCATCCAATCATGTGCAAGCTAAAATGCTGTTTTTTATTTTCCTTGCATATCCCCCTCGGATCTACAGCGACTGCACTTCCAAGTGCACTTTCAGTGAAATTTCAAGTGCACCTTGCAAAGTGGATTTGCCTTTAGTAAATAACCCCCATTGAGTACACGTGGAAACATTTTTGTTTTAATTTTTGAGAGATACTATGATGAATTAAAAAGGACGCATACGAACATTTTGGTGAGTTCACTATTATTTGTTATTTAAAGGAATACACACAAGCATTTTGTTGTTTGTTTATTTTTCAAGGAAAACACACAAATATTTTGCTGTTTGGTTATTTTGAATGGAACACACACAGACAATTAGCTTTTTTCATTATTTTGCTTTATTCATGTCATGGTTTTTGTTTTCTTTATTGCAGTTTATGATACTTGTGCACATATTTATAAGGAACACTATTATTCAGTACTGCGTGGCACTATTGTAGATATTTTGTAGGGGCACATTATATTTCTAGCACATCTACAGTTATTTTCCTGTACTTGCAAAATGTTTATGCTCTTGCTTGTTGGCCACATAATGCATATGTGTCATAATAAACCAGTAAGTAACACCGTTTACTTGCTGGTTTATTATGGCACATTTTATCCTAATTGGAAGATTCTAGCTTGATAAGCATTCAGGTTATAGGTGTATTCCTTCCCCTTCCCTCTCTCCCCCATTTTCTCCTCACCTACCCTCCCCCTCTCCCCTATTCCCTCTTTCATTCCCAATTGCAGTTCATAATGCTTTACGATTGTGGACATCTAGTCCACATTTCTCTGATATACAATTAGGTTAATGACTTTTGTTGTGTTGCACTATGTGATTTATTCTTGCTCTGTGTCTTTAAGACCTGTCTCCTTCTGTCCAGCTGAACTCTCTCTCTCACCGTAGTTCTTTATATTTCTCCTCCACTTCCTGCTTCTCACTCATTAGTCCTGTATACCTCAATGTAGAAACATCTTCCATGTGGCTTACAACTGCAATGTTTTTCTACCTTTGAATGTTCATCATTAAACGGAACATTTGAAAAGGATTCATCGTCTGTCTCTAACATTGAGTTTATTCATTGAGATAAACTGCCTGTATCGATGCATGGGATAAACAGAAACACCGGGTCATGTAAGCTCTACAGTGAAGTCTGAGATAACGTTTATTGCTTTGTAGTTGGTCCAGAACAGTAGAAAAACTGAGTTTCACAGCCTAATTACAAGATTTCTGCATGTCAGTACTGATACAGACAAAATTTACTGCCCTCATAGCAAGAAAGAAGAAGAGAACAGCACATGGCAGCCTTATAGCGTCATGTAAGGGTCATGTAAGCTCTACAGTGAAGCCAGAGATAACGTTTATTGCTTTGTAGTTGGTCCAGAACAACTTTGACTATCATGTTATGTAGGTCCCTATAGTTGCTTGGTTTTCTTTGCTCCTGCCGTTTTCTAGACACTGGGGAATTTCCTTTCAGTTGGGGGTAACAAACAGTATGCTTTGTTTATTATACTTTGTTACAGGATTTTGTATTGTATTTTATTTATTTAAATTTTTTCCATTTTTGTTAGTCATTCTGATGCTCCTGAAGAATCGCAAGGCGCATAACATGTAGAGCAGGGATATGCAATTAGCGGACCTCCAGCTGTTGCAGAACTACAAGTCCCATAAGGCATAGCGAGACTCTGACAGCCACAAGCATGACACCCAGAGGCAGAGTCATTATGAGACTTGTAGTTTTACAACAGCTGGAGGTCCGCTAATTGCATATCCCTGATGTAGAGCCTAGGATATACTTTCATCCCTCTCCTGTAACATAACCACACTCCTGGATCCATGACTACCATGGAATGATTGTTATTCATCACCAAGTTTCCAGGCAGTTATTTATTGGTTATGTTCAGTAGCTGCACTTTATCTTTCATTCATTGATTTATAAATGTGGATTTTTAAAATTATAGATTTTCTATAAGTATAATAAAATGTATTTTTATATAATCTGTTTGGTCATGCCTATAAAGTCCAGGCCCTCTACTTCATTCTTTTTGTTTCAAATTATTAGGACGTGGCACTGTTTACTCACTTAATAGTTTTCAAATAAATAGCCTATTTACAAGCATAACACAAATATACAGCGTCTGCTACAGAGAGCATTGTAAGATTTTATTTTTATATATTTAGCACACTATCCCATTATTCAATTAAAATAAGTCAGTGGGGGTAATTTACTATAGCGCTGCGGCGCTAATTAGCGCAAATTGCCGCGAATTGTCGCAAATCGCGGCAATTTGCGCTAATTAGCGCTAAAACGGTATTCACTATAGCGCTGGAGAAAGAATACTTACCAAAATCGAATTTACTATAGCTCCCAGAATCCAAATAGCGCCCAAATCCTTACTCTACTAAAAGCTGGAGTTGTGCACATGGAAATAATGTTTAGAGCATGATATAATTGCCTAAATGGTACTGAAATATGCGGTATATTATTTAAAGATAATCTGCTTTTAAACTGTGTGAAAAAGTGATTTCTACACTGAAATATCTTTAAAAGTATGAGAAGTAAAAAAATGCCAGTTTTTGGACAACTATTTGCAAGCCCAGAGCTAATATAACTAAAATTTTAACTCAAGTGACTTTTTTCACAAGAGTTATAGTAAATATCGAAATGAGAGCTAATTAAAGAGCATTTTTTGGAAGTGAAAATCTGAGCTATTTTAGTCCAATGCAAGTTTTAGCCATTGATTCTAATGATACAATTGTAACTTTCACAAATAAATCCTTTTTAATGTTGAGATGAAATGTATCTTTCTCTGAAATAAATTTTCCTTTGCAACAATCTTGCTTCTAATTAAAATATTTTGTTTTTAAAGAAAGCTAGAATGTGGAATGTTTTGATAAAATATATTTTTCTCTGTCACTTTCACTTGTTACTCTCCATCTCACACCAATTTTTACCCAACTCACACAGTTGCCTTTACAATGCACAATCAATACTATTGCTGATGCAAATTTAAAATTAGTCAAATTTTTTTGTGCTTTTTATTATTGTGTTAGTGATAGTGTTCCAACATCAGAAATAAAAATGTAATTCCCCAAAATTTGAGGGTAATATCACTATTCTAAACTCACCCCCAAAAAAACACTAAATATCACAGAATAAATCAAGAAGAATAACTCTTGAGTAATGTAATTCCATCACCTGTATGTCCAAAGAAATGCAGTATTTATGTGTATTTACGTGTAGGAGAATTCCACATGTGGCAGCTCTGTGGCTTAGAGGTTAGAACTTCTGCTTAGCATCCCTGAGTGTCTGGGTTCAAATCCCAAACATGCTGCTTCATGTAGAGAAGTTGTCTCATATCACAGGTCCTAAAACTATGTCTAAATGTATTTATGTGTAGGAGGGTTCCACCACCATTGTAAATCTTGCCAGATACACAATTTAGCCCAAAGTATTGGGACGCCTGCCTTTACACACACATGAACTTTAATGGCAGCCCAGTCTTAGTCCGTAGGGTTAAAATTTGATTTGGCCCACCCTTTGCAACTAGAACAGCTTCTGGGAAGGCTGGGAAGGCTGTCCACAAGGTTTAGTGTGTCTATGGGAATGTTTGATCATTCTTCCAGAAGTGCATTTGTGAGGCCAGGCACTGATGTTGGATGAGAAGGCCTGGCTCGCAGTCTCTGCTCTAATTCATCCCAAAGGGAGTTCTATCGGGTTGAGGTCAGGACTCTGTGCAGGCCAGTCAAGTTTCTCTACCCCAAACTCACTCATCCATGTCTTTATGGACCTTGCTTTGTGCACTGGTGCGCAGTCATGTTGAAACAGGAAGGGGCCACCCCCAAACTGTTCCCACAAAGTTGGGAGCATGAAATTGTCCAAAATGTCTCAGTATGCTGATGCCTTAAGAGTTCCCTTCACTGGAACTAAGGGGCCAAGCCCAACCTCTGAAAAACAACCCCACACCATAATCCCCCTCCACCAAATGATTTGGACCAGTGCACAAAGCAAGGTCCATAAAGACATAGATGAGTGAGTTCGGGGTGGAGGAACTTGACTGGCCTGGACAGAGTCCTGACCTCAACCCGATAGAACACCTTGGGGATGAATTAGAGCGGAGAATGCAGGCCAGGCCTTCTCGTCCAACATCAGTGCCTGACCTCACAAATGCACTTGGAAGAATGGTCAAACATTCCCATAGACACTCCTAAACCTTGTGGACAGCCTTCCCAGAAGACTTGAAGCTGTTATAGCTGCAAAGGGTGGGCCAACTCAATATTGAACCCTACGGACTAAGACTGGGATGCGATTACAGTTCATGTGCGTTTAAAGGCAGGCGTCCCAATACTTAGGCCAATATATTGTATATTGCTTGGAGACACGGAACTTGGCTATGGACTTAGGGCTGGTTCACACCACAGAGATGCAGAGAGCCTGTGTGAGGCTGCCTGGTGGCTAAGTGGGCAGCAATTCCGTCTAGCAACGCTGGGGTTGCTGGTCCAATTCCCCAACATGCTAATGCTTATGTTGAAGACATGCTGGTATTTTATTTGTCTCCTGTCAAAATAGTCTCTAATGTAAGAAAGTTTATTTTGGACTTTAGATTGGAAGCTCATTGGAGCCAGGGCCCGATGTTAATGTTTGTTAGCACTAATCATGCCCAGGGACTTGGACATTTAAAATTATATGGTTTACACTGCACGGGTACATATGCTTAGAAAACTGTTGCTTTGTTTATGTGCATGCAAATGGACTTGGATCTTTGGCCTGTAGTTGGAGATTTGATGCACATAGCCAAGGGCTAACACAGTTGCAAATAGTATTATTTGTTCCCGCCCATCAGGTGAAATAACTTTAGACATACATGAAGAGACAGATTGAAAAATACTGGTGGGCGTGTACTTCTATTGGGCGTGTACTTCTATTGGGCGTGTGTCAGTTTTCTAACAATACAACCTCTCTTATATAAAGGCCTGCAGTATGGGGGATCGTTTGGTCTGAGAAGGCCAGGTTTTTTGCTGTGATTTGTGGGGGGAGAAGGAATGATATTGTGCAGATTGACAACCCCCCCCCCCCCCCCAACTAGTGTTATTTGCTGAAATTCTTGTGCATTTTTTCAATCAAAAATTGTGTGTGTGTTGTTCCTGTCGGACCATGTAAAATCGTTTGGAAGCATCTGCTGACCTTCTACTCTTGGATCTCATTGCTTAATCATGTACACAGGAATGCAGCTTCCAGCAGAACATGGTCACCAATGTATGTATATGTGGATTGTGGGGTGGGGGTGGGTGTTTTGAACATGTGTCTTTTTTATTATTATGTTGGAATGCTTTGTAAAAATAATGACTTGAGTATGTTTCTATAATCTTGCAGATAAAAATTTGATGTGTTGCCCGTTATACACTAAATGTAAAGCTGTGTGCACTCTAAGGTTTTGACAAATTTTAGATTGTAAGCTCCTATAAGCAGATGAATGTACATAATTTTGTTTCTGCTAGCAAAATAAAAGTACGTTATTGAGCTTTGGTGTGTGTGTGTGCTTTTTTTTTCTTTTTGTTTTTTTTGGCAAAGTGCAAAATCCTTAATATTTTATTTCTATATGAATTTGTGCACCAAAAAATGAATCTCTTTGCCCTTGTTCACATTGATGCTACTTTGAAATCGCGCTACTTCACTTAAGCTAGTGCGATTTTAGGTAGTACTTGATAGACATCTGTGTGGCTTCATACACAAATGTCTATTGAAGTCGCACCTGAAATTGGCAAAAGTAGTGCAGGAACTACTTTTGGAAATCGATGCGGCGCCACAAAATTGGGGTTGCATCGATTGGAACAGTGCCATTGCCACCAATAGTCATGCGATTTGATTTCTGAAAGTGCATGACAAATCGCCCCAATGTAAACCTAGGCTTCAGCACACCTGCAAGTAAATGATAAAGGTGGAATCTTTATAACAGCTGTGGAGAATTGCAGGTAATGAATTCAGCTGGAGGATAGACAGTGTTGTGTGAGTCAGCTCTGGTTCACATTGGTGCGATTTGACATGTCAGATCGGTGGCAATTGCGCTGTTCTAATTGGTGTGATTTGTATTGATATAAGTGCAGAAACCTGCACGGATGTCTCTGATGTCTCCCCCCCCCCCCCCCCCCCACCTCCTGCAGTCGGGACTGACATGCGGGAATGAAATCGTATGAGTTCAGCTGAACGATTTCCTCCCGCTGTCAGTGTGAAGCAGGGCTCAAACCAGGCCTTTTGCCTTTGTAATTCACCTGCTGCTATGGCAGAGACACCATTCCTTTTCAAACTCCCTTAAGTTTACCTTCAAATATCATATGTAGAAATACAGATTTGCATATCTGCAAATAATCAAAAATAATAAATTCTAAGTGTGATTGAGATTACATTTTCGCAGCTGCAATCAACGGAGCGTGGTTTCACCTCCTGACCCGGAAATGAGTCATTGTAATTACCCGGAAGTTCCTGTGCTGGGTAGGATCTCCATCTAGCTGGACATGGCGAGGTCCCTCTTTAGCATAGAGGAGGTGCTGCTGATTTGCCGGGTAAGTGTAGGATATGTACTTGTGCTTACTCAAGGTGGGGGTGGATTTGGTGTGGGTGGGCTTCATTGATTTGTTTGGTATCACTACACATTTGCTTCTGGACCATGTGCACACATCACTACTTCCTGCATTTGTTCTGCTGATGTAAATCAGTAAGGACTATGCAAGCATAAATGAGAGCTCTTTTCTATTAAAATATATATGACTTGATTCACAGTTGGGCGACTTTTCATGATTCTCAATGATAACCATTCATATCTGTGCTACTTTAAGTCAGGCCAACTTCAAAGTAGTCCTTGTACTACTTTGGTGTGACTTTCAGGCTCGGTTTCCACTAGTGCGACTTGTCATGCAACTTGGGACTGCAAAGTCGCATGACATGTCATACCCTATGATTTCCAATGAGTATGGTTCATATCTGTGCGACATCAAGTCGCAGCGACTTCAAAGTAGTCCCTGCACTACTTTGGACCCACTTTGATACAACTTGAGGTCCATAGACCTCAAGAATATACAGGCATTGCTCCAAGTCGCATCAAAATCGCGGCAAAAAATTGCGGCAAAATCATGCGAATTTAGGGTTGCAATAGTGGAAACAGAGCCTCATGTGACTTGAGGTACATAGGGCGCAATATTACACAGGCATTCCCAGAAGTTGGGGCCAAGTTGCAGCAACAAAGTGGCAGCAAATTAGGGTGACTTTCAGGTCGCAGCAGTGTGAAAGAGATTCAAGGATATCTTTGAATTTGGCCCTATTGTCACTTGTGCATCCTGAAAGTGGGGAAAATTCATCCCTGCACTACCTTGGTTTGACTTTGATGCGATTTGAGGTCCATACACCACAAGATAACACTAACATTGCTTCAAGTCATGGCAAAGCTGTGCAATTTTAAGGTCGCACAAGTGCAAATGGGGCTTTATTCAAAGGTGTTATTTAATCTCATTAGGTTACTTTCACACTTATGTGACTTTTCATGCAGCTTTGGACCTCAGAGTCGCATTAAAAGTTTCCCCCCCCCCCCCCATGAGTTCCATTCATATCTATGCAACTTCACCCATGTTCACATAGCTCTGAATTGACATGTCAAATTGCAGGCCAAATCGGCGCCTATTGACGGCAATAGAACTGTCCCAATTGGTGCGACGCCACACAGATTCCCAAAAGTATTTCCCACACTACTTTGGGCGACTTCAGGAGGCGATTTCTTACCTCCCAACTTTTTGAGATGGGTATAAGGGACAACTATTAGCAAAAGTATGTAGGCATAGTACACACCTCCTAAAACACCTTCTTAAAGGAGAATTATTAAAATATATATATATATTAGTTAAACCCCCAAGTGTTTTTTTTTAACAATAATATCCCTTTAGATTGGCTTTGAGAATTTACAAACAAAGCAATTTAGAAATTAGATGAAAGGTTTAGCGCTGGGAAAGACTTTTTGGAAGATAAAAATTGCATTTTATATCAAACTATACAGATCAGAACAAAATGAGGGACAAATGAGGAGGAAAGACGGACAGAGGGACTTTGGTCCAAATCAGGGACAGTTGAGACCTATGTGATTTCACTAGACATCTGTGCAGGAAAGTGCACTGATGTCTCTGAAATCGCTCACAAAGTCGGGCTGAGGCCCCTTTCACACTTCAGCGACTTTTCCTGAGACTTTGGTCATCAGAGTTGCATGACAAGTCATACCCCATGATTTTCAATGTGTACCATTTATATCTGTGCAACTTCAAGTCACACCGACTTCAAAGTAGTCCCTGTACTACTTTGGTCCGACTTTGATAGGAGTTGACAGGCATTCCCTGGGATCGCAGAAAAAATGCAGACGGAAGTTTGCGCGCCTTTCCCTGCGACTCCTGCGTCCATAGACCTCAAGATTACACAGGCATTGCTTAAAGTCGCATCAAAATCACACAAATTTCAGGTCGCACAAGTGTGAAAGGGGCCTAAGTCACTGTGCTGAGTACTATTATACCTAGAATATAAAGTAGTCCCACCATCAAACACTCAGCAGCATATGCTGAAAAGAGGCGAATGCCTATTAGCCAATGCCACATCAGCATGAGCATGGTTGTTACAATAATATTAAAGTGGTTGTAAACCCACTTAGACAACTTGCATCTATAGGTAAGCCTAGATTAAGGCTTACCTGTAGGTGCAAGAAATATCTCCTTAACCTACACACACTAGTAGATGTTTGTGCTACGCTCAATAGGCTAGTGGTCAGCACTTCTACCTTGAAAAACTCAGGCTTTGAAGCACTCATGAGTTCAAATCCCACAGAGAGATACTAAAAGATTGTATTGGTCAAAAAAGGCAAATGCCTATTAGCTAATTAGCCAAAGCAGCATATGCTGAAAATAGGTGAATGCCAATTAGCCAATGCACTTTTATTCAATAATATTATGGTGTGGACTTCCAAACATCACACACTAGCTAACGGGCAGTTTACATTTCTTTGTTTGTTTATTTTAATTTGCTTGTGCAAATAATAAACATAGCTGTTGGATGGTAGGTTGGCTGGTATTTGAACTTGTAACATGAGAGCTGTATAGACATGGGAGCAGACCACTAAGCCATTGTGCTAAGTACAAGACCTGCATAATAGTGTAGTATGATTAAAGAATGGACATAAATAATTACCGCTTTATAGCCACCTAAATGAAAAAATAAAAACATGAAAAAAACAACATACAACAAATAGGTAACCTAAATGTTTAATACATGTAATTTTACATAATAGCAGACATTACTATGTAATAATCCTTCATAACTGCATTTGTTAGCAAAAGAAGGAAAAAAACTAGGAATACTAATTGCAATATACATCAATAGATAGAGCACATCTCATATAAAAATGTTTCTTTCACATACATGGATCATGATTACAGTGCAGTGCTATATAAAAACTTAGTGGAAATTGGCATTTGCGCGTACGCGGATTCGCTAATTAGCGCTGATTTCACATTTACTAACACTTGTTTGCTGCTAATAGCGCTCTTTTTCATTCGCAAATTCGCGCATGGAATTTTTAATTGTCAAAAATTGGAACTATTTTTTGCAATGTGCTCAGTACTTCCTGGAGTTATAGTAAATCAGCCCCTATATGTCTTTGTTTTTTATCAAATTGTGTTAAAATCCGTCTATAAACTGACAGTAGTTTAAAATGAGTCCACTAACAGAACATTTGTATTTATACTGAACCATAAAGGAGCCCCGCGAATAAATATATAAAAGAGCAAACATTTATTTTCCATCCGTCTGAACTAAAGTAACATCCCAGCAGTGATGAAGCTTAAATGAATCTTTGGATTTATTCAGACGCTGCACCCCAGGGCTGTCAGAACAGCATGAAGATTTGATGCCAGTGGGTGACTAATCTTCTGAAATCCTGTTGTAGAGGTATCAAGCAGCTGTATCCTTACTTACTGTCACTTCCATAATGCTAGGTTCCATATGGGTAGAAGCCCAAACACTGAGAGATGTACTTAATGGTGGAATTCAATGCATATACTGTCATTTATCCTCAGTGGGGAATCAAATGTCAGTAGTCAACATGCTATTTGAATAATGGTATTGTGAATTCCAACTGGGTTGGGGGGATGATTTGGAAGTGAATTATATTTGCTAAACCTAATTGCAACTGCTGCTTTGTGAGTGAACAGAGGGGAAGTGTGAATAACCATGAGGCAGTGGAAGCAGGAAGTGGTCGTACTAAATTTCATCTGGTGGACCTCAGCCAGTTAATTCAGCATGCTATATGCAATAGCCTGCCAGCAATCAGACAGCAATAACTGAAAAAGATGTAGATTTATTCCAGGAAAAGTTCTCATTATCTAATACCCGTGAACACTGAACACACTGTAAATATATGTAGCGGGGTCTCCTTTAAGACTCTCAGGACTACCTTACCCAGAACCCCATTTGGCACCCAGGGTGCAATGTTGCTGCCGCAGAGACTCATTGGGGGGCTATATAAGGAAGGGGCTAGGCTAGGCTCGGCCTCTTTGGGACACAAGACTTCAGTGAACAAGTCCTCCTGTGCGGATCTGCTGGTGTGCAAGGCCTGAAGCCTGGGGCCTTGCGCAGCTACCAAAGAGCCTTCCACCCTACTGCGAGCCTGGGTGGCATCTGACTTTGTTATTCTTCAACCTTTGTTGTATCGGAGACCCGACCGCTGCAGACGCTGTGTGTGGAGACACAGCAGGTGGAAGTCCCGGACTGGGATCGCGTCCGGAGGGGTGAGCGAGCACATGCTCAATCCATATACTTTATACTGTTGTTAGGCCTACAGACTGCCGAGGCCCACCCGCTTATATTTGAGACCCCACTGGAGATCCATAGCAGAACTGAGTCAAAGGGTCTCTAGTGAAGTGTTCCGTGTTCTTACTTTGACCTGTGGATTACAAATGTGTTCCTGAATGTGCACCACCATTAAAGACTTGCATGTGAAAAAATCATCTCTTAGAGACTGAGTTTGAGAGTCTGGGTCAGGCTTGACCAAGCGTTAGAGTTTAGTTGCTGCGTCACAGGGCGCTTAGTTAACGGCCGTTACACGTGGTATGCCATTACTGTATTTCACTAATGTGTAGTATGTTATTCGCTGCAGGGCTCTGCAAGAAGCACGTGTGATCCGTTATAACTGTTGATCTATTATACTAAGAGAGAGTAAACCCGTTATTCTTTAATTGCTTTGCATTGGTGTCTGAATTCTATTATAGAGTATAAGAGATATTACCCTAGACTAACTGTGCCAGAGTGGGTCGAGTGAATTGCCGGGGGTTGGCGGTGTTGTGTGCAGGGCCCGAAACCAAAATCAGCGGCTCTCTTAGTTGGGGGTCAGTAGTCATTAGCCTCCCGGGGGAGGAGTGGTCAACTGAGACGGTGGAGCAGCTAATGAAGTCGGTGTCCCCAGATCATACACCGTGGGTGACGGAGATAAAGTCAGACCCAGACATCTCGTATCAGTATGCACTAGTAGAATGCTGGGACGGGATGCCAGAGACTTTCAAGTGCAACTGTGTGCGGACGCCAGACAACAAAATCTATAGGTTGGCGCACGCAATAACTATAAAGAAAGAGCCATCACCAACTGGATCACCGCAGGGGGCAACCCGTGTCTCACCTGAAAGAAGAGACAGGGCGACGCCTCCGGCAGCACCCGCACCTGTCACTGCCATATCACCAGAATTGATAAATGCTATAGGGAATCTGCTAACAAAGTGTCAGAAGACAAGCACGGTGCATGCAGAGACTAGCTACCGGAGATTAAAGACATTCTCAGGGAAGCGCCCTGTCCCTGCGGGGGAGGAAGATTTTGATACTTGGGTGGAGCAGGCATTGCAGGCAGTAGAGGCATGGGAGGTGCCTGAAGCGCAGAAGAGGCAACGAGTGATAGAGAGCCTGAAAGGCGCAGCTGCAGAAGCAGTGAAAAGTTTCCAGTTTGGGAATACAGATTGCACGGCCCAAGACTGCCTAGCCATGCTACAGGAGGAGTTCGGTCTGTTAGAAAAGGTGACAGAGATGATCTACCAATTCAAACATACTTTCCAACAGCCGAATGAGAAGCTTTCAGAGTATGTCAGAAGACTGAACAGGTTGCTGTGAAAAATTGTATTGAAGATACAGAAGAAGGGAATGATGCCCAAGGATACAGATGCAGCCAGAATGAAGCAAGTCCTGAAGGGAGCGTTGCGCTCGGATCCAGTCTGGCTTCACCTGAAAACCTCCGGAGGAGGAACGTCACTGACCTACTCTGACTTGATAAAAATCATCAGAGATGAGGAGGCACTGCAGCAGGACCAGCAAATGATTAAGACAAATGCAGCCCTTGCACCAGTGATGGTCAACTCAGTGATGACCCCTGAAAGAGACTCAGAAGTAGACACTTTAAAATCACAAATGTCTAAGGTGTTAGAGATGCTGACCTCTCTGATAGCAAAAGATTCAGAGGGTCCCAAGAGAGAAGTACCAAGGAAGGAACTATTTCCAATTGCCTCAGCACCCACATCTCTACAAGAATGGGGAGATATAGTCTGTTTTAACTGTGGGGGAATTGGCCATATTGCAGCTGTGTGTTCCAGCCCCAAAAAGAATAAAATAGATAACCGCAAGCCGGCGGGAAACTTCAGAGGGCCCCAGTGAAGGAGTCAACCGGGTGCCCATCATCTTCAGTGAGCTCCAAACTGAATGCTGAAGCTACTGAGTTCATCCCATCTAGTCCTTTATCAGATCACTGGGAGGATGCCTGTGACACTTGCTCAGGGGAGGACCCCAGAGATTCTATATATCTTCCAGCTCCTGAATCAGATGTTCCAGAGCCCGCCGCGTCCCTCGAGCCTGCTCCAGAAGAAGAACCTGTGGCGCCAGAGCCAGAAACTCCAAGAGAGCAAAGGGCTCGAAGAGTCATAAGGCCTCCCAAAAAGTTGACCTACCCACAAATGGGGAAGAGCTCAGAAGATTCTGTGGTCACTGCCAGGAGGAGTGGAGAATCCGGATCCCTCCACTGTTCATTTGGTGGAGGGCAATCCCAACTCACTCTCTGGCACAGTTAGGCAGGCCATTCATGATAGTGTGACCTGTGGGCAAGGGAATTCAGCCCCTCAGTTTTGGTGGGAATTCCCTATGCCAACATCATACGCAACTTTGTCTAGGGTTGTACGTAGTGTATGCTGAAATTATCTTTGGGGACCAAAGCGTTTAAGTGGGGGGAGTGTGTAGCGGGGTCTCCTTTAAGACTCTCAGGACTACCTTACCCAGAACCCCATTTGGCACCCAGGGTGCAATGTTGCCGCCGCAGAGACTCATGGGTGGGGCTATATAAGGAAGGGGCGAGGCTAGGCTCGGCCTCTTTGGGACACGAGACTTCGGTGAACAAGTCCTCCTGTGCGGATCTGCTGGTGTGCAAGGCCTGAAGTCTGGGGCCTTGCGCAGCTACCAAAGAGCCTTCCACCCTACTGCGAGCCTGGGTGGCATCTGACTTTGTTATTCTTCAACCTTTGTTGGATCGGAGACCCGACCGCTGCAGACGCTGTGTGTGGAGACACAGCAGGTGGAAGTCCCGGACTGGGATCGCATCCGGAGGGGTGAGCGAGCACATGCTCAATCCATATACTTTGTACTGTTAGGCCTACAGACTGCCGAGGCCCACCCACTTATATTTGAGACCCCACTGGAGATCCATAGCAGAACTGAGTCAAAGGGTCTCTAGTGAAGTGTTCCGTGTTGTTACTTTGACCTGTGGATTACAAATGTGTTCCTGAATGTGCACCACCATTAAAGACTTGCATGCGAAGAAATCATCTCCTAGAGACTGAGTTTGAGAGTCTGGGTCAGGCCTGACCAAGCGTTAGAGTTTAGTTGCTGCGTCACATGGCGCTTAGTTAACGGCCGTCACACGTGGTATGCCATTACTGTATTTCACTAATGTGTAGTATGTTATTCGCTGCAGGGCTCTGCAAGAAGCACGTGTGATCCGTTATAACTGTTGATCTATTATACTAAGAGAGAGTAAACCCGTTATTCTTTAATTGCTTTGCATTGGTGTCTGAATTCTATTATAGAGTATAAGAGATATTACCCTAGACTAACTGTGCCAGAGTGGGTCGAGTGAATTGCCGGGGGTTGGCAGTGTTGTGTGCAGGGCCCGAGACCAAAATCAGCGGCTCTCTTAGTTGGGGGTGCGCTACATATATATAGTGTAGCATTGAGCCAGACTTCACCCTGGCTTCCTTCTAATACTCTTCAAGGCCTTTGATCAATCCCAAGAATGTAGCGGTCCCTGGCTGCAAATAGGCAGCCAGGTGAATTACTTATAGGCATGCTCACAGACAGTGCTGTGTAGTATGGGGAATAGAGATGAGCTTGGGCCTATATTTTGCCAATGACATTGTCTAAATATAGGACTAATTATATTACCAGTGTAGCGGGGTGTCACTTATTGGTATGCTATAAGGACTACTTTATATGCAAGTGAAACCAGATCCCTCCGGAACTCTGTTTGACAGTGTATTGACTACTGTTTGACTTTGAAGGAAAGGTGCATGGTGGGACTTGTGGTACAGGGAGAGATGGACTCCAATCCTGTGGATACTATATAGACTACTGTACCCACAGTGCAGCTGTACACCCACAGTGCATTGCCCGGTGCAAGGTCTGCTGGGGAATGGTTATTTAAGAGGAGGAGGAGCAACACACGGTCTCTTTTGGATATCGCCCACCCAGCAAGTCGGAGCCTGTGTTGGGGCCTGTTGTGCTTGTCTAGGCTGGAGAGCCTGATCCTACAGAATCGAGAAAGCCTGCTCGTTAGCAGGAGAGGGACCTCACCTGCTGACATCTCGGAGCATCCAAGAGTCAATGCATCTATTAACTTCCATATGGTTGTCTGAAGGATCGGAGACTACAGGTGGTGGAGAGATCGTGTGCCAGGGCACCAGCGACGGAGCCAGTTGAACGTATTGGCCTCGTCAGGTGAGAGGGCACTTGCCCAGGACTCTTAACTGTTTGATAAGCCCGTGACTCTTTGTTTAGGGCCCACCGCCATCAGAGTAGTGCGCTGTGCACCAGGGGACAGTGTGTTGCGCAGTAACTGCGTATTTAGAGTTGGGCATTTTATTACCTGTGATTTCACGCCCTAAAGCATAGCAGGAGTTCAGCTAACTTTTTGATATCCCTTGGATTACAAATATTAAGTGCACCAACGTTTGCTAGCGAAGATCCCTTCTATTGGAGAAACTGTGTTTGAAAGTAGTCAGGCCTGACTGGAACTCACGGTGACATTATTTGGGCGCCATATTGCCCACGAGGGGGGAGCTTGCTAACATAGTTTATTCAAAGACTTTAATATGTATAAGATTTTATTATATCCTGGTACCTTTATATGTTTACAACTTTGATTTCTGCAGGGCTCTGCATAAGTAAACGCATATTTGTTTAACCTGTCTTTTCTTATTCAGTAAAAATACTTTTGTGGTTAAGCAAACACGTTGTGTGGAGTGTTAACTGTTACAGGGAAACGGCCAACACAGGTAAACCAATTTTGAACTGTACTGTATGCTCTATTGCGGTATTGTGATTCCTATAGTTAGTGGGTTCCACAATCCCATTTGTTGACAGCTGTGCCAGTGGAGGGTTAGAGCCAGTTTTTGGGGGTTGACAGCAGTACGGTACAGGCCCAAAACAATACCAGCAGCTCTGGGGGTAGTGCTACACCAGCATTATATATTATTACAGGTAATTATTATTTTGTAATAGATAGTATGAGTGTAGCACTACCCCCGTAGGAGCTGCTATTTATTTGTTTTGGGTCTACGTCCTGCCTATCAACCCCTGGAAGTGGCTCAAACCCTCCCTTAGCACAACTGATATGAATAAGGATTATGAGACCTATTGAGTATTAGGAGACACAATCCTGCATACATCACACGATAAACTGTAAATATTATTACCTTTGCTGGTCACTAGTCCTTCCGAGTGACAAAGATACTCCACACAGATTATTTACTTAACCAAAGATATCTTTACTAAGTGTAAAATAAAAAGGTAAAGAAACACATTAATACACACAGTTGACTCTGCATGCGCATTACAGAGTCAATAAATCAAAGTAAGATTGGTATCACTGATGTTAAATGATAACAAAAGAAACAACAGCTATGTATATTTATATATATCTGCACAGCTAACTGATTGCTCGCGAGCTCCCCCTATCTTGCAATACCTTGCACGTGTTCAGTCACCATACCAGACAGGCAAGGCCTATCTGTGTCCCGCTCAAAGTTCCTTCCTCAAATGGAGTCTTCGCTAGCCACCGTTGGTGCACAAGTTAATTTGTAATCCACAGGGTTTTAACGAGATATTGGAGTCATCCGCAATATTCCTGAGCACTCGTGTGCCTGCCACCCACTACTGGCGAATGCGCCAATCTCTAATCACACAGTCTTCCGTAAAATACACTAGGCCGCAATCTGTGGCACGATAGGTGGAGTGTGGCTGGCACTAACTAAGTCACTTTCCTCGAAGGTAACAGTCAATTCTGGGCAGGTGCCCTTCTCACCAAACAGGCCCGGCTTCCAGATATTCTCCTTTGGCTTGTCCCGGTCCCACGATCTCCACGCTTCTGCTGCAGTCTCCGGCCTCCGTCACTCACAGCGCAAGGTGATGGTGATGGACGACTCCAGTCTCTGCTAGGTAGGGATGAGCTCGGTGTTCGAGTCGAACATACGTTCGACTCGAACATCGGCTGTTCGATCGTTCGACGAAGATCGAAAGATTTGGGCCGTTCGCACCTAATTCGAGTGACGCGAACGGCCCACAATGCACTACGCCATCGCAGTGTCATCCAGGCGCTGTGATTGGCCAAGCATGCACTGTGACTCCGCATGCTTGGCCAATCACAGCGCCGGCAGCGAGGAGAGCAATGATTGGCCACAGGCAGGATGCCTGTGGCCAATTATTGCTGAGGGTGTTTAGTACACGCCCCACACTATAAAAGGCCGCCAGCACGGCGGCCTAGTGTAGTGTGTTCCGGAGCAGGGAAAGAGAAGCATAGGCAGGGACAGTGACATTTTTTTTTCTTGCTTAACCTGGATTCCTTTAGTTTAGGGAAAGAGAAGGATAGGTAGGGAGAGTGGCAGTGTGTTTTACTGTGCTAATCCTTGTTTCTAGGGACAGGGAAGGACAGTGAGGGAAATTCTCCTTGTGCTATACTGTGCTAAAGCATTGATCATCAACCATCTTTAAAAAAACATTTTTTCTAGGGACAGAAAACTATAGGTAGGGAGAGTGTCAGTTTCTTTCACTGTGCTAATCCTTGTTTCTAGGGACAGGGAAGGACAGTGAGGGAAATTCTCCTTGTGCTATACTGTGCTAAAGCATTGATCATCAACCATCTTTAAAAAAACATTTTTTCTAGGGACAGAAAACTATAGGTAGGGAGAGTGTCAGTTTCTTTCACTGTGCTAATCCTTGTTTCTAGGGACAGGGAAGGACAGTGAGGGAAATTCTCCTTGTGCTATACTGTGCTAAAGCATTGATCATCAACCATCTTTAAAAAAACATTTTTTCTAGGGACAGAAAACTATAGGTAGGGAGAGTGTCAGTGTGTTTTACTGTGCTAATCCTTGTTTCTAGGGACAGGGAAGGACAGTGAGGGAAATTCTCCTTGTGCTATACTGTGCTAAAGCATTGATCATCAACCATCTTTAAAAAAACATTTTTTCTAGGGACAGAAAACTATAGGTAGGGAGAGTGTCAGTGTGTTTCACTGTGCTAATCCTTGTTTCTAGGGACAGGGAAGGACAGTGAGGGAAATTCTCTTTGTGCTATACTGTGCTAAAGCATTGATCATCAACCATCTTTAAAAAAACATTTTTTCTAGGGACAGAAAACTATAGGTAGGGAGAGTGTCAGTTTATTTCACTGTGCTAATCCTTGTTTCTAGGGACAGGGAAGGACAGTGAGGGAAATTCTCCTTGTGCTATACTGTGCTAAAGCATTGATCATCAACCATCTTTAAAAAAACATTTTTTCTAGGGACAGAAAACTATAGGTAGGGAGAGTGTCAGTTTCTTTCACTGTGCTAATCCTTGTTTCTAGGGACAGGGAAGGACAGTGAGGGAAATTCTCCTTGTGCTATACTGTGCTAAAGCATTGATCATCAACCATCTTTAAAAAAACATTTTTTCTAGGGACAGAAAACTATAGGTAGGGAGAGTGTCAGTTTCTTTCACTGTGCTAATCCTTGTTTCTAGGGACAGGGAAGGACAGTGAGGGAAATTCTCCTTGTGCTATACTGGACTTAAGCATTGATCATCAACCATCTTTAAAAAAACATTTTTTCTAGGGACAGAAAACTATAGGTAGGGAGAGTGTCAGTTTCTTTCACTGTGCTAATCCTTGTTTCTAGGGACAGGGAAGGACAGTGAGGGAAATTCTCCTTGTGCTATACTGTGCTAAAGCATTGATCATCAACCATCTTTAAAAAAACATTTTTTCTAGGGACAGAAAACTATAGGTAGGGAGAGTGTCAGTGTGTTTTACTGTGCTAATCCTTGTTTGTAGGGACAGGGAAGGACAGTGAGGGAAATTCTCCTTGTGCTATACTGTGCTAAAGCATTGATCATCAACCATCTTTTAAAAAACATTTTTTCTAGGGACAGAAAACTATAGGTAGGGAGAGTGTCAGTTTCTTTCACTGTGCTAATCCTTGTTTCTAGGGACAGGGAAGGACAGTGAGGGAAATTCTCCTTGTGCTATAGTGTGCTAAAGCATTGATCATCAACCATCTTTAAAAAAACATTTTTTCTAGGGACAGAAAACTATAGGTAGGGAGAGTGTCAGTTTCTCTCACTGTGCTAATCCTTGTTTCTAGGGACAGGGAAGGACAGTGAGGGAAATTCTCCTTGTGCTATACTGTGCTAAAGCATTGATCATCAACCATCTTTAAAAAAACATTTTTTCTAGGGACAGAAAACTATAGGTAGGGAGAGTGTCAGTGTGTTTTACTGTGCTAATCCTTGTTTCTAGGGACAGGGAAGGACAGTGAGGGAAATTCTCCTTGTGCTATACTGTGCTAAAGCATTGATCATCAACCATCTTTAAAAAAACATTTTTTCTAGGGACAGAAAACTAAAGGTAGGGAGAGTGTCAGTTTCTTTCACTGTGCTAATCCTTGTTTCTAGGGACAGGGAAGGACAGTGAGGGAAATTCTCCTTGTGCTATACTGTGCTAAAGCATTGATCATCAACCATCTTTAAAAAAACATTTTTTCTAGGGACAGAAAACTATAGGTAGGGAGGGTGTCAGTTTCTTTCACTGTGCTAATCCTTGTTTCTAGGGACAGGGAAGGACAGTGAGGGAAATTCTCCTTGTGCTATACTGTGCTAAAGCATTGATCATCAACCATCTTTAAAAAAACATTTTTTCTAGGGACAGAAAACTATAGGTAGGGAGAGTGTCAGTGTGTTTTACTGTGCTAATCCTTGTTTCTAGGGACAGGGAAGGAAAGTGAGGGAAATTCTCCTTGTGCTATACTGTGCTAAAGCATTGATCATCAACCATCTTTAAAAAAACATTTTTTCTAGGGACAGAAAACTATAGGTAGGGAGAGTGTCAGTGTGTTTCACTGTGCTAATCCTTGTTTCTAGGGACAGGGAAGGACAGTGAGGGAAATTCTCCTTGTGCTATACTGTGCTAAAGCATTGATCATCAACCATCTTTAAAAAAACATTTTTTCTAGGGACAGAAAACTATAGGTAGGGAGAGTGTCAGTTTCTTTCACTGTGCTAATCCTTGTTTCTAGGGACAGGGAAGGACAGTGAGGGAAATTCTCCTTGTGCTATACTGTGCTAAAGCATTGATCATCAACCATCTTTAAAAAAACATTTTTTCTAGGGACAGAAAACTATAGGTAGGGAGAGTGTCAGTTTCTTTCACTGTGCTAATCCTTGTTTCTAGGGACAGGGAAGGACAGTGAGGGAAATTCTCCTTGTGCTATACTGTGCTAAAGCATTGATCATCAACCATCTTTAAAAAAACATTTTTTCTAGGGACAGAAAACTATAGGTAGGGAGAGTGTCAGTTTCTTTCACTGTGCTAATCCTTGTTTCTAGGGACAGGGAAGGACAGTGAGGGAAATTCTCCTTGTGCTATACTGTGCTAAAGCATTGATCATCAACCATCTTTAAAAAAACATTTTTTCTAGGGACAGAAAACTATAGGTAGGGAGAGTGTCAGTGTGTTTTACTGTGCTAATCCTTGTTTCTAGGGACAGGGAAGGACAGTGAGGGAAATTCTCCTTGTGCTATACTGTGCTAAAGCATTGATCATCAACCATCTTTAAAAAAACATTTTTTCTAGGGACAGAAAACTATAGGTAGGGAGAGTGTCAGTTTCTTTCACTGTGCTAATCCTTGTTTCTAGGGACAGGGAAGGACAGTGAGGGAAATTCTCCTTGTGCTATACTGTGCTAAAGCATTGATCATCAACCATCTTTAAAAAAACATTTTTTCTAGGGACAGAAAACTATAGGTAGGGAGAGTGTCAGTGTGTTTTACTGTGCTAATCCTTGTTTCTAGGGACAGGGAAGGACAGTGAGGGAAATTCTCCTTGTGCTATACTGTGCTAAAGCATTGATCATCAACCATCTTTAAAAAAACATTTTTTCTAGGGACAGAAAACTAAAGGTAGGGAGAGTGTCAGTGTGTTTTACTGTGCTAATCCTTGTTTCTAGGGACAGGGAAGGACAGTGAGGGAAATTCTCCTTGTGCTATACTGTGCTAAAGCATTGATCATCAACCATCTTTAAAAAAACATTTTTTCTAGGGACAGAAAACTATAGGTAGGGAGAGTGTCAGTTTCTTTCACTGTGCTAATCCTTGTTTCTAGGGACAGGGAAGGACAGTGAGGGAAATTCTCCTTGTGCTATACTGTGCTAAAGCATTGATCATCAACCATCTTTAAAAAAACATTTTTTATAGGGACAGAAAACTATAGGTAGGGAGAGTGTCAGTGTGTTTTACTGTGCTAATCCTTGTTTGTAGGGACAGGGAAGGACAGTGAGGGAAATTCTCCTTGTGCTATACTGTGCTAAAGCATTCCTCATCAACTATCTTTGAAATCCTTGTTTTTTGGACAGTCAGGGAAAGTGTCGTTGTGCTATTCTGTGCGAAAGCAATCATCCTCAACCATATTTAGAAATCCTTAAGTAAAGGGACAGAGAAGGACACCTGAAGGTAGCCCTTATTGCTTTTTTCCCATCTCCCTGCAGGCCATCTATTAGAATGTCTGGAAGGCAAACAAGGAGAGGCAGACAGTCAGGAGGCAATAAAAGAGGGCAAGCAGGCTCTGTGTCTGGGGGCAACAGTGCTGGTCGTGGACGCGGTGCATTGTCATCAGCACATGGCCATGGGACACGCTTGTCCTTCTTTTCGGCAGCTGGACATGTTGAGCCACATCATGCCGAAGACTTGGTAGAGTGGATGACCAAGCCCTCCTCCTCCTCCTCATCCTCTCTCACCCAGGCTCAGGGTACTGGCAAAGCAGCTGCCAAAGCGTCCTCTTCCCTGGTATCAATGTCAGACTCATCATCAGTCACTCCTTCCCTAGACCCACCATGTCCTCCTCCTGAGGAGTCCCCCGAACTGTTTGAGCACAGTGTTGGGTACATGCTCCAGGAGGATGCCCAGCGTTTCGAAGGGTCTGATGATGAAACCCAGCTACAGGAAGGCAGTAGCGTGAGAGCAGACAGAGGGGATGCTCAAGAAGGACACCAATCTGGCAGTCATGTTCCAGCAGCTGCAGCATACTGCCAGATTGGCTCCAGTGATGAGGAGGGAGGGGATGATGAGGTCACTGACTCCACGTGGGTGCCTAATAGGAGAGAGGAGGAGGAGGAGGATGAGGAGGAGGCACATCTCCAACGAGGCAGGATGCCCTTTGGTGGCCAGCGTAAGGGCAGTACACCGACGGAATCACACCGCAGAGCTCCGCCTGTGCAGGGCGCTGCCTCTGCCCGTCATTCAAAAAGTTCTTTGGTGTGGGCCTTTTTTGAGGCTAGTGCATCAGATCGCACAGCTGCTGTTTGCAACATATGTCTCAAGCGTATATCGCGTGGCCAAAACATCAGCCGCTTGGGTACCACATGCCTGACCAGACATATGTTGACCTGCCATGCAGCTCGTTGGCAAGCCTACCTCAAAGACCCACACCAAAGAACAAAGCGGACCTCTCCTTGCACCGCATCAGCTGGGATCTCCAACCCCACTATAACTTCAGTCCTCTCTGAAACATGCACTGAGAGGAATGAAGGTGTAGAATTAGGTGTGTCACAGCCAAGTACTTGCGGCCACTCTGCTAGCAGTACACCGACGTCCGATTCTAGCAGGCAAATTTCCCTGCCCCAGCTGCTGGACCGTCGAAAGAAGTTCACTCCCAGCCATCCACATGCCCAGCGGTTGAATGCTAGCTTGGCTAAATTGCTAGCGCTTCAACTGCTGCCTTTTCAGTTGGTAGACTCGGCCCCCTTCCGTGAGTTTGTGCAATGTGCGGTTCCTCAGTGGCAGGTTCCCAAACGCCACTTTTTCTCACGGAAGGCTATTCCGGCTCTCTACCGGCATGTGGAAGGCAATGTCTTGGCCTCGCTGGACAGGGCGGTCAGCGGTAAGGTGCATATTACCGCTGACTCATGGTCCAGCAGGCATGGACAGGGACGTTACCTTTCTTTCACTGCCCATTGGGTCACTCTTTTGGCAGCTGGGAAGGATGCAGGACAAGGTGCAGTAGTGTTGGAGGTTGTTCCACTGCCACGCCTCCAAAATGCTACTACTGGTTGTGACACACCTCTCTCCTCCACCCCTCCTCTTCTTCTTCCTCCATGGCCTCTTCCTGTGCTTTGTCCTCTGAACCAGCGGTGCTCCGTAGCCGTTCAAGGGGCTACGCAAGTACGCAGGCAAAAAGATTCCATGCCGTGCTTGCGCTGGTGTGTTTGGGGGACAGAAGCCACACTGGGGCAGAGGTCCTGTCTGCTCTGCAGGGCCAGGCCGAGAGGTGGTTGACGCCACGCCAGCTTAAGCCAGGAATGGTGGTTTGCGACAATGGCACCAACCTCCTCTCCGCCCTCCGACAGGGACAACTGACCCATGTGCCCTGTGTGGCTCACGTCCTTAACCTGGTGGTGCAGCGGTTCTTGGGCAGGTACCCGGGCTTACAGGATGTCCTGAGGCAGGCCAGGAAAGTCTGTGTGCATTTCCGCAGATCTTATAATGCCAGTGCTCGCCTGGCTGAGCTGCAAAAGGAGTTGAACCTGCCCAAGAACCGCCTTATATGTGACATGCCCACCAGGTGGAACTCAACGTTGGCCATGCTGCAGCGGCTGCACACGCAGCAGAGGGCCATCAATGAGTACCTGTGCGACTACGGCACCAGGACAGGGTCAGGGGAGCTTGTTTTTTTTTCTCCACGCCAGTGGGGCATGATCAGGGATGCATGCACTGTCCTGGCACCATTTGAGGAGGCCACAAGGATGGTGAGCAGTGACAGTGCATGCATCAGTGACACTGTACCTCTTGTCCACCTGTTGGAGCACACGCTGCGTGGAATAATGGACAGGGCACTTGAGGCAGAACAGAGGCAGGAAGAGGAGGACTTCCTTGCCTCTCAAGGCCCCCTTTACCCAGACAGTGTTCCTTCTGTCCCACCCATCGCACAGGAAGAGGAGGAGGAGGATAGTGTCAGCATGGAGGTGGAGGCTGGCACTCAGCATCATCAGCAGCAGTCTTTTAGGGATGATTTACAGTCCCAAGAAACCAGTGGACTTGTACGTGGCTGGGAGGAGGTGGCTGCGGATCATGTCGTCCTTAGTGACCCAGAGGACTCCGGACCGAATGCCTCAGCAAACCTACGCTGCATGGCCTCCCTGATCCTGCAAAGTCTGCGGAAGGATCATTGTATTCTTCGGATCAAGGAGAGGGACCATTACTGGCTGGCCACTCTCCTTGATCCACGGTACAAGGGTAAGGTTGCGGACCTTATGTTACCGTCGCAGAGGGAGCAGAGGATGAGACAACTCCGGGAGGCCTTGCAGAAAGGTCTGTGCAACGCGTTCCCAGAGACTGGGAGGTTACAAACTCCTGGTCCTGGACAACGAGTTGCTGAGGCTTCGGCCAGTCAAAGAAGGAGCGGTGGGGAAGGTGGCCGTCTGACCGATGCGTTCAGACAATTCTTTAGTCCGCAGCCCCAAAGTATGATCGGTTCCAGCAACCATCGCCAGCGTCTGATAAACATGATGCAGGAATATCTAGGGGCAAGCTCAGACTTGGACACCTTCCCCACCGAAAATCCTCTGGCTTACTGGGTCTTGAGGATGGATCACTGGCCAGAGCTTGCACAGTATGCAATTGAGCTACTGGCCTGTCCTGCATCCAGCGTTCTTTCGGAACGCACATTCAGTGCTGCTGGAGGATTTGTCACGGATCACAGGGTGCGCCTGTCCACCGACTCGGTTGATCGACTGACTTTCATCAAGATGAACCAGTTTTTGGATCACCACCAGCTACCACACACCTGATGCTGATATAACAGACTAATTGATTTTAACATGTGTGAGGGGGTTAACTCGGTAGCGGGTGTGTGTGACCCCCTGGTTGGGCTCCCCACACAAAAACAGGCCCAGCAGACGGAGGTTGTGGTTTTCAAGATCAAAAAGGTGCGGTTTATTTCTCTATTTACAGTGACAAAAACACAGCAAAGCAAAAAGAAACATAAACAAAATAAATCCTGGTCAGCTTGACCTCTGACTAAACATGCAGGTTTCCCTAACTAACAACTGGGATCAGCCTGGTGCTGTCCTAGTCCCTAAGTCCCTGGTTTAGTAAATGTCCAAACAAATAGCCACACAGGCTTTGTCTCACCGCACAGGGGTTCACTCTCCCTAGACAGTCCACACAGGTCTGGGTCCAGGCATGAGCAAACACCTAATGAAGCTGGGAGTTTTTATAGAGGCCTTAAACGAGCTGACAAGCTTCAGCTGGTCTCATCAACTCCCTGCCTGCACGACGCCCAGCACTCTCCCTAGAGGTATGAATCATCCATGAGCCCACTAGCCTCAGCTGGGCTTCATCAACTCTCTCCCTAGTTGTATAAGTCGGCATAAAGCCTGAATCTGGGAGAAATATACCTACCCCCCTGGATGCAACCAGGTGACTTTACCTTCCTGCTGTCACACATGTCACATCCCTTCAAGACTGATGCTGATGCTGAGTGCCTGTGCTGTTATGTTGACTGGCTATCCTCCTCCTCCGAGTCCTCAATGATACGATTGATGATGATTGCTTGGAAGATCATTTTTGTTTATGGGTGCCGCCACCAGTGGCTAAGGCCCAATTTTTCAGCCCCTGTTTAACAGGGGCGTGTAATTACAATTTTTGAAGCAATACTTTGCAACAGGGCTCATTGCTGTGCTCCAAGTACAGTATCTGTGAGGGGTTGGAGTGTTGTGCCACCAGTGCCTAAGGCCCAATTTTTCAGCCCCTGTTTAACAGGGGCGTGTCATTACAATTTTTGAAGCAATACTTTGCAACAGGGCTCATTGCTGTGCTCCAAGTACAGTATCTGTGAGGGGTTGGAGTGTTGTGCCACCAGTGCCTAAGGCCCAATTTTTCAGCCCCTGTTTAACAGGGGCGTGTCATTACAATTTTTGAAGCAATACTTTGCAACAGGGCTCATTGCTGTGCTCCAAGTACAGTATCTGTGAGGGGTTGTAGTGTTGTGCCACCAGTGCCTAAGGCCCAATTTTTCAGCCCCTGTTCAACAGGGGCATGTAATTACAATTCTTGATCTAATAATTCACAGCAGGGCCCATTGCTGCACCCACCAAGAGTAACTCTGAGGGCTTACAGTGTTGTGGCAACGCCACCACCACCACCACCACCACGAAAGGCCCAATTTTTCAGCCCCTGTTCAAAAGGGGCATGTAATTACAATTCTTGATCTAATAATTCACAGCAGGGCCCATTCCTGCACCCACCAAGAGTAACTCTGAGGGCTTACAGTGTTGTGGCAACACCACCACCACCACCACCACCACGAAAGGCCCAATTTTTCAGCCCCTGTTCAACAGGGGCATGCAATTACAATTCTTGATCTAATAATTCACAGCAGGGCCCATTGCTGCACCCACCAAGAGTAACTGTCAGGGCTTACAGTGTTGTGGCACCAGCACCACCATCAAAGGCCCAATTTTTACTACCACTGTTCAACAATTATATGTAAATACAATTCCTGATATAATAGTTGACAGCAGGGCGTTCCAGCACCAACCAAGAGTAACTGTGAGTGCTTACAGTGTTGTGCCAACACCAACAACTAAGGGGCCTATTTCTGCAGAGTATATACGGCAGGTCCCTACTTTCAAACATCCAACTTACAAACGACTCCTACTTGCAAACGCAAGAAGACAACAGGAAGTGAGAGGAAATCTACCCCTAGGAAGGAAAATTCTCTCCTGTAAGAATTAATATGGGAGAAAGGTGTCTCCTCTGTACTGATGCTTTATCACCAATCCTTGTTTCAAGAAAAACACCACATTTCAAAAACAGTTGTCATTGGGACGGAAAGTGAGGTGAAATGTTCTGAACAGGGGCACAGACAGCAAAACAAATGTTACAGGGGTGATAACCCTTACCTATGTTTTCCAAAAAGTTTAAAAATAGATTTTTGGGCTGGAGCTACACTTAAACAATGTACCTGTTCAAAATTACAAACAGATTCTACATAAGAACAAACCTACAGTCCCTGTCTTGTATGCACCGCCTGTATACGGCTGTTCAGAGTATATAGGGCCTTTTTTATTTTATGTGCGGGGTTCCCCTTAATATCCATACAAGACCCAAAGGGGCTGGTAATGGGCTGGGGTGGGGGGGGGGTCATGGGGTAGCTATGCCATTTTTCTTAAAGATTTTCATCCATATTACCGGGACCAGACATTACATTAAAGCCGCAAGCAGTTTTAAATGGCTTTTTTTTCCTTTAGAAGTGTCATTTTGTGCAGGGACAGTTCTAAACACGGGAAACACGTGGCACTTCACAGGCATACTTTAGACACCCCCCAGGTACGATATTTAAAGGAATATTTGACTTTTTTTTTTCACTTTATGCATCATTAAAATGACTGCTCCCGAAAAACGACCGTTTTTAAAACTTCTTTTTGCATTGATACATGTCCCCTGGTGCAGAACCCGGGTTCCCAAACCCTTTTTAGGACAATAACATGCATAATAGTCGTTATAATTAGCACTTTAGAATTCGAACGTTCGCATCCATTGTATTTAATAGGGTTCTAATGTTCGTACAAACTTTCGGTCCGTTCGCGGGTTCTGGTGCAAACCGAACCCGGGGGTGTTCGGCTCATCACTACTGCTAGGCAACAACAGGACACTGTGGAAGGTCCTCTACTGGAAAATCACCCCTGGCCCTGGCGTACTTTAGGCCCAGGCTTCTGGCCTAATACTTCGGAAGCAGGCCTCCATACCAGCTTCCTGCTTGGTTGAGAGCCGAGTCCAGAGAAAGAGAAGATAGCCCCTCCCCTCCTTTAAATAGCCTATCCAGAAGGCTTTGCGGTGTTGCAGTGCACCCTGGTAACACAGCTGCACCGTGGGTAGTGTAGTCTGTCTACTACTAAAAGTAACGGAGTCCTTTTCTCCTTGCTGCTGTATGTTCCAGGGTGCATTAAACCAGGGCTTGAAATTTCCACTCGCCCACTCGCCAAATGCAAGTATCACATGCTGTTTGGCGAGCGCAGTATAGCGAGCGCAGTTGTTTGCAATGTGATCCCCAGGCCCCGGGGATCCATTTGCTTTCCACTTGCGCTCCAAGCCTCAGTTTGAAGCCGACTTCCGGTTTCCGACTTCCGGCTTCTTCGGCTTCGGCATCGCCATTACAGGTGCAGGAGAGTTCCGCTCTCCACCGTCGCGGGGGACACGAGGAGAGGTCCGCTCTCCACCACCGTTCGTGACACCAGGAGAGGCCCACCTGCTTAAGGTACATGACCTGGGGACTCTGATGTAAGATGCAGGAGGCCCTCTGGGGACACTGATGTAAGGGGGTGCTCTCTGGGGACACTGATGTAAGAGGGGGCTCTCTGGGGACACTGATGTAGGGGGGGGCTCTCTGGGGACACTGATGTAAGGGGGGGCTCTCTGGGGACACTGATGTAAGGGGGGCTCTCTGGGGACACTGATGTAAGGGGGGGCTCTCTGGGGACACTGATGTAAGGGGGGTCCCTCTGGGGACCCTGATGTAAGGGGAGGCTCTCTGTGGACACTGATGTAAGGGGGGCTCTGGAGACACTGATGTAAGGGGGGCTCTCTGGGGACTCTGATGTAAGAAGGGGCTCTCTGGGGACACTGATGTAAAGGAGGGCTCTCTGGGGACACTGATGTAAGGGGGGCTCTCTGGGGACACTGATGTAAGGAGGGGCTCTCTGGGGACACTGATGTAAAGGAGGGCTCTCTGGGGACACTGATGTAAAGGGGTGGCTCTCTGGGGACACTGATGTAAGGGGGGTCCCTCTGGGGACCCTGATGTAAGGGGAGGCTCTCTGGGGACACTGATGTAAAGGAGGGCTCTCTGGGGACACTGATGTAAGGGGAGGCTCTCTGGGGACACTGATGTAAAGGAGGGCTCTTTGGGGACACTGATGGCATCAAAATAAGCAAAAAAAAAACCTAGAAAATGTTTACTACAGGTTTAAAGCTGTAAAACTTGATATTTCAAATGCATCCTATTGCTATTAACACTATTGCTGTTATGTTTAAATTGAATAAAGCTATGTTATAATAGCATTTTTTTATATTTTGGATTCTTTATTCTTAAAAAAAATGTGTTTTCATAAGCTTTAAAGGGGGCGGGGCTTTAAGGGGTGGGGATTTAAGTGGGGCGGGGTTGGGGGACGGACCTGGGAAACATTTGGTGGGGCGACTGGTGGAGAGTAAGGTTTTTGCCTGGCTAGTAGGTCTAGACTTGAAATTTTAAGCCCTGCATTAAACTATATACATTGTAACACTTACACCATCAAATCGCATGTCAAATCGGCAGCATTTGCCGGCAATGGCACCGTCCTAATCGGTGCGACGCCGCTTCTGCGGCGCTGCACAGATTTCAAAAAGTAGTTTCTGTACTACTTTTTGCGATTTACATTGACATCTGTGCAGAAACCTGCACAGATGTCTCTGAAATCGTGGCCGAAATCGGGAATGACAAGCAGGAGTGAAATCTGCGAGTTCAGCTTCATTCCCGCAGCCCAGTGTGAACCTGGGCTTAGTCAAGTTTTAATTACTGTATGTGCCCACTGGGGTGATTTAACACTCTATCTGTACTGGTGATCATTGTCACAGAGAACGAATTTAAGAGGAATATGCAAAAAAAATGAGTTTTCCCCTTAACAGGAGGTGATGATGAATCTTGCAAAGAAGACACCTGGTCTAGGGACAACTGCATATAGTATATAGGAGAAAACAAATCAGCACAATGGAAAAAAGGAGATGACCCTATAGAGAGCGGCTGAACATCAGGGTCAATAATCAAAAAATCCCTGAGCTGAATATAAAGTAGATGATGCAGCGCTAATAAAGTCCATAAAAATATAAAACACCATCCGTGAGGTAACTCAGTGCTCATACATTGAGGACATGCAAGTGATTCCGCGGGTGCGATGAACCTCCACCAATAGTAAACAATACAATCAGGAACCAGAGGAGAAGCTAAACCAATGGGGATGTCGTTCCATATGCCATCCGATCATGAAATGATAAAGGCAGGTACATAGTGCTCTCCATTAGGCATGAGCCGAACACCCCCCCGTTCGGTTCGCACCAGAACCTTCGAACGGACCGAAAGTTTGCGCGAACGTTAGAACCCTATTAAATACAATGGACACGAACGTTTGAAATCTAAAGTGCTAATTATAAAGATTAATATTCATGTTATTGTCCTAAAAAGGGTTTGGGGACCCGGGTTCTGCCCCAGGGAACATGTATCAATGCAAAACGAAGTTTTAAAAACGTCTGTTTTTCGGGAGCAGTCATTTTAATAATGCATAAAGTGAAGGAAAAAAAAGTCAAATATTCCTTTAAATATCGTACCTGGGGGGTGTCTAAAATATGCCTGTGAAGTGGCATGTGTTTCCCGTGTTTAGAACTGTCCCTGCACAAAATGACATTTCTAAAGGAAAAAAAGCCATTTAAAACTGCTTGCGGCTTAATGTCTGGTCCCGGTAATATGGATGAAATCTTTGAGAAAAATGGCATAGCTACCCCATCACCCCTACCCCAGCCCATTACTGGCCCCTTTTGGGTCTTGTATGGATATTAAGGGGAACCCCGCACACAAAATAAAAAAGGCCCTATATACTCTGAACAGCAGTATACAGGCGGTGCAAACAAGACAGGGACTGTAGGTTTGTTCTTAAGTAGAATCTGTTTTTTAATTTTGAACAGGTACATTGTTTAAGTGTAGCTCCAGCCAAAAAATATATTTTTAAGCTTTTTGGAAAACATAGGGAAGGGTTATCACCCCTGTAACATTTGTTTTGCTGTCTGTGTCCCTGTTCAGAACATTTCACCTCACATTCCATCCCAATGACAACTGTTTTTGAAAAGTGTTTTTTTTATTTAAACAAGGATTGGTGATAGAGCATCAGTAGAGAGGAGACACCTTTTTCCAATATTAACTCTTACAGGAGAGAATTTCCTTTCCTAGGGGTAGATTTCCTCTCACTTCCTGTTGTTTCCTTCCGTTTGCAAGTAGGAGTCGTTTGTAAGTTGGATGTTTGAAAGTAGGTGCCTGCTTTTGAAATTTGCCCCTTACATGTTGGTGTTGCCACAACACTGTGAGCCCTCACAGTTACTCTTGGTGGGCGCTGGAACGCCCTGCTGTGATCTATTATATCAGGAATTGTAATTACATGCCATTGTGGAACAGTGGTAGGAAAAATTGGGCCTTTGGTGGTGGTGCTGGTGCTACAACACTGTCAGCCCTCACAGTTACTCTTGGTGGGCGCAGGAATGGGCCCTGCTGTGAATTATTAGATTAATAATTGTAATTACATGCCCCTGTAGAACAGGGGCTGAAAAATTGGGCCTTAGCCAGTGGTGCCACAACACTGCAACCCCTCACAGATACTGTACTTCGAGCTCAGTAATGAGCCCTGTTGCAAAGTATTGCATCAAAAATTGTAATTACACGCCCCTGTTAAACAGGGGCAGAAAAATTGGGCCTTAGGCACTGGTGCCACAACACTGCAACCCCTCATAGATACTGTACTTGGAGCACAGTAATGAGCCCTGTTGCAAAGTATTGCATCAAAAATTTTAATTACACGCCCCTGTTAAACAGGGGCAGAAAAATTGGGCCTTAGGCACTGGTGCTGGTGCCACGACACTGCAACCTCTCCCAGATACTCTAGTTGAAGTGCAGGAATGAGCCCTGCTGCAAAGCATTGCATCAAAAATTGTAATTACATGCCCCTGTTAAACAGGGGCTGAAAAATTGGACCTTAGCCACTGGTGGCGGCACCCAGAAACAAAAATGTTCTTCCAAGCTATCATCATGAATCGGATCATTGAGGAGGAGGAGGATAGTCAGTCAACATAGCAGGACAGTCACTCAGCATCAGCATCAGTCTTGAAGGGATGTGACATTTGAAAATAAATTATTCTGTTATATCAGCTTCAGGTGCTTGGTAGCTGGTGGTGATCCAAGACTGGTTCATCTTTATGAAGGTCAGTCGATCAACCGAGTCGGTGGACAGGTGCACCCTGTGATCCGTGACAAAGCATCCAGCAGCACTGAATGTGCGTTCCAAAAGAACGCTGGATGCAGGACAGGCCAGTAGCTCAATTGCATACTGTGCAAGCTCTGGCCAGTGATCCATCCTCAAGACCCAGTAAGCCAGAGGATTTTCGGTGGGAAAGGTGTCCAAGTCTGACCTTGCCCCTAGGTATTCCTGCACCATGTATATCAGACACTGGCGATGGTTGCTGGAACCGATCATACCTTGGGGCTGCGGACTAAAGAATTGTCTGAACGCATCGGTCAGACGCCCACCTTCCCCACCGCTCCTTCTTTGACTGACCGAAGCCTCAGCAACTCATTGTCCAGGATCAGGAGTTTGTAACCTCCCAGTCTCTGGGAACGCGTTGCACAGACCTTTCTGCAAGGCCTCCCGGAGTTGTCTCATCCTCTGCTCCCTCTGCGACGGTACGATAAGGTCCGCAACCTTACCCTTGTACCGTGGATCAAGGAGAGTGGCCAGCCAGTAATGGTCCCTCTCCTTGATCTGAAGAATACGAGGATCCTTCCACAGACTTTGCAGGATCAGGGAGGCCATGCAGCGTAGGTTAGCTGAGGCATTCGGTCCGGAGTCCTCTGGGTCACTAAGGACGACATGATCCGCAGCCACCTCCTCCCAGCCACGTATAAGTCCACGTGTTTCTTGGGACTGTAAATCATCCCTAAAAGACTGCTGCTGTTGATGCTGAGTGCCAGGCTCCACCTCCATGCTGACACAATCCTCCTCCTCGCCCTCTTCCTGTGGGATGGGTGGGACAGAAGGAACACTGTCTGGGTAAAGGGGGCCTTGAGAGGCAAGAAAATCCTCCTCTTCCTGCCTCTGTTCTGCCTCAAGTGCCCTGTCCATTATTCCACGCAGCGTATGCTCCGACAGGTGGACAAGAGGTACAGTGTCACTGATGCATGCACTGTCACTGCTCCCCATCCTCGTGGCCTCCTCAAATGGTGCCAGGACAGTGCATGCATCCCTGATCATGCCCCACTGGCGTGGTGAAAAAAACCCGAGCTCCCCTGACCCTGTCCTGGTGCCGTAGTCGCACAGGTACTCATTGATGGCCCTCTGCTGCGTGTGCAGCCGCTGCAGCATGGCCAACGTTGAGTTCCACGTGGTGGGCATGTCACATATAAGGCGGTTCTTGGGCAGGTTCAACTCTTTTTGCAGCTCAGCCAGCCGAGCACTGGCATTATATGATCTGTGGAAATGCACACAGACTTTCCTGGCCTGCCTAGGGACATCCTGTAAGGCCGGGTACCTGCCCAAGAACCGCTGCACCACCAGGTTAAGGACGTGAGCCACACAGGGCACATGGGTCAGTCGTCCCTGTCAGAGGGCAGAGAGGAGGTTGGTGCCATTGTCGCAAACCACCATTCCTGCCTTAGGCTGGCGTGGCGTCAACCACCTCTCGGCCTGCCCCTGCAGAGCTGACAGAACCTCTGCCCCAGTGTGGCTCCTGTCCCCCAAACACACCAGCGCAAGCACGGCATGGCATCTTTTTGCCTGCGTACTTGCGTAGCCCCTTGAACGCCTACGGAGCACTGCTGGTTCCGAGGACAAAGCACAGGAAGAGGCCATGGAAGAAGAAGAAGAGGAGGGGGTGGAGGAGAGAGGTGTGTCACAACCAGTAGTAGCATTTTGGAGGCGTGGCGGCGGAACAACCTCCAACACTACTGCACCTTGTCCTGCATCCTTCCCAGCTGCCAAAAGAGTGACCCAATGGGCCGTGAAAGAAAGGTAACGTCCCTGTCCATGCCTGCTGGACCATGAGTCAGCGGTAATATGCACCTTACCGCTGACCGCCCTGTCCAGCGAGGCATGGACATTGCCTTCCACATGCCGGTAGATAGCCGGAATCGCCTTCCGTGAGAAAAAGTGGCGTTTGGGAACCTACCACTGAGGAACCGCACATTGCAAAGACTCACGGAAGGGGGCCGAGTCTACCAACTGAAAAGGCAGCAGTTGAAGTGCTAGCAATTTAGCCAAGCTAGCATTCAACCGCTGGGCATGTGGATGGCTGGGAGTGAACTTCTTTCGAAGTTCCAGCAGCTGGGGCAGGGAAATTTGCCTGCTAGAATCGGACGTCGGTGTACTGCTAGCAGAGTGCCCGCAAGTACTTGGCTGTAACACACCTAATTCTACACCTTCATTCCTCTCAGTGCAGGTTCAGAGAGGACTGAAGGTATAGTGGGGTTGGAGATCTCAGCTGATGCGGAGCAAGGAGAGGTCCGCTTTGTTCTTTGGTGTGGGTCTTTAAGGTAGGCTTGCCAACGAGCTGCATGACAGGTCAACATATGTCTGGTCAAGCATGTGGTGCCCAAGCGGCTGATGTTTTGGCCACGCGAGATACGCTTGAGACATATGTTGCAATAGCAGCAGTGCGATCTGATGCACTCGACTCAAAAAAGGCCCACACCAAAGAACTTTTGGAATAACGGGCAGAGGCAGCGCCCTGCACAGGCGGAGCTCTGCGGTGTGATTCAGTCGGTGTGCTGCCCTTACGCTGGCCCCCAGAGGGCATCCTGCCTCGTTGGAGATGTGCCTCCTCCTCATCCTCCTCCTCCTCTTCCTCTCTCCTATCAGGCACCCACGTGGAGTCAGTGATCTCATCATCCCCTCCCTCCTCATCACTGGAACCAATCTGGCAGTATGCTGCAGCTGCTGGAACATGACTGCCAGATTGGTGTCCTTCTTGAGCATCCCCTCTCTCTGCTCTCATGCTACTGCCTTCCTCTAGCTGGGTATCATCTTCAGACCCTTCGAAACGCTGGGCATCCTCCTGGAGCATGTACCCAACACTGTGCTCAAACAGTTCGGGGGACTCCTCAGGAGGACTAGGTGGGTCTAGGGAAGGAGTGACTGATGATGACATTGAGGACGCTTTGGCAGCTGCTTTGCCAGTACCCTGAGCCTGGGTGAGAGAGGATGAGGAGGATGAGGAGGGCTTGGTCATCCACTCTACCAAGTCTTCGGCATAATGCGGCTCAACACGTCCAGCTGCCGAAAATAAGGACAAGCGTGTCCCATGGCCACGTGCTGATGACGATGCACCGCGTCCACGACCAGCACTGTTGTCTCTAGACACAGAGCCTGCTTGCCCTCTTTTATTGGCTCCTGACTGTCTGCCTCTCCTTGTTTGCCTTCCAGACATTCTAAAGGCCTGCAGGGAGATGGGAAAACCAGCATTAAGGGGTAGCTTCAGGTGTATATTTTGCAAGAAGCACACTACGCCTGCTGTAAGTGCTGCAGATGCCTGCCTGTGTTACACAACAGGAAAACACAGTAATAAGGGCTAGCTTCTGGTGTATTTTTTGCAAGAAGCACACTACGCCCGCTGTAAGTGCTGCAGATGCCTGTTAGTGTAACACAAAAGAAAAAAAACTACGAGCAATAAGGGGTAGCTTCAGGTGTATATTTTGCAAGAAGCACACTACGCCTGCTGTAAGTGCTGCAGATGCCTGCCTGTGTTACACAACAGGAAAACACAACAATAAGGCCTAGCTTCAGGTGTATATTTTGCAGGAGGCACACTACGCCTGCTGTAAATGCTGCAGATGCCTGCCTGTGTCACACAACAGGAAAACACAGCAATAAGGGCTAGCTTCTGGTGTATATTTTGCAAGAAGTACACAACGCCTGCTGTAAGTGCTGCAGATGCCTGCCTGTGTTACACAACAGGAAAACACAGCAATAAGGCCTAGCTTTAGGTGTATATTTTGCAGGAGGCACACTACGCCTGCTGTAAGTGCTGCAGATGCCTGCCTGTGTTACACAACAGGAAAAAACAGCAATAAGGGCTAGCTTCAGGTGTATATTTTGCAGGAAGCACACTACGCCTGCTATAACTGCTGCAGATGCCTGCCTGTGTTACACAACAGGAAAACTGTCATGGAAACCCTGTCAGGAACAGACGCCCTGGACTTCCTGGTTCCCGCCCCCGCAGGTGACGCCCGAAGGGCTATTTAAACTCCTCACTTGCAGACAGTCCCTGCTGTCTGCTCTACAGCGTTTATCCCAAGTGACCTGATCTGCCTTGTTTACCTGTATCTGACCCGGCTTCCTGTGACCCTCCTGCTATCTGCCTGTACCTGACCATCGGCCTGTTTTCTGACTTCGGTATTGCCTGATCCTTTTGTGCCTCGCTGCCTGCCAGTTTACCCGACCCCGGCTTGTCTGACGATCCTGCCTGACCTTGGCTCTTGTTCACCTGCTGCTGCCTAGTGGTTCCAATTTACCTGCTGTGCCTCCCGGTCCGGGTCATCTGCTGAGTTCCTGGTTCCTGTCTGCTCATCTGCTGGTTCCTGTCTGCTCATCTGCTGGTTCCTGTCTGCTCATCTGCTGGTTCCTGTTCACCTGCTGCTGCCTAGTGGTTCCAGTTTACCTGCTGTGCCTCCCGGTCCGGGTCATCTGCTGAGTTCCTGGTTCCTGTCTGCTCATCTGCTGGTTCCTGTCTGCTCATCTGCTGGTTCCTGTTCACCTGCTGCTGCCTAGTGGTTCCAGTTTACCTGCTGTGCCTCCCGGTCCGGGTCATCTGCTGAGTTCCTGGTTCCTGTCTGCTCATCTGCTGGTTCCTGTCTGCTCATCTGCTGGTTCCTGTCTGCTCATCTGCTGGTTCCTGTTCACCTGCTGCTGCCCAGTGGTTCCAGTCTACCTGCTGTGCCTCCCGGTCCGGGTCATCTTCTGAGTTCCTGGTTCCTGTCTACTCACCTGCTGTAGTTCCTGGTTCCTGTCCACTCACCTGCTGTAGTTCCTGGTTCCTGCCTCCTCACCTGCTGGTTCCTGATCACCTGCGGTAGTTCTTGATCCTGCCAGGCACTCGTACCCCTTCCACCTCCGTGCTTCCTGTTATACCACCAGGGGCCGCCGGTGGGAGCCGTAAGGGAGGCCTCCCTCTGCTAACCGGGCTCGTCACCGTCAGGTACGTGACAAAAACACAGCAATAAGGGCTAGCTTCTGGTGTATATTTTGCAAGAAGCACACTACGCCCGCTGTAAGTGCTGCAGATGCCTGTTAGTGTAACACAAAAGAAAAAAAACTACGAGCAATAAGGGGTAGCAATAAGGGGTATAATGTGCAGGAGGCACACTACGCCTGCTGTAAGTGCTGCAGATGCCTGCCTGTGTTACACAACAGGAAAACACAGCAATAAGGCCTAGCTTCAGGTGTATATTTTGCAGGAGGCACACTACGCCTGCTGTAAGTGCTGCAGATGCCTGCCTGTGTTACACAACAGGAAAACACAGCAATAAGGGCTAGCTTCTGGTGTATATTTTGCAAGAAGCACACTACGCCTGCTGTAAGTGCTGCAGATGCCTGCCTGTGTTACACAACAGGAAAACACAGCAATAAGGCCTAGCTTCAGGTGTATATTTTGCAGGAGGCACACTACGCCTGCTGTAAGTGCTGCAGATGCCTGCCTGTGTTACACAACAGGAAAAAACAGCAATAAGGGCTAGCTTCAGGTGTATATTTTGCAGGAAGCACACTACGCCTGCTATAACTGCTGCAGATGCCTGCCTGTGTTACACAACAGGAAAACACAGTAATAAGGGCTAGCTTCTGGTGTATATTTTGCAAGAAGCACACTACGCCCGCTGTAAATGCTGCAGATGCCTGCCTGTGTTACACAACAGGAAAACACAGCAATAAGGGCTAGCTTCAGGTGTATACTGTGCAGGAGGCTTAGCAAAAACATCACTGACACTGTCCCCTGCCTATCCTTCTCTCTCCCTGCACACAAGGTTTAGCAGAATATCACTGATACTGTCCCTGTCTATCCATCTCTCTCCCTGCACACAAGGTTTAGCAGAATATCACTGACACTGTCCCTGCCTATCCTGCTCTCTCCCTGCACACAAGGTTTAGCAGAATATCACTGACACTGTCCCTGCCTATCCTTCTCTCTCCCTACACACAAGGTAAATGAACAAATATCACTAACACTGTCCCTGCCTATCCTTCTCTCTCCCTGAACCGGAACACACTACACAAGGCCGCCGCGCTGGCGGCCTTTTATAGTGTGGGGCGTGTACTAAACCCCCCTGAGCTATAATTGGCCACAGGCATCCTGCCTGTGGCCAATTATGGCTCTCCTCGCTGCCGGCGCTGGGATTGGCCAAGCATGCAGGGTCACAGTGCATGCTTGGCCAATCACAGCGCCGGGATTGCACTACGATGGCGCAGTGTATTGTGGGCCGTTCGCGTCACTCGAATTTGGCGCGAACGGCCCAAAATGTTCGATCTTCGTGGAACGATCGAACAGCCGATGTTCGAGTCGAACGTATGTTCGACTCCAACACCGAGCTCATCTCTACTCTCCATATAGACAATCAATATTTATTAAAAGTAGTAAAAAAACTTACAAACAAGGCACCAAGTCCGGTGCCAGATGATACAGCGTGTATACAAATCAAAAGCGTGATGGCCGCGGGTGACTTCAGATTCCAATGAAACCACATACCCTCACAACGACTGGGCCAGGGGTGTGGGGAAGAAGCTTTTATCCTCATCAACATGAGGACAATGTGCTTTGCAAGGATGTCTTTCCAGGCAAGTTATCCACTTCAGCCCCAGAAGGATATACCCCCTTCCTGACCAGAGCACTTTTTGCGATACGGCACTGCGTAGTTTTAACTGACAATTGCGTGGCTGTGCGACATTGCACCTCAAACAAAATTAATGTCCTTTTTTTCCCAAAAAATAGAGCTTTCTTTTGGTGGTATTTGATCACCTCTGCGGTTTTTATTTTTTGCGATATAAACAAAAAAAGAGCGACAATTTTGAAAAAAAAGCAATATTTTTGACTTTTTGCTATAATAAATATCCCCCAAAAAATAAAAAACACAATTTTTTTCCTCAGTTTAGGCCAAATTGTATTCTTCTACATATTTTTGGTAAAAAAAATTGCAATAAGCGTATATTCATTGGTTTGCGCAAAAGTTACAACGTCTACAAAATAGGGGATAGATTTATGGCATTTTTATTATACTTTTTTTTTATTAGTAATGTCGGCGATCTGTGATTTTTATTGTGACTGCGACATTGCGGCGGACACATCGGACACTTTTGACAATTTTTGGACCATTGTCATTTATACAGCGATCAGTGCTATACATTTTTTTATAGCACTGATTACTGTGTAAATGACCCTGGCAGGGAAGGGGTTAAACACTGGGGGGCGATCAAGGGGTTAAGTGTGTCCTAGGGAGTGATTCTAACTGTAGGGGGGATGGGCTCACAACAACATAACAGAGATCACTGCTCCCGATGACAGGGAGTAGTAGATCCCTGTCATGTTGCTAGGCAGAACAGGGAAATGTCTTGTTTACATAGGCATCTCCCCGTTCTGACTCTCCGTGCCACTATCGCGGGACACCGGCGGACATCGAGTCTGCAGGACCCGTGGGCATGGACACACAGTACGCGGCGGGTGCGTGCGTGCCCACTAGCCTTCAAATTAAAGGGGATGTACATGTACGCCCATTTGCCCACCACTGCCATTGTGCTGACGTATATCGGTGTGCGGCGGTCGGCAAGTGGTTATCCTTCCCATGTTAATTGCATGTGGTATGGTATGATTCAGGAGGAAGGAGGCAAGATACAGCCTCATGTAAGGGGGCTTCTAGATTCAGTAAGTCCACCCCGACTTACCCTCACAACCACTGGGTTATCAGCCAGGGTTGTGGGGAAGAGGTCCTTGTTCTCATCAACATGAGGACATGATGCCTCACCAGGGGGACCCCCTGACAAGGAACCCTCCCCCGTTGTTGAGGGTAAGAGGCCTGATATGTTTCAAGGGGGCGCAAGCTCACTCCTCTTTCCTGTCCTGCCATGCTGCATGCTCAGATATGGGTATGATATGGAATTGGGGGGGCACACTTTTTTTAAGGGGTCTCCCTTGACAGCTGGTATAAATAAAGGTAATCTGCAGCTGTATGTTTGGAAACAGAAGTAAAGTGGCAAAAGCTGTCAGTTTGCTGCAGTACGTTGTATATATCGTACAGATTTGCAGACACCTCTCCTCTACCGATCCTCTTTTTTCTCTTTATTTATTTACCTTTTTTTTAAATTAAATTGTCTGGGGCGTCCCCCTATGCAGGTCAAACCACTTTAGGGGCATCCTTAAATGTTTGTTCTGCCCTCACAATGTGTTCAAAGGACAAAGCTTGGCAGACAGCTAACAGCTTCCCAACAAAGACTCAGGAGGAAGGGCTTATAGTTGAAATCTTTACTGAGAATAAGTTTTTTGTAAAACTGCAAAACACAAATTATAAAAATATGCATTAGCATTTAACATTACATCACAAATGCAAATAGTAACAGGCATGCTGCAATACTGTTAAGGCACTAGCTAGCAAAAATATGGCCTAGCTGAGTGAACTTCCTGACAGACACATAAAATGTAGTTGCATTAGTAGAACATATACTGACTAACTGAAAACTAATGACTGCTTACTTACAGACTTATGCTTCCAAGGCCTGTATTAAGAAATAGTGGAGGTCTTTAGCATGCTTCCTTCTCTGTAGAAAGATTATTTAATATGACTGCTGACTGCTGAGCAGGAAGTGGGAGGAATATACTACAGTTCCTGCTAGTAATGGATGCCAATTTAAAGCAACAGTACGATCAGTAAATATATACCTTATAATCAGAACACTCCCCACCTGGCATAATGAACATTATACCACTATGTTTCCTTTTTAAGAAGTAAAACAACTTCAGAGATAGGCCTAAAGTACACCTTAGGGGTGCCCTGTCTCATGACTTTAACTTTGACCTTTCTAACCTTACTATCATTACTAGGTACAGTCTTGACAATGAGTCCAACTGGCAATTCGTTTCTGTGGACCTGAGCGTCCTTTAGTAGGACGACATCTCCGACTTGTAGGTTAGGCTTGTCAATTTGCCATTTTCTGCGTGACTGGAGCGTCACCAGGTACTCTTGTTTCCATCTATTCCAGAAGATGTCTGCAAGACTCTGAACTTGCTTCCATTGCTTGGTGTAAAGATCTTTGAGACCAAAATCTCCTGTGGGAGCTGTCACTGTTTCCATCTTCTGGGTCAAAAGCATTGCAGGTGTCAAAACTGTTGGCATTTCTGGATCGGTAGACACTGGAACTAAGGGTATTATAAAAGGATGTTTCTCTTCGACCGTCATATCAACTGCTGACGAGCGACCTCCAACTCTTATCACTCCATCTTCATCAAGTATTGGGCTCAGTTTTTTGAGTGGACTGTGTTTGGAGATCTCTTCTCTTTTAAGAAGGCACTTGATGTCTTCTTTGAAAACTTCTTGCTGAACACATCTAATGATGATAATTTCGGCTTGCGTAAGATGATTGCTATTGCACTTGTCAGTGTTTGTAGCTCTACAGAAAGATTTGGCTAGGTGAATAAGCTTTCTTATAGCTCGAATGAGTGACTTCCAGCTGGAGAATCTTTCAAACCGGTGTGCGCCAAGGTTGCCTCTAGTAGTTATGGTACTATACGCCGTTACTTGTGCACGTACTTCTTTGTCATTATCTGGTTCTACAAGTTCAAATGTCTCAAACTGAGTGGTCTCTTCGGTTTCTGATCTATTCAAAAAGGATGGTCCTGAGAACCAGTTAGTGTGCTTCAGGACAGCTGCTAGAACCGGTCTAGTCCCATGATCGGCTGGATTTTTATCCGTACTGATGTAGTGCCACTGTTCTGGCCGTGTGGACTTTCTGATGCGTATCACTCTGTTTGACACGTACATGTAGAATCTTCTCGAAGCATTGTGAATATATCCTAACACAATCTTGCTGTCTGTGTAAAACTTCACTGCATGAATTTCAATGTCCAGTTCAGCAATGATCATGTCTGCCATCTCCACTGCTAAGACAGCAGCACAAAGCTCCAAACGTGGAACCGTGTGAGCAGGACGTGGAGCCAGTTTGGACTTTCCCATGATAAACCCAACATAGTTTTGTCCTTCAAAGTCCATTACTCTAAGGTAGGCTACAGCTGCTATAGCCATAGTAGATGCATCTGAGAATACACACAATTCTCTTTGCTTCGTGGCAGACAGAGAAACAGGGACATATGACCTTTGTATGATAAGTTGTTCAAGCTCTATTAATGAGTCCTTCCACAACTTCCACTGCATTTCTTTCTCCTTAGGTAGAGGTGTATCCCATTCACTTTGTTCATGTTCAGTAGCAATTTCTCTCATAAGAGCCTTGCCTTGCATGGTTATGGGGGCTACAAATCCTAGGGGGTCATAAAGGCTGTTGACCGTGGACAAGACACCTCTTCTCGTGAACGACTTCTCTTCTCTGGATACTCTAAATGTAAAGCTGTCGGTTTTCAGATCCCAACTGAGCCCTAAACTTCTTTGAAGGGGCAGTGAATCTGTTCCTAGATCCAGGTCCTTGAGGTCTTTTGCACGGTCCTCTGAGGGAAATGCTTCCATGATTTTGCTGCTGTTGGACGCTATCTTGTGTAACCTTATGTTAGATTCTGCTAACATCTCCCTTGTTCTCTTCAGGATGTCGATAGCCTCTTCATTGCTAGAGAAAGAAGCAAGTCCATCGTCCACATAAAAGTTTCTCATAACAAAATGTTTGGCATCTGTGCCGTGTTCTTCTTCACCTTTCTGTGCTGCTCGTCTCAGGTTGTAGATAGCTATAGCTGGAGAGGGGCTGTTCCCGAACACATGTACCTTCATCCTGTATTCTGTGACATCTTTGTTGAAGTCATTGTCTTCATACCACAGGAACCTCAGGTAGTCTCTGTGATCTTTGCGGACAAGAAAACAGTAGAACATTTGTTGTACATCTGCTGTTACTGCAACGCGTTCTTTTCGGAACCTGATGATGACTCCAAGGAGTGTATTATTCAGGTCAGGTCCACTGAGGAGGACATCGTTTAGGGAAAGGCATTCATACTTTGCACTGGAGTCAAATACTACTCGTATCTGTCCTGGTTTCTGAGGATGATACACTCCAAATATTGGTAAGTACCAACATTCTTGTTTTTCTTCCAATGGTGGTGCTTTTTCAGCTTGACCACTGTCGAAGATCTTCTGCATGAAATCATGGAAGTGTTCCTTCATATCTGTCTTTCTGTCTAGAGTGCGTCGCAATGAGGTGAGACGCTTCACTGCTTGTCTTTTGTTGTTAGGAAGGTGATGTCGGGGTGAACGGAAAGGTAGTGGAGCTACCCAGCTGTTTGACTCATCTAGAAAGACTTCTCTGTCCATTATCTCAAGGAAGAGGCTATCTTCAACAGATGGTGCTGGTTTGTCATCATCTCGCGTTCTTTCAAACACCTTGCATCCTAGCTCATCTGTATCTTCAGATGAGGTGATAGCCTCCATGTAACTCCGAACTTTCTGCTGTTGTAATGGGTTGACTAGTCTTTCTTTAATCTGTTTCTTGTTGGTACAGGGGCTAAGACATGATGTGCGGCCATTTTGCAACATGTTTGTTTTGTAGACATTCACTTTTGATGGCTTGTGAGCTCCATCCAGACATACATCACCAATTATGACCCATCCAAGGTCAAGACGTTGTGCAAATGGTGCATTGTGTGGCCCATTGTATTGCTCTCTGACCTTGTGCACTCTCAATATGTCTCTTCCAAGTAGAAGGATAATTGCAGCACCTGGGTCCAGTACTGGAATCTTGTCTGATATTTGCATCAGATGAGGGTAGTGACGAGCAATTTCAGGTGTGGGTATCTCTGATCTATCATCTGGTATCATATCACATTCAATGAATGAGTGGGCAGAGTCAGCTGCGTTTTCCCATCTAATGATTCAATGATGTAGTTGTTTGCTCTCCTCCCTGATGTCTCCACAACTCCTGAGCATGTCTTCAAAGTATACGGAGTTGGACTTCCTCTGTCACCGAAGAGGTCAAAGAACTCTATTCTTGCCAAAGATCTGTTACTTTGTTCATCTAGAACCGCATACATTCTGATTGCCCTCTCTCTGAGGCCTGCAGGATGCACCTTGACTAAACATATCTTGGAGCATGATCTCGAGTTAAATGTGTTTGTGCAGATTTCAGTGCACTTTGAGGTTATTGCTGGTAATGCACTCTCTTTTTGCTCCCCACCATGATCTTCTTGGGTTACCGGATTCTCTGTTTTCCATGGCGCTGGTCCTGGGTGTAAAGCAGACAGATGGTTGTCATTATTGCATTCTTTACATCGAATTGTTTTCACACAGTCTTTAGCAAGATGTTGAGTTGAACCACAGCATCTGAAACAAATGCGCTTGTCCTTAAGATAAGATTTGCGCTCCTCTATCGTCTTGCTTCTGAAACCGCGACATTTTCTCAGTGGATGAGGCTTGTTATGTAGGGGACACTGCTTATCTGGGTCCTCAATTTGCACTCCTGAGCTTTTATCCTGGTTGGCCTCAAACTCAGTCGGTACTTCTGTCTTCCGTACAGATACTGTTGCTCTACGTTCTTTATTGTACACTGAAAGTTGTTTCTCTGTCTTTACAGAACTGGAGCCTCCCCTGTTCAAAAGGGCGAAGCTTGGGTCATTGCATATTTTAGCTTGCTTCACAATGAATTTGGCGAGGAAGGAGAAAGGTGGAAATGCCACCTGATGATCTTCCTTGTATTTTGATGCTTGCGTGATCCATCTTTCTTGTAAGCTGTAAGGAAGCTTCTCGATTACCGGTTTGACTCCGCGTGCTGTATCCAAATATGAGAGGCCTGGGAGGTATCCACCAGCCTTTGCCGCTTCCAGCTCTAAAAGTATGTCACCAAGCTCTCTCAGCTTCTGATGGTCTCTATTGGTTAATTTTGGATAATTTTCAATTTTCTTTAGAAGTGCATCTTCAATTACTTCAGGTGACCCATAGCAGTCTTCCAATCTCTGCCATAACATTGTAAGCCCTGCTGTCGCATCATGAACATGTACTGACCTGATTCTTTTGGCTTGCTCGGTGGACTCTGGTCCGAGCCATTTGGAGAGTAGGTCAAGCTTTTCCCTGTCTTTCAGATTTAAGTCTTGGGTGCTGCTTAGAAAAGATGACTTCCAGGCCCAATAATTTTCTGGACGGTCATCAAACTTCAGGAGACCAGAGCTCACCATTTCACGGCGTATCAAGTATTTTGTCACCTCTGTGGCTCCTGCTGCCTCAGGTGGGCATTTTCTGGGAACAAACACAGGGCATGTCTGTGGCTGGTAAGACGGTTGGGATGCTTGGTAAAATCCACTATAGTCGTGTGGTTGTTCTCGTTTACTGCAAGTCTTCCTGTTATAGGCCGGATTTATATTTTCCCAAGGAGGGATTATGTCACCATTTGTTTGATTTCCTGAAGGACCAACAGATTGGTCTCTGAGTATGTAACCACTTGGCTTGTTATAGTAAAGTTCTGGTTCAGTCTTGTGGCATCGAGCGATATCAAAGTTGTCTGCTGCTAGTGGGACCTTTGACGATTCCAATGCATCATTAGACTGTTGATCCGAGCGCATGGTCGCGTGCAATTGCACATACTCACTGGTGCGTTGGATTGCACTAAGTGGTGTCATTTGGGTATCTATCACAGAGTGCTCTCTGTACTGTTCTTCGGCAGCTCTCATGAGCACCTCGGCTTCAGCTAGGGCTGCTGAAGCAGTTTTTTCTTGCTTGATAATATGTAAAGATGCTTTCACCTCTGCTTTTCTTCTAAGTGCTTCAGCTTTACTTTTAGCTTTAATCATATGATGTTCTTCATCTATGCAGCCCTGTTCTCTTATCATTTCAGCTTCACGTATTGCATAGGAAGCCAGTGCACGCGCAGCTTCTGCTTTTGCATGGGCCTTGGCAGCTGCAGCACTGGTGGACGACAGGTTAGAGCAGCTTGAATGTCTAGAGCTAGTGCGCTTGGACCTGGCAGATTCAGCACTAGCTGATGTCTGATCCGACTGACTAGAGACTCTGGAGCTTGTGCAGCGTGACCTGTTGGTTGTCATATTTTGTATGCTTTCCTCTGCTTGTGTATGCTGAGGGATGACTGGTGTATTATCCTTGTCTGTGTGTTGCATGATGAAACAGATTACTTCTTTGTAGTGTCTGTGGCTGTAGAGGTTAGCTGATGATGAGCAGAATGCATCCACTCTTCTTTAAACTATGCCCGCTGTGTTAAAAGTCTTTTTACTGTTCTGCCCTCACAATGTGTTCAAAGGACAAAGCTTGGCAGACAGCTAACAGCTTCCCAACAAAGACTCAGGAGGAAGGGCTTATAGTTGAAATCTTTACTGAGAATACGTTTTTTGTAAAACTGCAAAACACAAATTATAAAAATATGCATTAGCATTTAACATTACATCACAAATGCAAATAGTAACAGGCATGCTGCAATACTGTTAAGGCACTAGCTAGCAAAAATGTGGCCTAGCTGAGTGAACTTCCTGACAGACACATAAAATGTAGTTGCATTAGTAGAACATATACTGACTAACTGAAAACTAATGACTGCTTACTTACAGACTTATGCTTCCAAGGCCTGTATTAAGAAATAGTGGAGGTCTTTAGCATGCTTCCTTCTCTGTAGAAAGATTATTTAATATGACTGCTGACTGCTGAGCAGGAAGTGGGAGGAATATACTACAGTTCCTGCTAGTAATGGATGCCAATTTAAAGCAACAGTACGATCAGTAAATATATACCTTATAATCAGAACAATGTTATTTAAATACATTTTTCATTCTTAATGTTGCCCTAAAACGTGATTAAAATCCATCAAAACAAAATTGTTGTAAAATATCTACAGCTTCTTGGCGGGTGGGCTTTAGTGCAGTGAAGCCGCATATATGCGGCCCCATGTAAACATGTTACTGTGCTGAGTGCGCACTCCGTGTGCGCACCTGGTACCATTGCCGCCAGGTACCAGAGAGCTCCGGATGCATACTTGCGGCCGGGAGCTTTCCAATCATGTGATCGCTGTGATTGCCAAACACAGCAGTCACATGATCAGAATGCCCGTCTCCCAGCATTTAGAACCTCTTAAAGGGCCTGGAGGCGCTGGTGGGAAGGGGTTAACATTCAGTTCCTATTAACTTCAATGGGATTTGGAATCCCCACATGAACTTTACTCATGTTATGTAAACCCGCCTCAAACTAAACCCAGGTATATTTAGCTCAGCCGCAATTATATGTTACTAATAATTCACAAAGTATGCAAAGGTGCACTATATATTCTTTCTCCCAGAACAATACTTAGCCCTCACCACTCTAGGTTAGTATATACACTCTTCTCCTCCAATACATGTAAACATCTTCCTTCCGCAGGAGTACACTCACCTCTCCCCCAACTATATACATATTTTTTCCACCCCTGCAGAGCAGCATATACACCATTTTCTGACCCTCCCCATTAAATGTATACCTCCACCCAACACATACCCCCAGCAACTTTTCCCTAGCCCCAGGAGGAAGAGTGGAAAATGATCCAATCTATAATTAGGTAAACTTTTGATGATGGGTTCACTTTCATATATTCTCAACAATTTGCATCTTGGAAAATATAAAATGCAAAAGTGACATACAATGACAAAATATTATAAAAGGTGTAGAAGCTATTGGTATTCGAGCACAGATATATATATTTTTTATTTCATTGTATGTCAATGGTCAGACCAGAACCTTGTACCTAGCCTTGTGTTTATCTGCTCCATATTGGCACTTTAATCCCTGGGGAGCATTTTCAATTTTCAGAGCAGAGTAGGGACTGGCCATCGAGGGATTACTTTTACACAGTTGGCCGTCTCAAACATGTATTGCAATATACAGTATGGGAACTAAATTTTTTTTGCAAATTTTGCTAGAAAAAGGTATATAGAGGGTTCATTCTGAATCTGAGTGTTTAAAGCGGAGTTCCAGCCACAAACATTTTTTTTTAAAAGTCAGTAGCTACAAACACTGTAGCTGCTAACTTTTAATAAGGACACTTACCTGTCCAGGGAGCCCGTGATCTCAGCCCCCCCCCCCCCCCAAGGCCGATCCGTTCATCGGATCGGGTGTAGGCGCCGCCATTCTAACTAAGGGGAACCGGCAAGGGAGCCTTGCAGCTTAACTCCCGGTTTCCTACTGCGCATGCGCGAGTCGTGTGGCACTTTGTGAATGGCCAGCTTGTCTTCTGGGACACACACAGGTCCCAGAAGACAGTGGGGGGGGCTCGCTGCACAAGAGGACATGACGTCCTGCGCCGCGGCCCGGCTGTACACTTGGTACTTTAGAAAAGGTGAGTTAGAAAATAAATAAATAAAATAGTTAGCCAAAAACGGGTGGTGGAGGGGTCGCCTTTCCTTTAAAACAATGTTCCAAAAGTGGATGGAACTCCGCTTTAACATGTGGTCACACCCCTTAAGCACCTGATAGATTATATACATGTATAAGTGTAGCGGGTATTTGAATTTAGGGGAAGCATCTGGGTGGTAGTGTAACCCAGATGCACTGATTGCTAGGGAATCTGAGACCCTTTTATGGTTCTTGGAGGACTCTGGTGGTGTGAGGTTCCCTGCGGCCTACAGGTGGCATTGTTGCCGGGGGCGGGCTTGAACTCACACCGCAAGACTGTGCCTTTTTGTCCTCCCCTGGCGCTGGTACAGCGGGGCGGGGAACCCGCTGTGACGCAAAGGGAGGGGGGATACCACAGGGTTCAGAGTTGGAGGACGCAGCCGCACCCAGGCACCTTCAGCCTGGGTGCTGGTGTTCCGGAGTTCCAGGCCCAGGTGCCCTTGATCTGGCCGGAGCGAGAGATGGAGTCCATCCCAGGCACCTTTAGCCTGGGGTGAGGTACTATGGCGGATGCCTGGGGCTCAGTACCTTCGACTGAGTTCCGCGAGGGTGGAGGAATCCGAGGGGGCCCTAACTCCTTGGGTGCCCGTGTCTGAGTTCGTGAGGTCTGGTGAGCAGAACTTCTCTGAAGAGTCCGGCGCAGCATCGCTGGTGACAGAGAGGCCTCCAGTACCTCCCTTGGAACGGATATCCTTCCCCTGACAGGGGCCGAGCTAGCGAAGGTAATTCATGTTCTATTTCACATAGTCAGTGGCAGTGACTATTCGCCACTGGTGATACCACAGTGGTTAGATTTATCTGGAAGGATTGTGCCTTGGCCTACTCCCATTGAACTGTTGCAAAGGTCCAAACTTGACAGTGCTGTATGTTTATTCGCTGAAAGAATAAAACTGTGTTGGACCTATTCAGTGTGTGGAATTCTGGTTACTAGGAGCAAAGGATTCAAGGACGAAGAACAGGACTTGACTCTAGGACACCTACACAAAGCTCGATCTTTCTGCCCTTCACCTCGTCACTATGGAGGACATGGGCCGTGGTGTATCTTATCCCTCCCCCCAGTACTAACACCCCTAGACAGAGACAGACAAGCCGAGAATGAGAAGGGGTGAGAGGGGTGAGGTCGCTACATAAGCTATTGGGATTTGAGCACAGGTATATCTTACTTCTATTGCTTGGCAGGTCAGTGGCCAGACCTAAACCTACTCTACTACAATTTGTGACTATCTGTTTCATATTGGCACCATATCCACTGGATTATTTGCATTTTGCAGAGCAGAATAGGGACTGACCAGCGAGGGATTACTTTGATGCAGTTGGCCAGTTGAAACATGTATTGCAATATATGTGAACTAAATTTTCTTATTTTTTTTTACAAAGTTTGCTAGAAAGGGTATATAGCAGTGTGCATGTAGGTAGGTGCAGTCTATTTTCCCCACTGCAGGTGGCGCTCAACCGCAGTGGCAGTGCAGAGGGAGAGGAAGTCCCAATTGCATCTGCACTGAGTGTGTGATTTCTGCAGCACCACACTGCACCCACCACATGCAGAGGGTTCATCCAGAATTTTTAGTACACTAAGGAGAGAAAACAGGCACATGGGGCATGCTCACTGAAATTGTAAAGCTGAATGGGGGGAAAACCCTTCAATGTTTCTGAAGGAAAACAGGAAATGCTCATTCTGTTATCTTTTTATAATATGATACACATTTATTTAAAAAATAATGTTAACCATTTAAGGACCGAGCCTCTTTCTGAGATTTGTTGTTTACAAGTTAAAAACAGATTTTTTTTTTGCTAGAAAATTACTTAAAACCCCAAACATTATACTTTTTTTTCTAACACCCTAGAGAATAAAACTTTTACCCTTAAAAAATCTCCATAGGCGAAGTTTAAGAAATGTTACAGGTTGCATGTTTTGAGGTACAGAGGAGATCTAGAGCTAGAATTATTGCTCTCGCTATAAAGATTGCGGCAATACCTCACATGTGTGGTTTGAACACCGTTTTTCATATGCGGGCGATGCTCACGTATGCGTTCACTTTTGCACGCGAGCTCCGCGGGACGGGGCACGTTTAAATTTTTTTTTTTCTTATTTATTTTACCTTTTATTTTTTATTTTTACACTGTTCTTTTTTTAAAAAAAAGGATTGTGTCCCTTTTATTTCTATTACATGTAAACATCCCTTGTAATATAAAAAAAGCATGACAGGACCTCTTAAATATGAGATCTGGGGTCAAAAAGACCTCAGAACTCATATTTACACTAAAATGCAATAAAAAAAATGGCCCTTTAAGAGCTATGGGCGGAAGTGACATTTTGACGCCGCTTCCGCCCTGCAATGATATGGAGATGGGTGGGGCCCATCTTCCCCTCACTCGTCTCCATACCAAGCAGGAAGAAGGATCCGATCACCTCCGCTGCTAACGACGGCTCCGGTAAGTGGAGGAGGGCACCGGAGCGTGGCAGAACAGGGGGGGGCCCTATTCCGCCGCCGATAAAAGTGATCTTGCGGTGAATCTGCCGCAGAGACCACTATTATCGGAAATCGGACCGCTCACTGAAGAAGAGGATACGGGGGTTATGGCAGCTAGCTGCTGCCATAACAAAGATATCCCTCTTCAAAGTGCCGAGGTATATCGGCGTGAGCTGGTCCGGAAGTGAGAGTTCATGGGGTGGGTCACTTTATGTTAAGTACCCTGTGACATGTACATTTGTTATCAGATTAAAGTGGTTGTAAAATCTAAAGTTTTTTTATACCTTAATGCATTTTTTGCAATTTAGGTGCAGCTGCTCCCCAGCCACCCTATCTACCTGAGCCCAGATCCCATCTAGCGCTGTGCCCAAGAGCAGCAGTGCTGCTCTCTCTCTCCCCCTCCTCACTGGACTTAGTGAGAGGAGCGAGAGCCATTGGCTCCTGCTGCAGTCAATCAAAACCAGTGACAAGGGAGCAGGGGGCGAACCGAGCCTCACTGTGTGTGTCAATACACGCAAACAGTGCGGCTCAGTATCAAGCCTGCATGTGTACCCCCTTCCCCAGAAAGTGGCTTGCTAGGGAGGGTACTTGGAAGGCAGGAGGAGCCAGGAGTGCCTGCAAGAGACCCCAGAAGAGGAGGATCGGGGCTGCTCTGAGCAAAACCAAGTACCTACGCAGATCTGATTTATTATGTATGTGATTATTACTCGATAAATGTCTAACTGTTACAAAAATTTACTTTAACAATTAGAAGTGTCCCCTGAACTTTTCAGAATTGCCCTCTGTAGTATACACACCACTGACATTACAACCTTGCGTCTTGTGTAATGAGTAATACTGAGGTTAACGGAATTAGATACCTAGTTTCACACAAATATAAATAATTGCATTTTTTAGGCTGTGGCACACCAGAAGTAATTTTTTAACTGGATTCTTTCTTTCTACATCATAGGTGATTGATTGTTTTCTCCACTTATTTGTTAATAACAAAAGAGAACGGTTCTGCCATTTTTTATGCACTCAGTGGCACCATACCCCTTGCTAGGAGTACATTGTGTGTCTGAGATCTACGTGTCTATATTTGGTTTGTTTTTCAATGTAGTTAATTGTCTTCCTTTCCTTTCGATGTTTTCTCCTCCTCACTCCCACACAACCTTTCTAGGCAATAGGCACACAGGCATACTGATGGCTATAAGAAGAATATGGAAAACATAAAGAACTTTTTTAGACACAAAGAAAATATTTTCTGAACTCTGTAACAAGGCGAAAGTTTATAACACTGCAGTTAGGAAATGAACTGTAATCCATAGCAATCATACAGTAATTTCCGCTTAGTTTTGCTCACTCTTGGATTAGTCTAAAGTGATCTGACGTTAGCATACATCAGTGATGTCTGAGATCTAAAATTACTAATTTCAAGTAAATTCCTAAATTGAGCATGGCTTCAGAAGAATAAATGGTTGCCCATATAATTTGTGAGCTACTGACATTCTATAACTACTGTATTTATTGGCGTATAACACTCACTTTTTTACCCTGAAAATAGAGGGTAAACTGTGCCTGCGTGTTATACGCAGGGGGCTGTGGAAAGTTTTTTTCCTGAAACTTCCCTCTTAAAGTTAGGGTGCGTGTTATACGCCTGTGCGTGTTATACGCCGATAAATACGGTAATAATATAAAGAATGATCAGGATTTACATAGAATGTATTTGATTTCTTGTGCCTAGTGGTCAATAGAATTTAATATCGAATATCTATAGTGACATTTGTGCCTAATCTTTATCTGCAGCTAATAGCTGTCAGCTAGCTAAAACAGATCAATGTTGATAAGTAAAGGCAAACAGACTGTTTATTTGGGGAAGTTGCGTGAAGTTGAGTTATCAAGGTTAAAGTGAATGTAAACCCTCACATACACCCAGTGAAGTGAACAGCCTCAGATGATACACAGGGATGAAACAAATCTCCCTACATAAGTTTTACATGTATATCTGCTGTTTTTCCCTTTCTATACTCTTTAGAATTCTTACATTGTGTAGAAATTTTCACTTCCTCATTTTGCACTGGAAGTGTTATAAAAGGAACAGAGAGAGACAGGGCTCTCACATAAAAACGGGATTTTAATGGGGGACACTGGTTCTGTTTGTAGGTGAGTACACTGAGACAATAAATTAGAAAAATATATAAATTTATTCATAACATCTTAAAAATGAGTGTTGCAATTTTACAAAGACCATAAAAACGTAGAAACAAAGAGCTAATTTGTGCAGTCAGCCAACATGTTTCGCACTGTTGTGCTTCGTCAGGGCTTTGCACTTGTCTTTGATTTCATCAGGTCTAGTTTGATTTAAGAAGATTGGATAAATTGCACACCGCTTAACATGTGCATCAATGCTGATGACCACGCCACATCCCACCGCAGCTGACCCGGTGGATGCCAGAACCAACAGGTCGATAAGTGAGAATTTTGACTGTTTAGGCCGACCAAGTAATGGTAAGGTAATGAGATCTGTATAAAGTCCGGCCCATATGTGGTAGAGAAAGAGTCCCAGCAAATGGCAGGTAGCAGAAGGTTCCGTTGGTCAAGATCCTAGCGTCAGCAGATGCATCAAGAAGGCGCATGACATTTGTGCCTAAAGACTACATCTTTATATGCAGCTAATAGCTGTCAGCTAGCTAAAAAAGATCAATGTTGATTAGTAAAGGCAAACAGGCTGTTTATTTGGGGAAGTTGCGTGGAGTTGAGTTATCAAGGTTAAAGTGAATGTAAACCCTCACATATACCCAGTGAAGTGAACAGCCTCAGATGATACACAGGGATGAAACAAATCTCCCTACATAAATTTTACATGTATATCTGCTGTCTTTTCCTTTCTATACTCTTTAGAATTCTTACATTGTGTAGGAATTTTCACTTCCTCATTTAGCACTGGGAGTGTAGTCTTGGCTTACACTGGGGGACAGCTGATTGGAGGAAAGGCACACACCCCTCCATGTAGGCAGAAGAAAGAAGAAACTTTCAGAGCTGTGATGTGACAAGACAAGCTCTCTGCTAATCTATTTATAGCAACCTCCCCCGACACAAACTTCAGGCTGGTTTTATCTCCTGTCTCTGAAAACTTGTCAGAGGTTATGCTGATAACAGAGAAAAGAAACAGCAGAAACACACAGGACTCAGGGCTTTAAAAATATATAAGTAAACGCTACAGGTATATGTTCCCAGATAAAATTTAATGAATCAGGTTTACATCCACTTTAAGCTGTGCTGACGTCCATCATACTATCATGTACTTTCCTTGCACGTGATTGGGTATTCTTTGTAAAGTGAAATCTCACCACATCTGAAATGTCACAAGAATTAATCCAATGTGTGAAATTTGCAGTACCATAATCAAGCATTCAAACAATAGCTTAAACTGATACTGAACAAATTACTTATCACTTTGGAGTAGACTCCAAATAAAATGGCATAAAACCAGAGCAATGAATCCAGTTAACTCAAATGTAAAGCTACTGCCGTTCTGGGATCGTGCAGCAGCGTGATGTCAGCACCGGAGATCCTGGTGCTGATGTCACGCCACTGCGCGATCCCGTGTGGCAGCGGCTTTACATTTGAGTTAACTGGATTCATTGCTCTGGTTTTATGCTAATTTATTTGTTCTGTTATTAAACCCACTAAACTATGAGAAATTCCTTTGGGCTTTTGGCAAGCTTTATTTATCCGTAGCTGGGACTCGCAGTATACCATGGGGTACCCTGGAAACAAGTTGCTACAATGATCTGTGCTGTATTTCTTTCATAATCAGGCGTACATGCTGCTGTAATGGTAGCCATTTGAGTCTTGAATTCATTTGATGTTGGTGATTGGTCACTTGAGCAGCGTTTGAGAAACATTTTCGTGATTATTGGTTTTACTGGATTAAGTCTTTTTCATCTTCATCAGATACACACTGTGGGACTTTATTTTCTCTCACTTTTGGACTTTTATATCATCACATTTTGCATCTACTAGTTATTTTTATATGATACTATATGGTGAATATCGCAAATGTATTAGTTTATTTTGCATTTTGACACTGCCCATACATGAAAACTTTGTCATAACAAAAAAATTTTGGACAAAAAGAAGGACAGGAGTGTTAGGTAGGAGTGAGGGAAGAATAGTCGGATACGGTAAGCAATGGTTAACATGGCCAAAGGTGGACATTTATTAAAACAAACTCTTCACAATTCATTGATAATGCTAATGTCATAATTATACCCCTTTTTTTAATTGAAATAGTGTCTGGCAGTACCTCCAGCATATAGTATCCCTTAAACAATAGCTATGGCAGTATAAGAAAGAGGAATATACTCCAAAATAAATTCACTCCTTGGTTCTACTCCTGGGTGTAGCAATCAGCAGTGAAGTGGTAATTGTATCATTTTCCTGGATGGGGCTTTTACATAATAATTCAAGCCATCCAACTGTGGAAGACCTTCTGTAATGCAGTATGTTCTGATCCATTGTTACCAGGGTCCCCATGTTCATAAAGTTGCTCCACCCCAAACTTTCTCATCCATGTCTTTATGGACCTTGTTTGTGCATTGGTCAAAATCATTTGGTGGAGGGGAGATTATGGTGTAGGGTTGTTTTTCAGGGGTTGGGCTTGGCCCCTTAGTTCCAGTGAAGGGAACACTTAAGCTGTCAGCATACCAAGACATTTTGGACAATTTCATGCTCCCAATTTTGTGGGAACAGTTTGGGGATGGCCCCTTCCTGTTCCAACATGATTGCACACCAGTGCACAAAGCAAGGTCCATAAAGACATGGATAAGTGAGTTTGGGGTGGAGGAACTTGACTGGCATGCACAGAGTCTTGACCTCAACCTGATAGCACACCTTTGAGATGAATTAGAGTGGAGACTGTGAGCCAGGCCTTCTCATCCAACATCAGTGCCTGACCTCACAAATGCGCTTCTGGAAGAATGGTCAAACATTACTATAGATACACCCCTAAAACTTGTGGACAGCCTTCCCAGAAGAGTTGATGCTGTTATAGCTGCAAAGGGTGGGCCAACTCAATATTGAACCCTACGGACTAAGACTGGGTTGCCATCAAAGTTCATGTGCGTGTAAAGGCAGGTGTCCCAATACTTTTGGTAATATAGTGTACATAGTGGAGACAACAAAAACATTGGAACACGTACAGTACCCATATTAGAGGAGAAAAATACCTTCCTAGGCAAACAGCTAAATAAACAGTTGAAAAACATATATGGAATTTGCTAAATTACCTTCCACATCATTTCTAATTCTTCCCAGGACAGCCAATCATGACACATATAAGACCCTGCCAGACAGTGCAGACTGGTGGATGATCTAACTTTACTCTACTGCAGTAAAGCAATATAATTTGGACAATTACTGGTCCCTGCTTGTGATTGGACAATAAGTGAGCAATAGCAGACTGAGGAGGTCATCACTTTCTTCTCCTCTCAGCATGATCCTTGTCAGCAAATGTGCATGCAACAGAGCTTGGTTGGCTCAGAATCCTTCTCCCAATCGAAATGCTGTTGTGAAAGGAATTACAAGGAGCTGGTGTTAAGACAACTTCTGGTAGTGACACTACTTGCGTTTAAAATTACGCACAGTGATATTTAAGGTGTACTGCATTAAATGGTGTTTTTCTATATCTGCCTTGGATTCTGCTTTAATCTGGAACGAATCTCTGTTATTGGGAAAAGTTTATGACTTCATACCTATAAGGGTGCGTATCTGTCTCCTGACAAAATCTAATAAGAGGATTAATCAAATATATTTTCCAATCAAGGTTTAATTTCACACTTTGACCTTCAACGTGTCATCTGTTTTCATTCCTTGTGTAGCATAAGCAATTTCTTTTCCAACAGCCTCAGCAATATAATCAGGCTATTTAGATTTTCAATAGACAGAGCAGGAAATCTATTTATTTATAGAAATAATACTATGTATGAGTGGTCCAGAACTTACTATGTAACTGTTGTATTTGTTAATCTTTTTTCTAAAAATGTATAAAAAGAATTTAAACACAGAACATAAAAAGTGAATATTATTCTGCCTTGGCAAAATACAACTACAAGAACTATTTACTCACCTTGTGTTTGTTTTTTGTATGCGGCTTAGCAATAGGGTTATTTCTCACATTGGTGTATAAAAATGTTTCGATTTTCACTGACATCACTTCTCAAAACAGAAAAGAGCTGTCTATCATGTTTAAGATTAACTTAAAGTGGAAGTAAACCCTCCCATCATTTTCAGCCAAGGAAGCTGCCATCTTGGCCTCTGTTTAATCTTCAACTGCCATGATGCTGCACATGTGATCAGTTATGACACCAGCCATTGGATGGTGTGACAGTTTGGTTGAGAGCACAACCAATGTGACAGTTAGCATTTCCGGCATGCCGGGAATGTAACTGTTTTTTGAAACTATTAAATCGTTGAGTTTACTTCCGCTTTAATGGATATGGGTCTTATAGTCAGTCTATGTAATTATGTATTTTCTTTAACCACTTTAGACCCGGAAGATTTGGCTGCTCAATGACCAGGCCATTTTTTGCGATACGGCACTGCGTCGGTTTAACTGACAATTGCTCAGTCGTGCGACGTTGTACCCAAACAAAACTGACGTCCTTTTTTTCTTTTGGTGGTATCTGATCACCTCTGCGGCTTTTATTTTTTGCGCTATAAATAAAAGAAAAGCGACAATTTAGAAAAAAACACAATATCTTTTACTTTTTGCTATAATAAATATCCCAATTTAAAAAATAAATAAAAATTTCCTCAGTTTAGGCCGATATGTATTCTACATATTTTTGGTAGAGAAAAATCGCAATAAGCGTATATTGATTGGTTTGTGCAAAAGTTGTAGCGTCTACAAAATAGGGGATAGATTTATGGAATTTTTTTTTTTTTTTTTTTACTAGTAATGGCAGTGATCAACGATTTTTATCAGGACTGCGATATTGCGGCGGACAGATCGGACACTTTTGACATATTTTTGGGACCAGTGACAATTATACAGCAATCAGTGCTATAAAAATGCACTGATTACTGTATAAATGACACTGGAAAGGAGGGGTTAACACTAGGGGGCGATCAAGGGGTTCACTGTGTTCCCTAGGTGTGTTCTAACTGTGGGGGGGATGGGAGTGACTAGGAGGAGAGAGAGATCGGTGTTCATACTTAGTATGAACACAATCAGTCTCCTCACCCCTGAGAGAACCGGGATCTGTGTGTCTTCCGGCACTCGCATCAGCTCCGGCGGCGAGCCGCGGGCGGTGCGCGCACGCCCCATAGTGGCCAAAAGGCGAAGCGACGCAAAGTAATGTCGTTTCGCCCAGGGGAGCCAACCTGCTGCAGTAAAACTACGGCGGCTGGTCGGGAAGGGGTTAATTGACAATGTAGAGAGAGTATTGATATGAGCCATGATGTAAGCAGTTCAGTAACCAGTAGCACACTGACCACACCACTTTTATAACATTTAGATTTGACAAAAAAAAGTGCAAAGGTTTTTCTCTGCCAAGTGTAAGATAGGTGTACATTGAGAAATTAGATAAAAATTATGTAAATATCTATAGATATATATCTATAGATATTTATATACATACAGTATATATACAGTATATACACACACATTTGTTTCCCCCTTTTCATATAAAAGTAAATGCAATTAGATCTTCCATGTACAGCCAAATAAAATATTACAGTTGCAAAGTAGTGAATGGTAACAGGCTGCTTATGCTTAGCACGTGCTTGCATCATGCCGTAAGGTACATTTCATATGAAAACCTTTTTAGCGGTACAGTCAATATAATAGATTTGCCTTTGATTTAGCACTTGAAGGAAACCCATCAGAGAATAATTCAATGGCATACCATGGGATATTTATATTTTGAGAGGCACAATAGGACTCATATAGAGAAAAATAGGATTTTTATAACAGCTTACCTGTAAAATCCTTTTCTTGGAGTACACCACGGGACACAGAGCTAGTCATTACATAATGGGTTAAGGGTCACCAGCGGTGATTGGACACTGGCACAACCAATGGAAGACAGTTCCCCTCCATATAACCCCTCCCATCAGGGAAGTACCTCAGTTTTGTAGCAAAGCAGTAAGGTTCCCATAAGAAGGGTGGGACCTCTGTGTCCCGTGGTGTACTCCAAGAAAAGGATTTTACAGGTAAGCTGTTATAAAAATCCTATTTTCTTTATCGTACACCACGGGACACAGAGCTAGTCATTACATAATGGGACGTCCCAGAGCAATGCTCATATGAAGGGGGGGAGACACAGATCAAACCGACCGCTTGCGGACCAGAAGCCCTATACTGCTGCCTGCAGCACACTTCGCCCGAAGGCGGAATCCTCATGTCCTTTCACATCTATTTGATAGAATTTGGAAAATGTATGGACTGAGGACCAAGTTGCAGCCTTACAGATCTGAGCCATCGAAGCCTGGTGGTGCACTGCCCATGAAGCACTTATCGCCCTGGTAGAGTGCGCCTTAACAGGAAAAGGAGGAGTCCTGTTCTTTAAACCATAAGCTTGAACAATTACTTGTCTAATCCACCTGGAAATGGTGGATTTTGATACCGCTTGGCCCTTCTTGGGACCATCTGGTAAAATAAACAAAACATCTGTTTTACGTATCTGAGCGGTTGCTTGCAGATACACCCTTACCGCTCTCACTAGATCTAGAGAGTGTAATAATTTTTCCCCCGCCGTCCGTGGGTTTGGAAAAAAGGAAGGCAGAACAATGTCTTGATTCAAGTGAAAAGCCGACACCACCTTAGGTAGAAAAGCCGGATGGGGTCGTAGTACGATCTTGTCCTTGTGACAAATTAGATAAGGCTCTTTACAAGAAAGAGCTGCTAGCTCTGATACTCTCCTAGCAGAAGCTATAGCAATCAGAAAGGCCAATTTCCTACTTAATATAATTAAAGGAATATGGCGAATAGGTTCAAAAGGTTGCTTTTGCAACACTGACAATACCAAATTCAAATCCCATGGACACAAGGGAGACCTGACTGGAGGATTTATCCTCAGTACCCCCTGAATGAATGTCCGAACTAAGGAGTGAGATGCCAATGGTCTCTGAAAGAAGACTGATAGAGCCGATATTTGCCCCTTGATGGTGCTAAGGGCTAATTTCATATCCACTCCTAACTGGCAAAAAGCAAGAATCCTACTTATTTCATATTTCAGAGGATTCCAACTTCTGGATTCACACCAGGAAACGTATGCTTTCCAGACTCTATGATAGATGAGTCTGGAGGCTGGCTTTCTAGCATTAATGAGCGTAGAAAGAACCAGGCCAGAGACCCCTCTCTTTTTCAAAATGTGGGTCTCAGCAGCCAGGCCGTCAAATTTAGCCTTTGTAAGGAAGGGTGGAATACTGGACCCTGTGACAACAGGTCGTGTCGAAGTGGAAGCTTCCAGGGCCTTCCTATCGCCATTTTTACGATCTCGGCATACCAAGGCCTCCTGGGCCAGTTTGGGGCCACTAGGATTACTGGTATTCCCTCCTCCTTGATCCTGCGAAGCAGTCTTTGTAGAAGAGGGATCGGAGGGAATGCATAGATCAGTGAGAACTGATTCCATGGAGTTATTAGAGCGTCTGTCCCGTAGGCTAGAGGATCTCTCGTTCTGGACACAAAGTTGTCCAATTTCTTGTTGAACCTGGAAGCTAGCAGGTCTACATCTGGGTTTCCCCATCTCAGACATATGGCCTGAAAGATCTCTGGGTGAAGAGACCACTCTCCTGGTAGCAGCTGCTGACGACTCAGGTAGTCTGCTTGCCAGTTTTCTATCCCTGGAATGAAGATTGCAGAGATGCAAGGTACATGCTCTTCTGCCCATGCCAAGATCCGGTTCACCTCTCTTTGGGCTGCCCGACTGTGGGTGCCTCCTTGGTGATTGATGTAAGCTACTGCCGTAGCATTGTCGGATTGAACCCGAACTGGGTAGCCCTGTAACCTGTATGTCCAGGTTTTGAGGGCTAGATATACCGCCCGGATCTCTAGCACATTGATGGGCAGGATCCCCTGAGTCTTGGCCCAGGTTCCCTGGGTAGAAGCCTCCTCGAATACTGCACCCCAGCCCGATAGGCTGGCATCCGTAGATACCACCTTCCAGGCCACTGGGAGGAAGGACTTTCCCTTCCGTAAATTCCTGGCTTCTAGCCACCAATTGAAGCTGTGGCGTACTTGTGAGGACAGGCGCATGGGTATATCCAGAGCTTGGCTCTTCCTGTTCCAGGAGGCTAAAATATTGCCTTGAAGTAGTCTCGAATGAAACTGGGCGTAAGGGACCGCCTCGAAGGAGGCTACCATCTTTCCCAATAGTCTCATGCAAAGGCGAATAGACGGCCTCTTGTTTGCTTTGACCTTGTGGATCAGGTCTTTCAGAGACTGTATCTTTGGCTCTGGCAGGTATACCCTGTTTTGGGCTGTATCTATGATCATGCCCAGGTACACTATCCTTCTTTGGGCCTGGAGAGAGGATTTTTGTAAGTTTATAATCCATCCTAAATGCTCCAGGTATCCTACTGTAGTGTCTACAGCGTGATCCAACCCCTCCTTTGACTGATCTATTAATAGTAGATCGTCTAGATAGGCTGTTACCGCAATGCCCCGTGTTCTTAGGTTTGCTAACAGAGGAGCTAGCACCTTTGTGAATACTCTGGGCGCGGTGGCTACACCAAATGGCAGGGCCACAAATTGAAAGTGGCGATCTTCTACCGCAAACCTTAGGAATCTTTGGTGAGCGGGGAGGATTGGTATGTGTAGATATGCGTCTTTGATATCTATGGACGCAATGAATTCTCCGCCTTTTAAAGTAGCGACCACGGATCGAATCGTTTCCATTCGAAAATGGCGAACGTTCAGAAACTGGTTTAGATTTTTTAGATCCAGGATGGGTCTGACTTCTCCGTTCAGTTTTGGAATCACAAAGAGGTTTGAGTAAAAACCTGAACCTTGCTCCTTTTGGGGTACCTCTGTAACCACACCTTGAGCTATTAAGTGATTCAAACCTTTGAAGAAGGATCCTCTTTTTTGTGGATCCTTGGAGAGTCTTGAACTTCGGAATTGAGAAGATGGGATCTCTCGAAATTCCATCTGTACCCTGAGGATATTGTGGATACCACCCATTTGTCCTGGGTTTCTGTCCGCCAAGTCGCTGAGAACTGACGAAGCCTTCCCCCCACTCGGCCGAGCGGGGGCGCCCCTTCAATGAGAGGTTTTGGGGGCTTGCTTATTAGCTCTTGAACCCCACGGCTTCTTGTTCTTCTGAGCCTGTTCTTTGGCTTTTTTGGGCGGCTGAAAAGGCCGTCGCCACTGGCTGGAGTCCGATTTCCCGGGAGCTGGGGAGAGAGTGTGTTTAAAACAAGGTCTCTTGTTTTTCTTTCTCTCAGGTAAAAGTGTCGTTTTACCACTTGATATCTTTTGGATATATCTTTCTAAATCTTCCCCAAAAAGGCGTTCGCCATGGAACGGGAAACTTGCCAACAACTTTTTGCATGGGGCTTCCGCTGACCAATGCTTAAGCCAAAGTACTCTGCGCATCTGTACCAGCTGGAGTGTAAGGCGTGATGCCTGTATGATAGAATCTCTCATGGCATCCACTGTGAAGCATAAGGCTTTAGGTAAATTCTCCCAATATTTAGCCTGCTCTGAAGGCAGCTCCTTCAGCCCCTGCTTTACCTGTTGGCTGACGACCTGACACATACCGACTGCTGCTACTGCAGGTTGGATAATTGAGCCGGCCAAAAGGAAGGAGGATTTCAGTAAGGATTCCAACTTCTTCTCAGAAGGATCTTTAAACACTTGTACATTATCCACTGGACATGTCAGGTTTTTATTTACACAAGAAATAGCCGCATCTACCGTAGGCAGGCTCCATTTCTTTAAAAATTTTTCCTCCATAGGATAAAGAATGTTAAACTTTTTTGGAGGTGAAAAACGCTTATCTGGATGTTGCCAGTCTGCGTACAATAGATCCTCTAGTAACGGATGAACCGGGAAGGAGCATGCACCTTGCAGGGATCTTAATGATCCTAGGGAGGAGACAGGTGATTCTGTTACCTCCAAAGAGGGTAACCTAAATGCAGCTCGCACGGCTCCTGCATAGCATTGCACCTGTGACTTTAAAATCTGGGATACCGAAAAAGGCTCATCCGATATCCCTGATCCGTCTGACTCCTCATCCTCTGCTGATGTAGCCTCCTCCTCATCCTCCTCCTCCTCAGGTACTTCTGAAGGGAGGTCCAATACTGGAGGAGATCTGCTTCGCTTATTGTCCTTTTTAGAGGATTTAGCGATTAAAGTAGCAATTTTCTCCTCCAGATTATTTAGGGCAGCTGATAAAGTGTCCTCAGTGACATATGCAGGCCCAGGCTTCACTGGGGAAGCCGCCATACCTGACAGAGGTAATGGCTCATCCTGTACAGGTGCTTTTGGCAACACAGGAGAGGAAGGTACCGAGTCAGCACAGCTAGAGCCCCCTGTCTCAGGCGGCGGTGCTCTTTTATCTCTTTTTGTCCGCATTACTTCCCCTGGAAGACTTACTGTTTAGACAAAATACAAGGTACCTAAATGCATATACTACCGTGTTCAGTTTAGCAAATACATTAAGTATGCAACTTTTAACACATAACTATGCATAACATGGATGTCTTCTAGGAAGTACCCAATCCAACCACATGGAGTCTTACGTCCCTGTATAGCTGCTGTGTTTCTCTGCCAGGAACAAGAGAACTAACGAGCTTGCTTGCTGCTGCAGTGCTTTTTACACTGACAGTCTTTTAAATTTGGCGCCGTTTCTGTGCCTGCGCGCGCCACGTGCCCGCGCACGCCTCGGCCCCCCCCCCCCTCCGATAAAGCGCGCTCCCGCGCGCGCGCGCGGCCTTTAGCGCTATGGTGGTGGCCATAGTGAGAGAGGACTCTCATCAGCCCCTGTCCCCACTTACCTGCATCTGCAGGTGTCTGTATCGGCCACCGGAAGGAGGAGCGGGGTGCTCAAGCAAGCTCAGCAGCGGAGGTGACGAGCAGTGTACTTCGCCGAAGCCGACACTGAACAGAGTGAGGTGAGTATATTCAGCTCTTTACTCCCCCCAGTGGTGGAAAAAAGAAGACATCCACTTTTTGAAAAAGGTCCCCCTAGTTATGGACCTTCTAATCTCACCTTATCCACGCCGCAGGTTTTTCTGCTGAAAGTTTTCAGACAGATACCAAACTTCACCCTTCACGGTGGGCTATGTGTGCCAACCTTCAGGGATATGGGTTCCTATTTAAAGGATACCTCTCCCCTGGGCCTTGTACAAGACTCTTACCAGGACTTTATAGCGAAATAGCGAAAGTGCTGGATCTTAGAGCCCAGTCCTCCGAAGAGAGACATTACAGGCGACGCCTCATGGATGAGGCCCGGATCCCATCCAGATTCAGCTCATTTGTAGGCGTCTTGGATGGATCCGAAAGCATAGCTCTTTTACCCCCAGAGGGTCTCTTTGGTAGAGCTTTCCTTTAGCACCTCCTAACGCGTCCAACACCTTTCGACACTGGCGAAAAAACTGAGGTACTTCCCTGATGGGAGGGGTTATATGGAGGGGAACTGTCTTCCATTGGTTGTGCCAGTGTCCAATCACCGCTGGTGACCCTTAACCCATTATGTAATGACTAGCTCTGTGTCCCGTGGTGTACGATAAAGAAACATATTTTGCTGTTTTTCTCATATTTTAACTACTTAGGTCCCAGGGCCTTTATCTTACTTAACCCCCTTGTACACTCAGCTCACCGGGTTAAGTGTACAAACATACAATATCACAGGAAATCAATGAAAGTAATACTTAATACCCAATAGTAGTTCTATATCAAAGAAAACAGGCACCAAACCAGGTAGAAGAGGCAAACTTAAAGTGTTACTAAACCCACAAAAGTAAAATCAGTCTGTATATGCAGTAAAGCATGCTTGTTATACTCACTGTGGAACCTAAGGGGTTGATCCTCTGCACTGTGTAAAAATGCTGTTTAATCCTGACTTCTGTGATCCTCCCCTTCTTCCACAGTCCCCAAACCATCTCCTGATAGTACAGAGCCTTGGGGGCACTCTGCACATGCTCAGTTTGGTGGGCATTGCTAGAGTTTTTTATTTTCTTGGGAGGGTGCATGTGATTGGCACAAGGCCAATCAGCACTGTCCAGACAGAGGGTCAGGGGTCCTGCAGCCTCATAGGACAGTCAGAGTAGAATGAAAACTCCTCCTACAAGCTTTAACCAGACACTCATAGAAGTCATAAGACTGCTATATACTTCTGATGAGAAAAGATATTTAGCAGATTATATTTACTAACATAATTGCATTTCCATATTCTGTGTACTGTAGGAGACCAGATATAGTGAATGCAGGCTCCTAGCAGGGTTTAGTAACACTTTAATATATTGGCACCCAATATGGTTGATAACTAGGAAAACATAAAATGGATTAACAATGGTAATAACACGATTTAACATACAAAGTGATTACCAGTAAGGACTAGGCAAGGGAAGACAATTGGCGTCCAGATCAGCATAAACAGTAGCAAGGCCACCTCAAGTGCAGCAGTGAGTAGTTTATTCTATCGAGTGCTGGAACTATACTGCAGAGCACATCTATGGTGACAATGCTAGTCCTAGTATTCAAAAAAATGACAAAATAGAAAATGACACCATGTGGTATTATTCAAATTATCATATGTGGCGCTCCTATCAATATTTAAATTGATACGGTTCACTATTGTCCCAAAGACAACGGTGTTTAAAGGTACACCAGGTGTATGCGATAAATCCTCAGGGCAAAGTTCCAATTATCACATGTAAAAATGATCACAATAACGTCTACAGAATGTGCACCTTCCTCCAGATCACTTCAAACAGGTGTTTCAAAACTCCCCATAGGGATTGCACTCACCAGAAATCAGAAGGTAACAGGCTCATACGAAATCCAAAAGGAAATCCAAACGAGAGATGTCTCCTGCGTGTGTCCTTTTCATAGAGATATTCAAGCTTTCTCCAAAGATGGTGTTGTGAGGAGAGAGAGAAAACTCCACATAGTATAGTCCAGTTTAAAAAAAAAACGTTATTTAAAAAAATAAATTCAATATATATCTCTTTACTCAGCTTATTTCCATAAAAAAGACAATTTAAAAACATCTTTAGCCAACAGCAGCCTAGGTTCTTGCTAATCTGATAACTTGATGTTTCACAAGCCAAAATCAGTGAGTAGCTGGGGAGAAGATGGTTTGTCCCGTGTTGTATCTGCCTTAACTCACCGCTCTTCAGTTCGTCAGGTGATACTTCCAGTTTCTCAACCCAGTAGCTTGGAATGCACGGCGTCAATCGTCACTTCCGGTTGCCGTAAAATCACGCCCTGACGCGGTTCGTCATTACGACTTTGTCAAAGGGCATGATCTTACGGCACGGCATGTCCAGATTTATTATGCGGTCAATTAAGGCCGTTTAACTCATTGAGTGCTGCCTGCCTTGAGTTGAAACAACTCATGGTGCACACGGCAAGGAACAGCAATAGAGGACATATAGAATATATCAATGTTAAAATAAACTGGCGTTAGCTAACATCAAGTTATGATCATTACAATCTTAAAATTTCCATATATCACCTCATAAAAATTCATAAAAATTCAAAATACATTATATATATATATATATATATATATATATATATATATAAGAACAGCAATTTTTTTTTAAATGTGTCTTATTTTCAATGGTCAGCAGACCTCATGGTCGAAATATGCTAATTAGAAATCTATCAAATTCCAAAACAACCACTAGCACCGTAAAAAAGGAAAAGGGAAAATAGATAATATATGATAGTTACCATATGCAAATAAGGACAACTGTCCAAATAGCTGGCAAATAACTCATAATACTAAAGGAAAGGGAACGGGGGGTTGCAACCTTAGGGGCCGGATTATAAATCCCATGTTATATGCCTCACAGCTCATCCTATCAAACAGTAAACATACACAGTCAATAATTAATATGCACACATCTCTGTGTGCATTCCGTGTGCATAATCCTCATGCTTACTGCGAGTGTGTCTGTGGAATGAATTCAAGCTGTCAATCACATACAGCACCTTTGTACCATGGAGGGACCCAGGATAAAAAGACATTAGAACAGATTACATAAAGTAATGAATAAAGTCTACACCAGCACGCTGGATAATCTCTGATGTGTATCTAAATGGAAAAACAGTTTCCATAAGACACCAAAATTGTTATAACTGAGCTGGGGTGATTTAAAAGATCACTAATGAAACAATTGATGTCTAATTCTATATTTAACCCCTTGGGGGAGAGCGTATCGGCTAAAAAGATCCACTGTGTTTCTCTTTGCGATAACTCCCGCACTATATTCGAACCTCTCCAGGATGGCTTAATGTGGTCTACTCCCCAAAACACCAGACCTGAAGGGTCTTGGTTGTGAAATAACTTAAAGTGGAGGGATACATTATGGTCTTTATAGCCTATGAGGATATTATTGATATGTTCTGCTATCCTAATCCGCAGCATCCTCTTAGTTCTCCCAATCTACATTAACCCGCAAGGACACTTTAAAGCATAAACTACGTGAGTAGTATTGCAAGTTATAAATTCCCTAATCTGAAATTCATTATTATTAGAAGTAGATATGAATCTCTCTAGTCCCCTCATTAGGCAGGAAACTTCTCTACATGGTTTACACTTTCTGCAGGAGAAAAATCCATCTCTGTCCCAAAAGGTCGGATGACGGCTGGGAGGGTCCAGTACTTTTTTAACTATAAGGTCACCAAAATTTTGGGCTTTCCTATAAATAAATCTCGGATTGGGTGGTAATTCCTTTTATAGAGTTTTGTCCAAACACAATATGTGCCAGTGGTTTTTAAACACTGACTCCACTTCTTTATACTGGGAATGAAAGTCTGAGATGAAGCCCCATTCCTGATTCACATTTTTCCCAACTTCTAAAGTTTTTTTCTTTCAGACATTCCTCTCTGGGGATAACTGCCATTTCTTCCACTATTTTATCCAAATGATGAGATTTATAGCCTTTTTCCAAAAATCTGGTCTTTAAAATCTGGGACTGTTCTAAAAAGTTTTCTACAGAAGTGCAGTTAGGTTTCACCCTCATAATTTGGCCTTTCGGCACATTTTTTAGCCACAATGGGTGGTGGCCACTGTGTATGGGTAGAAAGCTGTTTCTATCTGTAATTTTGAAGTAAACCTTGGTTTGCAAGGTGTCATTGACTCTAAAAATGGTTACATCAAGGAAATTAATCTGTTCCTTACTTATTTGGCTCGTCAGTTTGATATTATTTATATAGAAAGTATTGCCACGCTACTATGTTTATTAAGAATGTCAACTGCTGCAAAGCACTGAAAAGGCAAAGACCATAGCCTAATAATATGAGTGTGTATAGAAAATAGTGCTGAGCGGTTGAGCAGAGGGCACACTAGGGTGTGCTAATAAGTATTGCACAATCTGGAAAAGTGCAGAGTGCCAAATATATATGATAACACTAATTACGCAACATAAACTTTAGTGTACTAGTACTAAAAAAGTGTTACACATGAATAGTGCAAGTTGCAAAAACAAAAAAAAAAACACACAATCCAACAGGTGCCTGTGTGAAGTAGTTACCAATGTCAGCAAATGCTGAAATAATAATAAAGTGCAACTGTGCGAGAAATAGTGACATACAATGTAAAAAGTGATTGCTACTGCTGATGCAATATCAAACAATGCAAATCATGCAAGTATGTGCCAACGTAAATATATCAAACGGTTGAAATCATAATATTGTACAGACATGCAAATTCTGAACAAAAGAATATATTCCTGGAACAAAAGGGGAGTGTTGGTATTGGGGGTGGAGTGAGCGTGCAAAAAATGGTGTATTTCTATAGTCCAACAGAAATATAAAGTGCTGGTTTGAATGGTGTTTCTTCTGTGACTTCCAGTGCTGTGTTTATCCCAATTATTAGTGATAGGGTGGCCCCTTACCTCACTGCTGTGAGGTTACAGCATGTATATCAATCCTGTTAGGGTCCTGGTATTGCCTGAATGGAACCTCGGAGCCTGGGGGTGTAGGTTCTGGGTGTATTAATCATCCATCCAGGGGGTATGTAGTGTCTCCGGTTTGTAAATATAAGTTTGCCAGGGAAAAGATAAAGGAATCCCAATAGTGTAGTATCGCTTTTCAAACATATATTCTTTTATTTAAAAAATCAATACTCACATTTTAAGTTTAAAATCGTGCATATATGATACAAGCGCCAAACTCGTCCGTGTCACTTCCAGAGCTTGTTTGCGTCCCTACGCGTATCGTCAACCACGTGACTTCATCGGGGGATGAAAAACAAGCCTAGAAAGTGTCCTTATATCTGTGTGTGTAAATTCAATTACGGCGGCCATTTTCCCGGAGTCCGATCGCCGGAAATGGACTGGCGGCCATGTTTATGGAAGTATGTGTGTAGCGCTGGGCGCAGCCATTTTGTTGGTGGTATGCAACCTATTGATTGCATTAAGCAATTTAAAATAGTGTGTATTATGACTCCAGTCTAGTATGAAGCATAAAAAAGAGTAAAACCAAGGACGTGTATTGTGCAATACTGCCCAATATGTATACAGTAGGTATATAAAATAAGAGCATAATATATAAAAATTAAAATATATTATGTTTAAAAATATAAAAATATATAAAAAAAAAAAAAAATTGTTGCTGCTGGAAATGGCTCGGACTTCTTAATAAATACAATAGAGGCATATATACAGGGCCGTTTGAAGGAATTTGGGGGCCCCAAGCAAAATGGACATGGAGGATCCCCCAAACCCCCCCCCCCCCCCGCGCACTCACGCAAAGCCTACAGGAACCACAGCATAGCAATACAGTTTAAGCTCACCCACACTTTATGTAAATAAAAAAGGTTTACAGTGCAAATACTGCTGTTGCAAATAATCCAACATACTTAAAACACATACACACTCACATTAACATTAAGATGCTGCTTAGGACTGTTTATGGACAGTGGGATGGACAGGGGGACCGTGGGATGGACAGGGGGACTCCGCACTGTAATATCCACATCATCTCCCCCACTGTAATGTCCACATCATCTCCCCCTGTAATGTCCACATCTCCCCCACTGTAATATCCAGATCTCCCCCCTGTACTGTCCACATCTCCCCCTGTAATGTCCACTGTTAAAATAATAAAAGTATTCAAAAATAATTATGGAGCGATAAAGTCTCTAATAGTTCCACAAATAAAATAGTAAATACGTTTTCTTGAAAAGTAGTAAAGAATCTGTCAGTCTTTCTATGGCTCCACAAGCATGTACTTGTACATGATTTCTGTTCTGTCCAGTAATCCAGGCCAGGATTAGGATCCCTGAATATTCGTGCGCTTTTCTCCTGTAAACAACTTCCTGGTCACAGCAGCCTGCTTCTCCATCCCAATCCCCACTATTGGAGAAAAGGCCAGTATCAGGGTTTTTTTTTTTTTTTTATTTAAATAAAAAAATTTAAAAAACCCTGATACTGGACATTTCTCCAATAGTGGGGATTGGGATGGAGAAGCAGGCTGCTGTGACCAGGAAGTTGTTTGCAGCCGCGCACTAATATTCAGGGATCCTGATCCTGGCCTGGCTGAATTACTGGACAGAAGAACAGAATAATCATGTACAACAGTACAAGTACATGCTTGTGGAGCCAAAGAAAGACAGATTCTTTACTACTTTTCAAGAAAACGTATTTACTTTTTTATTTGTGGAACTATTAGAGACTTTATCACTCCATTAAAAAGTCATTCACTGACTTACCTTTTCCAGAGGCACTGTCTGGCGGGCAAAAGTTGATCCGACCGCAATGGGAGTTGTATCACGCCTGCGCTGCCCTCCTGAGTGACTGTGACTGACACTGACTCCTCCCCCCAGGAGCAGGAAGCATCAGCACGTAGCCGCCGTTGTGGACTACAACTCCCATAAGCAATAGCGGCGGCCTGTCACCGCCGGGTGTACCAAGATGGCCGCCGCTACGGAGCTAGGCCGAAGCCGCGGCCTTTCCTAAGGCTGCAATCCGCGGATCGGCTCCGGGCGAAAATCGAGGACAGTGACAGGCAGCAGGCTGGGGCCCTAGGCCAGCTCGGGGCCCCAAGCAATTGCTTGTTTTGCCTGTCCTGTTCCGACGGCCCTGCATATATATGAACATATAGATAAACTTGTGACCGAGTGAAGATATTAGAGAGAGATATCAGAAGATTTAAGAACTATGATTCTGTGAGAATATATATATAAATTATGTGGAGGTCTGGGTAAAAAATCTTGGTTATGTTATGATGGAGAAATGTTGTTGTGTGGTTGACCAAAGAATATTAAAAATCACTTAAAAAACTGTTTAAATCGAATTCTATATTGAGGCCCCGAGGTGTAAAAGTATCTAAAATAAATATCCACTTTGATTCCAATTGGCTAAGTGTCCTCACCTTGTGTCCACCTCTCCAATGTTTGGCATAGGGCTCTATCCCCCAGAATTTTAATTGGGTGGGATCTTTGTTATGATGTAATAAAAAATGTTTGGACACATTGTGTTTATCAAAACCCTTTATAATATTTTGTATGTGTTCTTTTATTCTCTCAGTGGTCTTTTGGTGCGTCCCACATACTGTAGTCCACAGCTACACTCTAACATATATACTGCTCCTTCTGTGTTGCAGCATATGAACTCCTTCACGTCATGTGTATTGCCTGTACTAGTTGAGGTAAATTTAAATTTCTTCTCATTGGGCCGCTTAGTTTTTGTACAGGCAAAACATCGCTTACATGGGTAAAAACCTTTTTCCAGTAAAAAATGTGAGACTCTTGGTGGGGGGGTTAGGTATGGTTTTTACCAACTTATCTCGGAGTGTGGGGGCTCTTCTATAAATAAAATTTGGATGATTTGGTAATATTCCTTGAAGTTGTCTATCAGATAGTAAAATATTCCAATGTCGCTTGATGATTTGTTCTACTTTTTTGTGTTGCATATTGAAATCTAGAACAATGGGGATTTTGTCTACCATGGGGTCTTGTTTTTTCTTATCTTTAATTAGATCACTGCGGTTCATTGTTGTTACTTCCTTGATTCTTGTCTCAATATCTCTGGGGTTATAGCCTTTTTTGATAAATCTTTCTCCTATATGGTTTGCTTGTGTTGTGAACATGTCTATATGAGTACAATTACGTCTCAGTCGCATTAGTTGACCCTTTGTGATGTTGCACAGCCAGTTTTTATGATGACAGCTTTCCAAGGTGAGGTAACTATTTCTATCTACATTCTTGAAGTGTGTTCTTGTACTGATGTTCTGATTTTCTTGCATTATTTCCAAGTCTAAGAATGTGATTTTTTCTTCACTGATGTCCCAGCTTAGTGTGATGTTCCGGTCGTTTTTGTTAAGGTTTTCAAGGAATGTTATTAGCCTATTTTTTTCTCCTTTCCATAAGATGAAAATGTCATCAATGTATTGTTTAAAAATGACTAGTTCGCTTGGGATGTTTGAAAAAACTGCATCTTCTTCCCACTGTGCCATAAAAAGGCCTGCAACGCTGGGTGCAAATTTAGCTCCCATTGCAACTCCTGTTCTCTGGAAATATTAATTGCGGTTGTACCAACAATAGTTGTTTTTGAGACAAAAATCAAGACTTTTCACTAAATACTTCCTTTGTACACAAGGTAGGGAGGTATGTTTCCTTAGTCCCCATTTTACTGCTTTGCATGCTAGATGATGTGGAATGATCGTGTACAATGAAGAGACATCTGCTGTGGCCATCAACCATGGTTTTTCTGTTGTAGGAATCTCTTCTAATATTTGTAACATTTCTTTAGTGTCCCTTAGATAGGCCCGCGTTGCTTGTACAGCTGGTTGTAGGTAATGATCAATATATTTTCCCATTCTAGATGTGAGGGAGTCTATCCCATTGACTATTGGTCTTGAAGGAGGATTGGTGCTGTCTTTATGAATTTTGGGCACACAATATATGATAGGCGTGCAACATGATTCAGGAAACAGATATTTAGCTTCTTTCTTATTTAGAATATCTCGTTTGAGGCCCAAATGTACTATCTGTTCCAATGCTTTTTTACATTTATACATTGGATTCCCTAGTAGTTTATTATAGGTGCTTTCATCTTGTAGTAGTATATTCATATTTTCTTGGTATTGTTCTTTTGTGAAAACTACTATTCCCCCTCCTTTGTCTGCTGGGCGAATCACCAGATCTTTCCTTTTTGTAAGCTTGTTTATTCCACTTTTGATGTGTTTAGGTTCTTCTTTCTTTAGTATCTTCAGTTTTAGTAGATCTTTCACCACTCATTTTTTGAAAACTTCAATGTGTTTGTTATCCTTTGGTGGGGGGTTAAAAATCGGTTTCTTAAAGTGCTATGTTTAATTGTTTCTTCTTCTTGTATCGTTGGTTTGGATTTGGCCGTGTTGCTTGCCACGTATTTTTTGATGTTTAATTTTCTAATATATTTTTGTATACCTATATAGGTATGAAACTTATCTAAGTTTTTAATTGGGGCATATTTTAAACCTTTGTCAAGAACCCCTATTTCTTCATGTGTTAATAGTTGTCCGCTGAGGTTGAAGATGCCCTCTCCCTTGACATCCTTTTTCTTTTGTTGTCTCTTGCCTGATCGGCATCCTCTCTTGTTTCTGGACTTCTCCTTCCAGTTCTTGTGTCTTCCGGGTTCCTCGGTGGATGGTGATCTCGACCTCTCTCTAAAAAAGACCTATCTGTATGGTGTCCCTCTTGTCTATATTCATCTTGTTGGTTTCTAAGTGGGGCATAATAGTTGTGGGTTGGAATTGGACTCCGTTCGTGTTCTCGGTATGTGCCCTGTGGTTGGGGTGCTCTTCTTTCTCCATATCTATTATCTTAATATGGTACAGGGCTTCTTCCTCTTGGTCTTTGTTGTTCGTATTGTGGTCTTCGGTTATCCCTTTGTTCATAGTGGCCTCCTCTATTGTTGCCATATTCTTGTGGATAGCCCCTTTGATCATATTGGGGTTGGTGCCAATTGTCTGCTGACCATTGAAAAAAATACACATTTAAAAAAAATTGCTGTTCTTATATATATATATATATATATATATATATATATATAATGTATTTTGAATTTTTATGAATTTTTATGAGGTGATATATGGAAATTTTAAGATTGTAATGATCATAACTTGATGTTAGCTAACGCCAGTTTATTTTAACATTGATATATTCTATATGTCCTCTATTGCTGTTCCTTGCCGTGTGCACCATGAGTTGTTTCAACTCAAGGCAGGCAGCACTCAATGAGTTAAACGGCCTTAATTGACCGCATAATAAATCTGGACATGCCGTGCCGTAAGATCATGCCCTTTGACAAAGTCGTAATGACGAACCGCGTCAGGGTGTGATTTTACGGCAACCGGAAGTGACGATTGACGCCGTGCATTCCAAGCTACTGGGTTGAGAAACTGGAAGTATCACCTGACGAACTGAAGAGCGATGAGTTAAGGCAGATACAACACGGGACAAACCATCTTCTCCCCAGCTACTCACTGATTTTGGCTTGTGAAACATCAAGTTATCAGATTAGCAAGAACCTGGGCTGCTGTTGGCTAAAGACGTTTTTAAATTGTCTTTTTTATGGAAATAAGCTGAGTAAAGAGATATATATTGAATTTTTAAAAAAAAATCAAGTTTTTTTTTTAAACTGGACTATACTATGTGGAGTTTTCTCTCTCTCCTCATAACACCATCTTTGGAGAAAGCTTGAATATCTCTATGAAAAGGACACACGCAGGAGACATCTCTTGTTTGGATTTCCTTTTGGATTTCGTATGAGCCTGTTACCTTCTGATTTCTGGTGAGTGCAATCCCTATGGGGAGTTTCGAAACACCTGTTTGAAGTGATCTGGAGGAAGGTGAACATTCCGTAGACGTTATTGTGATCATTTTTACATGTGATAATTCGAACTTTGCCATGAGGATTTATCGCATACACCTGGTGTACCTTTAAACACCGTTGTCTTTGGGACAATAGTGAACCGTATCAATTTAAATATTGATAGGAGCGCCGCATATGATAATTTGAATAATACCACATGGTGTCATTTTCTATTTTGTCATTTTTTTTAATATAAGTTTATTTGTGAATGTGGCTGCTGATGTAGAATATGTTGTAAAGAGTGAGGTTTATCAGCATCTCTACTGTGATAGGATCTAGACTCTTGTTTTACCAAAATTGAACACCATAGCGCTGGGATAAAAGAAAAATAGGTACCAGTTGCAGCAGTTTTTTCATTTTCTTTTTTTTGTTTATAATGCTAGTCCCAGACTGACTGGGTATGCACTGCCCAGAGCATCGCTGCACTTAACGACAGTCCTAGTTAACCTGCATACAGTATAGGCACAGTATATGTATGGTATCGTTTCAGCACAGGTGGAAGTTAGATGTGATTCAGATGCAGTAAAGTTTGGTATAGGTGCAGTCTAGGTTTGGAATAAGTGCAGTAAAGAGTGCAGCATGGGTGCGGTATAAATTGGGTACACTTCCTGTCCTGCTTTCAGTGGTTCTCTACTAGCGGTATCAGCAATGGTTGACCCCCAGGATGCTACAGTGACCTCTCATTGAAGAAGAGTGGGGCCCCTTTAGTCGCTCCCTGAAAGCCTCCAGTGATCAGCGGTGGAAGGCAGAGGGTAAGTGGAAGCTTCAGTCTCCCTGCTGCAGTGGTGCAGATACTGTGATGTGGGCGGTGCTGCGCTACCCCCAGGTGTGCTTGCTCCCAGTCTCAGGCTCAGATCTCCACTGGTATAGTCTCCTGCTGGCAGGAGAATATCCATACAGATGTGCTCTCTCTCTAACTCGCTTTGCGCCAAGAAGAAGAATTTTCCCAGGCAGAATAATCTCTCTATTACTCCTACTGCACAGTGGCTATTAAGATTTGTAGTATAAGGAGTCCATTTGTCCCATTATATGGCTGCCATCTCAATATACAACTCCCAGGATTCTCAGTGCTCTGAATAGAAGTCTATGCGCTTGCTTGGCTTTAGCAATCCCTGTGCTGGCTAGAAGGGAATAGCATAACATCAGTATTTTAGTAGAGGAAGGGAAAATTAAATGGTAATGTCTCCTTCTCCTTATTTCTGTAGCCCAGCATCTAGCTACACAAGGTAGGCTTGTTTTTTGGGGGAATCCATTGGGGGGACATTATATTGTTCTGGACTGACTTAAAAGAGAAGTATGTTTTTTTTTTCAGAATCATACTTTCCTAGGTGGATGCAGCATCGATCTGTATCTGTCCCCCACTGGCTCTAAGACTGAGAACCGAGCGATCAAACACCACGATCACTCAGTTCTCGGGGCTCCCTGAGCAGAGAGCTGGTGACTGCCAGTCACCGCTGTCTGCTTTGCCCCTCCACTCACTCACTGGAGCGCTAGGCTGTGGAGGGGGCGGGAGCGGCCAGCTCAGGCTCTCAATGGCTCGCTGAGAGGCTGAGCTGGGTGATGCTCCAGGCATGTGGCCAAATCCCGACTTAATTTTTCGTGATCTTGCCAGAGCCTGGACCGGCTCTGTGACATAAGCCGACAGCAGGCTTTAGGAGTGCAGAACGAACTGCACTTCTGTGATCTACAGGAGAAGTACAGCCAAACAACCTTTGGCTGTACATCTTTAAGTTTAGTTAGTGGCTCAGACGAGCACATGTTTAGTTTGTTTTATGCTATGGACTTGCTGTACAAAGCCCTCCTGCATTAAACTGTATTTGTTTACCGTATGTGCAGGACAAATTTGCTTGGGCTATTGCTGGGTGCAGAGGCGGCTCTAGGCTTTGTGAGGCCTTAGGCAAAACTTAGACATGCGGCCCCACTCACGCCTATAATGGGAAAAATAATTCAAGCAAGAAAAATGGCTGCAGAAAATGCACAGATCTAGCACACAGGTGATCAGCACCACCGCCTAATTTGCCTAATTAGAGAGCCGCCTCTGGCTGGGTGTTTCACCCACCCACCCACCAACTGTCATAGAAATCAGTGAGAAGCTTTAGATCGAGTGACATATGCAAATAGAGAATTTCCTTGTCAAATTTGTTTATTAAATTTTCAAAATTACAAGCATATATTGTCAATAAACATAGTCACTATAAATAGTAGCAGTTAAGGAGAACACAAATTAGATATTTATGTCAAGCTCCAGTGATTTTTGAAGGCAACAACAACAGAAGAGGAGAAAAAAAACAGTAATTTAAGTTTAACATATGTTGACCATTATCTGGAGACTTGCTAAAATATATGCTTAGTGTTGAATTTAGTAATTACAAACCAGATTTAGTAATAATATATAACATGTAAGGTAATATAAGGATTTATAAAGAAAAAATGAAGGGTCATAATTTCTAGACCTCATATAATGTTATTGTAATATATAAGGTTTGTATTGTTTCAAAGGAGCCCTAAAGCTGAAATATACTGATAAATAAAAAACATAAAAAAAAAAAAATGTTGCTACCATTTTTGCATATAATAACAATATATGCTAAGAAAGAAAAAACAACAAAAAAAGAGCTTGAGGCCTCGTACACACGACCGATTTTCTCGTCGTAAAAAACACGTCGTTTTTTTCGACGAGATTCTTGTTAAGCTTGTCGATTTTCTCGTCAAGCTTTCTATGCGTACACACTGTCATTTCCCAATTTCCTCGTGGTTCTCTGCGCTCACGTCCAGCACGTACGACGGCACTATAAAGGGGAAGATCTTTTTTCTTGGCGCCACCCCTTGGGCTGCTTTTGCTGATCTCGTGTTACCGTGTGTGAAGTAAAAGTTTGGGAAGAGACGATTCGCACTTTTCAGTCTTCGTGCTTTCAGTTCGTTTTAGCGTGACGAATGTGCTATCTCCTTTACGAAGGCTTGTTTTACCAGAAGATGCGCTCCCGTCTCATAGTTGCTTGTGAGCATGCGCGCTTTTGGAAGAGTCGTAAAAGCATACACACGAACCATTTTCTCGTCACAAAACAGGCCGACGAGAAACACGACGAGGAAATCTGGACTCCTGACGAGAAAATAGAGAGCAGGTTCTCTATTTTCTTGTCGAGATTCTCGTCAAGTTTCTCGTCGTAAAACCATACACACGAACGTTTTTCTAGACAAAAAAACTCTCGCGGCACTTTTCTTGACTGTTTACGACGAGAAAATCGGTCGTGTGTACGAGGCCAAAGAGCGAAGATAGAAGAGAGGAAAGGGTAAGAAGAAGAGAAAAAAAATAAAGATAGTAGGTAGAAAAGATAGAAAAGGTCGAAAAGGTCCCCGGGGTATCTTATAATGTTGGTCTGATAATATTAGTATATTAAATAGCTATTAGTAGTTATATTACCAAGGTCTTAATAATGTGATGTCAAAGTTGGGAGGGAAAAAATTAGTCACCCAAGGATTCCAGATTTTTTCAAATTTTCCAATATTATCATTGGTAATGGCTTCCGTTTTTGAGTGGGTCATGGCTTGGTTTATTCTGGTTTTGGTTTCTGAGATCATTAATGTTGGGGTTTTCCACGCTTTGGCGATTGTCTGCTTTGCTGCAGTAGTGATTTGTAGAAGGAGTTTGAATTGAGTGTGGGAAATAGAAGTCGGTTTTAGATTTAGTAGTGCAATTGAAGGGTCGGGTTTGATTGTTTTTTTGAATAAGGTAGAGAGGATAAGAAAAACCTCTTTCCAAAAACATTTTGTAACGTGACAATCCCAAAATATGTGTATGTGTGATCCTAGTTCACCACAGCCACGGAAGCAGAGTGGGGAGTATTGCGGAATATATTTCGCGATTCTGACAGGAACCAAATACCAGCGCAAAAGTACTTTATAATTTGTCTCTAGAGCTATTATATTTTGTGAAGATGATTTTGTTGAGGTCCAAATTTTATCCCAATCGGATGGTTCCAACTGAAGTCCAAGGTCTCTCTCCCATTTTGCCACGTATGATGGTGGGTCTGCAGTAGGCAAAGTAATAAGGTGTTTATATATTATTGATATGAGACCCTTAGAGTGAGGTTCGCGTTTACATATACGTTCAAATTGTGTGAGTTCGTTGAGCTTACTCATATTTTGTATATATGGCATGAAATTTTTTTTGATCTGCAGATATCGGAAAAGTTCTGATTGGGGGAGTTGATGCCTATCACATAGTTCAGGAAATGTTATAAGTGAGGTAGATGTCGATACATCACAGAGTTGCGTTATGTCAGAGGAGATCCATTTTTTAAATGAATTAGGGAATGTGCAGGCTGGGTAGAATAGTGGGTTTCTAATAAATGATAGAAGGGGAACATGAGGAGATTGTAGTCCTTTGATAAGTTTAAATTTATCCCAGATAGTAACTGTGTGTTTGGTAATCTTATTTTTTATATTTTTATGATCTGAGGGTTTGGACCAAATTAAATTTGTTATAGAAAATGGATCACAGTCAATTGCTTCAATTGCAACCCAGAGTGGGGTTTCGTATTTTGCGTGATATTTGGGGATGCATGCTATTTGAGCTGCATGGTAGTAAGAGGCGAAATTGGGGAATCCTAGTCCACCTTTAAGTTTGGGAAGGTAGAGTGTGTGTTTAGATAAACAATGTTTTAAAGAGCCCCAGATGAACGCTAGTGTTTTGCGTTGAAGATTTCTAAGAAAGTATGCTGGAACTGGAATGGGCAAAACCCGAAATAGATATAGTATCTTAGGTAAAATAGTCATCTTTATTACGTTTATTTTACCAATCCATGAGATTGGTAAAGAAGACCATTGTTTAAGGAGATTGGTAATTTGCTTTAGTAATGGCGGAAAGTTAGCTGAGAAGAATTCAGTTAAATTGGGAGTAAGAGTAATTCCTAGGCAGGTCAGGTGCGATGTAGACCAGGAGAATGGCAGGGAAGTCTGTGCTTGTTGTAAAGTATGGGGAGGTAAGGAGATATTTAAGGCTGTAGATTTTTGAGAGTTGATAATTAGTCCAGATATCTGTGCAAAATGATCTAGCTTACTTATAAGGTTGGGAGCAGAAATATGAGGGGAAGACATAAATATTAGTATATCGTCAGCAAACAAACATAATTTGTGCTGATGACCAGCTAAGTCTATCCCTTTGATTGAAGGGTCAGATCGTATAGCCTGAGCTAGGGGTTCAATAAGTAGGGCAAATAAAAGTGGGGAGAGTGGACAACCCTGACGTGTACCTCTATTTATGTTAAAGCAACCAGATTTATATCCAGCATATTTAATATAGGCTTTGGGATTATTATATAGTGATGAAACCCAGTTAAGAAAGTGAGGACCGAACCCCCATTTATGTAAAGCAAAATGTAGATAGGGCCATGATACTGTGTCGAATGCTTTTTTAATATCTAACGACAGAAGACACATAGGTATTCGCCGTGTTTTAGCTGCTTGGATTAATAAAGTTGCCCTGCGTACGTTATCAGCTGCTTGGCGAAAAGGAATAAAACCAACTTGGTCTTTATTTATTAATGAACCAATAATATTGTTCAAACGAGTTGCTAGAATTTTCGCTAGTAGTTTGATATCAAGATTAAGCAGGGATATGGGCCTGTAATTAGCACAAGATGAATCATCTGAATGAGGTTTGGGGATCATTGTGATTATTGCTGTTAAGGTTTCAGGACGAAAGGATTGGTTGTTCAGAAGTGAATTGAAAGCATCTGTCAGCAATGGCGCAAGAAGATGAGTACATTTTTTATAATATAGGGCAGAGAAGCCGTCAGGACCTGGGCGTTTATTTGGTTTAAGGGATTTAATGGCTAATTCAACCTCTGCAGATGTAATGGGACTTTCAAGATGTTCATGTTGAGTTAAAGGAATCTTTGGAAGTTTGGTTTGTGAAAAAAATAATTCTGCAGCGGATCGGTCAAAAAATCCCTGATTGTTGTATAAAGATGTAAGGTGTTTGTGGAAGGTTTGTATGATTTTTTCTGGATTACTGGTGTAAGTATTATGAGGTAATTTTAATCAAATCGGTTTGTATGGGTTGTTTAATTTTTTAAGTGCTCGAGCGAGAAGAGTGCCAGGCTTGTTAGCTTTAATATAAAATTTATGCTTGGATTTGCGTATGGTTTTATCTGCGGATTCAGATAGGAAAAGATCAAGATTTAGGCTAGCTTCATCTAGTTGATTTTTTGTCACAGGGGTAGGATTCGCTTGAAAATTTGCGTGGCAAGTGTTAAATTTTGTTTCTAATATTAGTTGTAGCTTCTTTTTTTCTTTTTTAAGATATGATGCTTGGCGTAAGCAGATTCCTCGAAGGACGGGTTTGTGTGCCTCCTATAATGTTAATGGAGAAATATCAGGGGTTTTATTATTTTTCAGATAGTCTTTTATGGCTATTTCTAAGTCAGTAGAGTGTGATGGATGGGATAGGGTTGAATCATTTATGTACCATGTGGGGTCTTGATGTTTGGGTATGAGGGAAGTGAAAGTATAAAGTATTGCACAATGATCAGTCCATGTAAAGGGTATTACAGATGATGTGAGCATTTCTGGGGACATACTAATAGAGATTAGTATATGGTCGATACGGGAAAAAGACTTATGTAAATGGGAATAGAAGAAATATTGACGTTTCGTGGGATTGATTTCTCGCCAGGAATCTAGCAAGGAATGTTGTTGTAGAAGTCTTTGGAACCTACGAGATTGAGAATTGGAAGTGATAGGAAAATTTCTATCAGTTGTCTACACCAGGTACTGCAGTGTGTGATCATTATCCAACCTCTTGAAACAAGCAAGAGCAGAATGAATAAAAAAAGAACTGTTGTATTGTACATGCAAAGAACAGAGCCACAGATAGAGAGCTTCAGGGGTTGAGCACCCATGGGTGCGGAGAAAGATTTCTGAACCAAGGGTATCTGTTTAGATGTTTACAATGTGATAGAGTCAGGAGTATGTGTAAACTTAGTATAACTTAGGCGATTATAGGTACAACTGCTGCAAGTGTAGATTAGCAGGGTTGAGATAAGGGGGAGGGCAAGAGGAGCAATAATTGCAGGGTTGTCCTGTGGGGTAGGGGTGCTGTGTGGCATCACATTGGGGAGAAACTATCCCCGGTGTGAGTAGATGTGCTGCAACCCCCAGCATCGATCACTATGCCACCCAGCAGGCTGCCCAGCTTGCCCCAAGCCAGCATAAAGAGGATGGAAGGAAGGCTGTATCTGCTCAGCCTCCTGTGTCTTGACCTGCACCTCCTGACCTCCTAACTGATGATGAGTCAAATGTATCTAGGCTCTGGTTGGGGCAGGATCTTTACTGAGGTTTGGGTCCCTAATTCAAACACCAATGAAATCAGTAATGAACATTTTCTAGGTTAATGGACAAAGGATTATCAAGCAAATGTCATGGGGCACTACTCTGGCAAGCATGTACCAAAACAAAAACATTTTTAAAATTCAGTTTGGCAGGGAACAGCGATCTTAATCATGCTTAAAGCAAAACATTAAAAATGAACAATTCCTTTAAATAACATGTCTGGGAGATGTCCTTAACCTGTCTGTTAAGTGGTTCTGTAAGATGCATATAACTTACTGGTACTACAGCAAAACTAACATTTTTAAAGAAAAAAAAATGCAATTTTAATTTGCAGCTCCCAGCTACCCTCTATTTTGTTTATGAACAAAGTGGCCAGGGATTCTCTTTATTTTTAACTAGACTCTTATCCTAGATGAGGGTTTGGTACAAATGAATGATAATAGAGGAATTTACATTTTTTATTTAACCAGCGGGTTGAAGGAAAAGGGGGTTAAATCTTCCGGAGGTCAAATACCTCCTAAATTCTTTTGGAAGCTCATTTCAGCTCTTTAATGCTTTTCCTGCAATTTGCTTTTTTTTTTTTGAGTGTATACAGGTATGTGGGTGTATGTGTGTGTATTAGTATAAGGGTGTGAGTGTGTATACATATCTGAGTGCATGTATGTGGGTGTGTTGTTGAAATGCCTCATAGGGGATTCTTCTGTGCTATGAATAAATGTAGTAAAATTAATCATAGGGGGCGCTGTGCACTAGGGTACATACACTCATGGCCTCTGCATTACATATGCTACTGTACATACTCCTGACTCCTACACTGTTCATTGGATCATACATTACATTTACTCCTGACCCCCGTACTTTGTATGTTACACACTCTAGATACCTGCCCTTTGTATGTTACTTTTACTCCTGACCCCTGCACTCTGTGTGTAACAAACTCCAGACTACTGCATTGTGTACATTACACACCCCGACCACTGAATTCTATATGTTACACACTCCAGACCACTGCATTCTATATGTTACACACTCCAGACCACTGCATTCTGTATTTTACACACTCCAGACCACTGCATTCTGTATGTAACACACTTTAGACCCCTGCATTCTATATGTTTACACACTCTAGACCCCTGCATTATGTATGTTACACACTTTAGACCCGTGGATTCTGTATGTTACACACTCTAGACCCCTGCATTTTGTATGTTACACACTCTAGACCCCTGCATTCTGTATGTTACCCACTCTAGATCCCTGCATTATGTATGTTACCCACTCTAGATCCCTGCATTCTGTATGTTACACACTCTAGACCCCTGCATTCTGTATGTTACCCACTCTAGACCCCTGCATTCTGTATGTTACACACTCTAGACCCCTGCATTCTGTATGTTACACACTCTAGACCCCTGCATTTTGTATGTTACACACGCTAGACCCCTGCATTTTGTATGTTACACACTCTAGACCCCTGCATTCTGTATGTTACACACTCTAGATCCGTGCATTTTGTATTTTATACACTCAAGGCCCCTGCACTCTGATTCGGTGCGTACATTACAGAGGAGGGGGGTGCAGTTTGGCACCTTTACGCTGGGCACTTGATGACCTTGTCCTGTCACTACATAGTATTACTGTGTTTTTATGAAGTGCAACAAAATCCTTAAATGATTTCCTTATTGCAGCAAAAGTTTCTCCAGATTTTTTACCCATAATAGCAAAGATAAACTGCATCCATAAAACCATGTACATTTTTTTCAGAAGGTGTATTAAATACACAATAATGTGGGTAAGTTTGTATATTTAACCTGAATGTATTTTGTTTTTATTTATGAAGAAATTGCAAAGAGTGTTTCTGCATAAAGTTTGCATCTTTCACATCAGATCTTATATTTACTGGTATTTTTCCTTAGGTTATATTGTAACTCAGTTTTGACTCACAATTTCACGCTGAATGTATTATGGTAAACCGAGTATTGAAATCTTTATTGCCTAAACAGTGACATCCAGTGGTTGTTATATGACAAGCAAAATATTATCAATCAGTGTTTCTCACTCGTCGCTTCGGTCAAATAATGTATCTGTTGCATACAGACTGAATTTAAGCCAGAGCTTTAAGCGTTGCCAAACATTACTGCTTCATTAGGTGCAGAGAAGATGCAATGAAGGATGGCATACAAGCTACAAAATAGATCCAGCAGCTGATAAAATTTTCTTTGCTGCATTTCTGTTGTAAGGAAAAACAGGTGGCGGTTTAGAAATAAAAAGCATGACATACAGTGCCTTGAGAAAGTATTCATACCCCTTGAAATTTTGCACATTTTGTCATGTTACAACCAAAAATATAAATGGCTTTTATTGGGATTTTATGTGATAGACCAACACAATGTGGCACATAATCGTGAAGTGGAAGAAAAATGATAAATGGTTTCATACATTTTTAACAAATAAATATCTGAAAAGTGTGGTGTGCATTTGTATTCAGCACCCCTAAAGCCAGTGTGCTAGGGTGGCCTATTTGACACAACTTTTTCTTGTTGTATCTGTCCTAGCCTGGCATAGAAAATTGTGACTGTATAAATAAGCTAAAATGGCATGACTCTGTTTTTACTGATGATTGGAAACAAATGTGGGGATGACAACTGAGCAGGAAAAAGCTACCTACAATAAAACCTTGGATTATGAGCATAATTTGTTCCGGAAACATGCTTGTAATCCAACGCAGTCGTATATCAAAGCGAATTTCCCCATAAGAAATAATGGAAACTCAAATGATTCGTTCCACAACAATTTATTCATAAATCCTTCAGTTTATAATCCATATAAAAAGATTGTAGCAAGGTTGTGTAACCATAAAATGTCCATCCACAAATGGAAGCCTCCACAAGGGGATTAGAAGTAAAATCCAGCAGGAGCTACAGAGTATAAAATAGAAGAGAGGCGCCTTTAAGTGTAGCAATATGGTTACATTTAACCAGGGCTTTTTTTCTCAGAAAATAGGTGCAGGAACTCCTCCCTCCAGCACCCCTTGCCATTATATATATATATTCAGTTCTGAAGGTGCCGGAACTGCGTTCCCCCACGTTCCTGCTGAAAAAAATCCCTGCATTTAACATTTAGCAACTCACATTGTTGATGATTAAAACAGGCACGTCTAAGTATGCAGGAATCTGGGGTAAAGCTGTCCACATAGACTGTCCTCCTCACCGTCGGCTCTCACCGCTGTCAGTCTGAAATCGTGTCAATAAAAATTAGAAAAAATCTTGCAAGCTACCACTTGTAAATAAAACTATACGGACAGCTGCTGGCAATAATCATGTCCCATATACACGTTTGTGTATAGTGCATATATATCTAAAAAAGATTGCCGCGATATCAAAATGATATAAACACTGTTTAAACAGCAGTGGATAAATAAAGTGACAATAGTGCAATATACTTATATAGTGTATAGAATACTCACAGGCAAAATCATATAAATTGTAAATAATATAAACACTGCTTATACAGCAGTAAAAATTTGACAATAATACTGAAGTGTAGAAATACAAAATCACATAATTCAAACTGACATGATTAAGATAATCAAATGCATGTTAACAGGATTAAATCATAAATTCATTATAGTGAATGATCTGTCCCCTACACCGTCCTGTCCCCTCACCAACGTGTGTCGATACAGGGATGTGACGTATCTTCACATCCCTGTATCTACACGCGTTGGGGAGGGGACAGGACGGTGTAGGAGACAGATTGTCTCAGAATGGAGGGACCTACAATCTCAGTACGATTTCAGCATTTTTGCTTCTGATAGACCGGTGCACTGAAGCACCAGGTCCATGTGAGTACCCTGCATTGGGGCTTTTTGCTCAATAAATTTGTGATTTCCAAAAAAACTAAATCACACTATCTAGCCTTCTTTCTTACTATATGTGTATGAGGAAACAGCTCTATTGGGCAGTCCAGGATCCCACAGCAATCACAGAGCCCAGAGGTGGTTCATATGCGTGGTTTGACCAAACTTAAAGTGGAGCTCCGCCGTTAAAAAAATATTAAAAACTAGCAACTACAAATACTGCAGCTGCTGACTTTTAATATATGGACACTTACCTGTCCTGGAGTCCAGCGACGTCTGCAGCAGAAGAAGAGCAATCGCTCATCTATCTGCTGCTCCCACCGCCATCCTCGGTAAGGGAATCAGGAAGTGAAGCCTTCCTCACTGGTCCTTGCTGTGTTCTGGGAGCCGTGTGTTTCCCAGAACACAACGGGTGGGGGCGGGAAGTGACGCATTACCCGCAGAATACCCGCAGAGAGGACTCCCGGAAGTGGGTGCAAATACTTGTCTTAGACAGGTATCTGCACCCCCTCCCCCCTGAAAGGTGCCAAATGTGACACCGGAGGGGGGGATGGTTCCGATGAGCGAAAGTTCCACTTTAGGATGGAGCTCCGCTTTAAATGTGAGGTCACATGCTCAAAGGTTGTACCTTCATTAACCAGTTGTCAACCAGCAGCTGTCAAATGACGGCGGCAGGAAGACACTGTTATCCTGGGTGGACGTCATATGACGCGTCGCTGGGCACCCAATGCACGTGCCCGGTGGCCGCCAGGCACCCGCGATTGCCCAGTAACCGAGCAGGACCGTGGATCTGTGTGTGTAAACACACAGATCCATGTCCTGTCAGGGAGAGGGGACATATGGTGTGTCCCTTGTACAGGGACAACCATCGGTCACCTCCTCCAGTCAGTCCCCTCCCCCCACAGTAAAAAAAAATCTAGGAAACACATTTAACCCCTTCCTCGCCCCCTAGTGTTAACCCCTTCCCTGCCAGTCACATTTATACAGTAATCAATGCATTTTTATAGCAGGGATCGCTGTATAAATGTGAATGGTCCCAAAAATGTGTCAAAAGTGTCCGATGTGACCGCCGCAATATCGCAGTTACGATAAAAATCACAGATCGCCGCCATTACTAGTAAAAAATAAATAAATAAAAAAATGCTATAAATCTATCCCCTATTTTGTATCTGCTATAACTTTTGCGCAAACCAATCAATATACGCGTATTGCGATTTTTTTTTTTTACCAAAAATATGTAGAAGAATACGTATCGGCCTAAACTGAGGAAAATGTAAAACATTTTTTTAAATAAATGGATATTTATTATAGCAAAAAGTAAAAAATATTGTGTTTTTTTTTCCAACTTGACGCTTTTCTTTTGTTTATAGCGCAAAAAAATAAAACCGCAGAGGTGATCAAATGCCACCAAAAGAAAGCTCTATTTGTGGGAAACAAAGGATGCAAATTTCGTTTGAGAGCCACGTCGCACGACCGCGCAATTGTCATTCAAAGTGTGACAGCGCTGAAAGCTGAAAAATGGCTTGGGCAGGAAGGGGGTTTTCGTGCCCGGTAGGCAGGTGGTTAAATATAACCATATTGCTACACTTAGAGGGACCTCTCTACTCTTTTATACTCAGTCATGATGCTACTTGTATATCAAGACATCGCTTGTATATCAAGTCAAAATGTATTTAACAATTTTTCTTGTCTTGCAAAACGCTCTCAAACCAAGTTACTCTCAAACCAAGGTTTTACTGTATTTGCCTCTGTCATCTACAGGCACAAGCCTCTTGAGCTTAACGGTAAATCCAACCCTGGAGAAATGCCTTTAAAAAAATATGTGCCTCATTCTTTGTTGAATCCAAAAGAAGAAAAGCTATTTTTCCCATTACCTGTCAGAGTCTCTATTTTATTTTCCCATAAATTTCCAAAAACATGAAAGAAAATCTAATTATCTGCAACAAAAAATAGTTTTTCCATCAAACATTTTGTGCCCACAGGAACCAATTAGAATCCAATTTTCAAATACCAACTGATAAATGGAATCAAAAACATTAGTGTGGTTGCTGACTATGATTGTATGGTAACATTTTTTAAGACACCTTATAAATGAAAGCTTCATATTTCCTAAATGGGTGCTCTATTAATGCACTTAGAATTAAACTTTTTTCCCTGTTTGCAGCTCACAGCTCATGCCACGTACACACGATCGTTTTTAATGACGAGAAAAATTAAAAAATTTTAAATGGTCATTAAAAATGATCGTGTGTGGGCTTTCCAGCATTTTTCCAGACGAGAAAAACGCAGAGAATCATGACAAGAAAAATTGGAACATGCTCTAATTTTTCACGTCGTTTTTTACATCATCATTTTTCTCGTCATGAAAAACGGCTGTGTGTAGGCTTCAACGACGTGAAAAAAAATGCGCATGCTCAGAATCAAGTATGAGACGGGAGCGCTCGTTCTGGTAAAACTAGCGTTCGTAATGGAGATAGCACATTTGTCGCGCTGTAACGGACTGAAAAGCACAAGGCTGAAAAGCGCAAATCGTCTCTCAACAAACTTTACTAACATGAAGGGTGGCGCCATCCGAATGGAACTTCCCCTTTATAGTGCCGTCGTACGTGTTGTACGTCACCGCTCTTTACTCAAACATTTTTTCCCACGATAGTGTGTAGGAAAGGCAGGCTTGAGAGGAAACACGAAAAATCACGTTGAGAAAAACGCTGTTTTTTTCAAGGACATTAAAAACGATCGTGTGTACGCGGCATTAGTGTGAGCTGCAATGACAGGAAAAATTGGAGCTTCTCAAGTCACAAAGAGTCTGAGGCACACAGACATCCCCAAATTCAAATCTCACAGCACAATGATCGCTGTAGGAGCTGAGCCTTGAGAAGCTCCAATCCGAAAGTTTAAATCTAAATGTTCTTGTAAATAGAACACTTTGAATTACAGTAAAAAAAAAAAATAGTGGTAATGAAATACCAATAAAAGAAAGCTTTATTTGTGTGAACAAAATTTAAAAAATTTAGTTTGGGTACAGTGCTGCATGATCGCGCAATTGTCATTCAAATTGGCCTAGGCCTGAGTTAAGGCCCGTACACACGATCCAATTTTATGGCCATAATTGTCTGATGGACGTGTTGTGTCGGATAATCCAACCGTGTGTATGATCCATCAGACAATTGTTGGCTGAATTAACGACAACAAATGTTGGCTGTTCATGCTCACCAACTGTCTGACAAGAAATCTGTTACGTCGGTTTATCCGATCGTGTGTACACAAATCCTCCCAACTAAAATCCAAAGTACAAACACGCATGCTCAGAACCAATGTTAAACATTAAGACAACATTAGCAGAAGTTGCCCAAAGGGTGGCGCTAAAGAGCAGAAAAAACACATATTTAGGTTTTGTTGGCTGAAAATGTTGTGCCGTCTGTATGCATACCAAGTTCACGGCCAACGCCCTTCGGACCAAAATCCAAAAGTCTGATGGAAGTCCGATCGTGTGTACGAGGCTTTACTCCCTGCTGAACAGAATTAATTTTGCATTTTTTTGCAATTGCACATGTCTCACAAAGTAGTGCCCAGTTCCCTATCCCCTGTCTTGCGAGCTAGTCAGACAGCTAGGCTAGACAGCTAGGCTGCTAGGAGACAGTCACTTGCTCTCTGAGCTAGCTGCTGATTCACACAAGCCTGCAAACCATTTGGAGAGGATTTTAAAATTGTATGTTTTCTATAGCCTGGTGTGCTGAAAGCACCTATAAAGTGTGAGTACCCTGATGTTTACCTACAATAAATTTCTATATTTAAACGATAATGCACTATCTGGCCTATTTTGTATTTTAAATTGAGGATACCATTTTTGGATTACACCTGGGGGAGCCTGCAAATCCTGCTACTAAGGCCCCTTTCACACTGGGGCGTCCGCGGTAAAGCGTCGCTATTTTTAGCGGCGCTTTACCATTGTAAAAAGGGTTAAAACCACCCGCAAAGCGCAGCTGCAGCAGCGCTTTGCCGGCGGTATAGCCGCGGTGCCCATTGGTTTCAATGGGCAGAAGCGGTGGAGGGGCGGTATACACACCGCTCCTTCACCGCTCCAAAGATGCTGCTAGCTACATGTGTGAAGTCACGGTTAATATTATTTGGATCATCATCACAGAATCACTTTGTGGAACATTATATTATATATTTATTTTTTTTTCACTGTGGACTTGCTGAAATTAAGAATTTTTAAGATTTTGATGTTTACTTCAATATTTTTATATTTCTTTCACTGGGCACTTGCTTGCTTATATTTTATATATATATATTTTTTTTTATTTCACTGTGGACTTGCTGAAAATAAGTTTTGAATTTATATATATATATATATATATATATATATATATGTAGCACTATCCCCGAAGGAGCTGCTGGTTTTGTTTGGGTCTGCCCTCTTATTCTCAACCCCTTAACTGTCTCGAAGCCTCCCTTGGCACAACTGGTAATGAAAAGAATTGTAATACCCACTGACTATTGGGAAACACAATTCTGCATATATTACCACAGTAAATTACACATATATGTTACCTTTCTCCGTTGAGGTCCTTCAGGCTAAGAAAAGTGCATCACACAGGTTTTATACTTAACCGAAAAAGAAAGTTTACTTAATTAGAGATAAGAAAACAGGTTAAGACATTTATGTACTTTCAGTTGATTCTGCAGGGCCCTGCAAGAGTCAATAATATGAATAAGACAATAGTTTTACACAATGTTAATGCCTACTTTCTATGAATAAAAATCCTATGCTCGCAAGCTCCCCCTAGTGGGCAATACCACCCTGTGTCCCGTCACTGTTAATTCCAGTCAAGCCTGACTAAGATTAGTGTACAAATTCCTCAATGGTGGGAGTCTTCGCTAGCAAACGTTGGTGCACATACTATTTCTAATCCAATGGGTGTTAAAGGAAGAACTGAACTCCTGCAATGCTTTTGGGAGTGTGAAACTCTCAGGCGGTGCAAACGCCAACTTCAAACTGCGCACTACCACACAATGCAATATGTTCCGGTACGTGGCGCACTACTCTAATGGTAATGGGCCTCAAAAGTCACAGGCCTATACAATAGTTGATGAATATGGGGAGGTGCCCGCTCACCCAAACAGGCCTAGTCTGCCTGGCACGATCCACTGTCGGTACCTCGATCCGCGACCTCTCCGCAACGTAAGTCTCCGGTCTCTCTCACAGACGCTGTAGATATCGGTTGGTGGATGACTCCGGTCTCTGGGAAGCGCAATCTGGTCACACGGAAAGAGATCCCTCTCTGGTTTGGTGATCCTCCGTGAAACTACAGGCTCAGGCTTTGGGCCTACTTACTTCGGCAGCAGGCCTCACGCAGACTTCCTGCTTGGTTGAGGGTGAAGTCCAGAGAGACTGAGTGCGGCTCCGCCCCTCCTTTAAGTAACCTCCTCCAGCAGGCTGCGCGGTGGTTGTGATGCATTCTGGGAGTACAGCTGCACTGTGGATACTGTAGTCTATTGGATATCCATGGCAACGGAGTCCCCCTCTCCCTGTACCACAAGTTCCACAATGCATCACTGAACATAAGTAAACAAACAGTCTATAAAGTTGTAACTGGAACACCGGAGGGAGTTTTGGGGTATACTCCATATAACAATAGTCTATTACAGTAGAACCCCGCTACACACTCCCCCCACTTAAAGTCTTTGGTCCCCACAGATATCTAGGATCCTTGCTCTCTTCTGCATTTTTGCTTCTAGGCGACTACACAATACTGACAGAGGAACCTCCCACCAAACTTTGGAGGAGAGGTTGTCCTGTCTACAGGCCACCTTAGTTAGTACGGCCTCTCCAGCTGTGCCAGGGGGTGAGCTAGGGTTGCCTTCCACCAAATTCACAGTGGAAGGACCAGGCGTCTCAACTGTTCCCCTGGAAGTAAGAACTGCTTCTTCAGAGCATGCACCCATTTGATCATATGCCAGTCTTTTAGGGGGGTGAATGACTTATTTTTCTCTGTACTTTGGGTGTCACAGTCTCAGGAGTACTAGAACCTGCTGTCTCTGTGAACTCTTCAGGGGCTTTCTCCTCTGATCCATGCATGCTGGGATCTGTAATTTTAGGAGAATCTGGCTCTCCATCAGAAAGGTATGGAGCCTCTTCAGGGTCTCCTATTGGCAAAGAGTCCAGGTTATCCTCTATTTCCTCGGTGAGTATGTTAGAGGGCACGAATTCAGGAGCCTCTGGGCGAAAAATCCCACTATCTGCTACCTCAGGAAGTGACAGCGAAGTGGTCATGGGTTCTGGCACTTGAGAGGGCCACAACCAGTCAGATTCCATCTCCTCATCCTCAGGGTCTTCTCCTTCAGGGTCTTTGTCCTCTACATCTGTAAGAGTCGACTGGGACCTGGTAACTGGTCTGGATACTCGAGAGGTTGAAGAGGATTCTTGCGGATCTGATGCGGGGTGGTAGGCGAACTGCTTCAGAAAGGGGCAACAGGTGGTTTCTATGCCAAGTCTTCAGTGGGCCCACACTCCCCTCTGGCTTTATCTGATATACCGGAAGACCTGGTAACTGTTTGCAGATAACATATGGCTGGGATTTCCACCGGTCAGCTAACTTGTGCTTCCCGGGAATACCCAAGTTCCTTAGTAGTACTCTATCCCCTGGCTGTAAGTCTTGTATCCTAACCTTGAGGTTGAAGTTCCTTTTGTTCCTCAATCCCCTTTGGTCAGATGAGGCTTGGGCCTGTTTATATGCCATCTTCAGACTCTTCCTTAAGCGATCCACATACCCCTTGTGGGAGGTTGCCGAGGTGGAATCCAGGGAAGTGCCAAAGGCTAAGTCCACTGGTAACCGAGCCTCTCTTCCAAGCATCAGCCTATATGGGGAGTATCCAGTAGCATCACTGGTAGTACTGTTGTAAGCATGTACTATGGCAGCCACATGCTTGCTCCAGTGTTGTTTCTTCTCTGAGTTCAACATCCCCAACATATCCAAAAGGGTCCGGTTAAACCGTTCAGGCTGAGCATCCCCTTGTGGGTGGTATGGGGTTGTTCTAGTCTTTTGGATGCCCAACAGATCTAACAGCTTCTTTATCAGTCTGCTTTCGAAGTCTCTTCCTTGATCTGAATGCAGGCATTGGGGCAGACCATAGTGCACAAAGAACCTCTCCACTAGAACTTTGGCTACTGTTGAGGCCTTCTGATCCTTAGTAGGGAATGCTTGAGCGTATCTGGTGAAATGGTCTGTCACTACCAGGACATTCCCTTTTCCATTCAGATCTGGCTCTAGACTAAGGAAGTCAATGCACACCAGTTCCATGGGTCCTTGACTCTGCAGATGGCCCATTGGGGCAGCTTGTCGTGGCAAAGTCTTCCTTTGTATGCACCGGACACAAAAATAGCAGTACCCCTCGATAGGGATGGGCCCGGTGCTCGATTCGAACCCATGTTCGAATCGAGCATCGGGCGTTCGCTCGCTCGTCGAGCCCAGAACTATTTGGGCCGTTCGCATCACATTCGTGTGATGCGAGCGGCCCCGCAATGCATTGCGGCCGGCGCGGCCGGCGCAGTGCATTGCTGGCTGATGATTGGCCAAGCATGCACTGTGACCCCGCATGCTTGGCCAATCACAGCGCCCGAAACTCTGAGAGCAATAATTGGCTACAGGCAGGACGCCTGTAGCCAATTACAGCTCAGGGGCTTTAGTACACGCCCCACCATTTAAAAGGCCGCCACGCCATCGGCCCCGGTCACATGAGTTCCGGCTTTAGGAGAGATTAGTCTGCTGATTCTGTCTTTGCTTGATACTGAAAGATTTGCTCTTCTTTGCTAAACCATTGGCTATTTCTTTGCTAAACCATTGCTACCTAAGTCATTGATCGTTCATTGCTGCTGATTGCACAGTTAGTGTGTTATTAGCTGCTGCTGGGGATTAGTCTGGTGCGTGCTTACTGTTAGTACAGTATTGCAGTAGTACCAACCGCAGTGCTGTTAGCACAGCATTGCACCCCAACAGCACCCATAGGACTTCTAGTGTGTTAGTGGCAGCAAACAGAGCTCCTATATTTTCTTCTCAGCAGCACCCATAGGACTTCTAGTGTGTTAGTGGCAGCAAACAGAGCTCCTATATTTTCTTCTCAGCAGCACCCATAGGACTTCTAGTGTGTTAGTGGCAGCAAACAAAGCTCCTATATTTTCTTCTCAGCAGCACCCATAGGACTTCTAGTGTGTTAGTGGCAGCAAACAGAGCTCCTATATTTTCTTCTCAGCAGCACCCATAGGACTTCTAGTGTGTTAGTGGCAGCAAACAGAGCTCCTATATTTTCTTCTCAGCAGCACCCATAGGACTTCTAGTGTGTTAGTGGCATCACACAGAGCTCCTATATTTTCTTCTCAGCAGCACCCATAGGACTTCTAGTGTGTTAGTGGCAGCAAACAGAGCTCCTATATTTTCTTCTCAGCAGCACCCATAGGACTTCTAGTGTGTTAGTGGCAGCAAACAGAGCTCCTATATTTTCTTCTCAGCAGCACCCATAGGACTTCTAGTGTGTTAGTGGCATCACACAGAGCTCCTATATTTTCTTCTCAGCAGCACCCATAGGACTTCTAGTGTGTTAGTGGCAGCAAACAGAGCTCCTATATTTTCTTCTCAGCAGCACCCATAGGACTTCTAATGTGTTAGTGGCATCACACAGAGTTCCTATATTTTCATCTCAGCAGCACCCATAGGACTTCTAGTGTGTTAGTGGCATCACACAGAGCTCCTATATTTTCTTCTCAGCAGCACCCATAGGACTTCTAGTGTGTTAGTGGCAGCAAACAGAGCTCCTATATTTTCTTCTCAGCAGCACCCATAGGACTTCTAGTGTGTTAGTGGCAGCAAACAGAGCTCCTATATTTTCTTCTCAGCAGCACCCATAGGACTTCTAGTGTGTTAGTGGCATCACACAGAGCTCCTATATTTTCTTCTCAGCAGCACCCATAGGACTTCTAGTGTGTTAGTGGCAGCAAACAGAGCTCCTATATTTTCTTCTCAGCAGCACCCATAGGACTTCTAGTGTGTTAGTGGCAGCAAACAGAGCTCCTATATTTTCTTCTCAGCAGCACCCATAGGACTTCTAGTGTGTTAGTGGCATCACACAGAGCTCCTATATTTTCTTCTCAGCAGCACCCATAGGACTTCTAGTGTGTTAGTGGCAGCAAACAGAGCTCCTATATTTTCTTCTCAGCAGCACCCATAGGACTTCTAATGTGTTAGTGGCATCACACAGAGTTCCTATATTTTCATCTCAGCAGCACCCATAGGACTTCTAGTGTGTTAGTGGCATCACACAGAGCTCCTATATTTTCTTCTCAGCAGCACCCATAGGACTTCTAGTGTGTTAGTGGCAGCAAACAGAGCTCCTATATTTTCTTCTCAGCAGCACCCATAGGACTTCTAGTGTGTTAGTGGCAGCAAACAGAGCTCCTATATTTTCTTCTCAGCAGCACCCATAGGACTTCTAGTGTGTTAGTGGCATCACACAGAGCTCCTATATTTTCTTCTCAGCAGCACCCATAGGACTTCTAGTGTGTTAGTGGCAGCAAACAGAGCTCCTATATTTTCTTCTCAGCAGCACCCATAGGACTTCTAGTGTGTTAGTGGCAGCAAACAGAGCTCCTATATTTTCTTCTCAGCAGCACCCATAGGACTTCTAGTGTGTTAGTGGCATCACACAGAGCTCCTATATTTTCTTCTCAGCAGCACCCATAGGACTTCTAGTGTGTTAGTGGCAGCAAACAGAGCTCCTATATTTTCTTCTCAGCAGCACCCATAGGACTTCTAGTGTGTTAGTGGCAGCAAACAGAGCTCCTATATTTTCTTCTCAGCAGCACCCATAGGACTTCTAGTGTGTTAGTGGCATCACACAGAGCTCCTATATTTTCTTCTCAGCAGCACCCATAGGACTTCTAGTGTGTTAGTGGCAGCAAACAGAGCTCCTATATTTTCTTCTCAGCAGCACCCATAGGACTTCTAATGTGTTAGTGGCATCACACAGAGTTCCTATATTTTCATCTCAGCAGCACCCATAGGACTTCTAGTGTGTTAGTGGCATCACACAGAGCTCCTATATTTTCTTCTCAGCAGCACCCATAGGACTTCTAGTGTGTTAGTGGCAGCAAACAGAGCTCCTATATTTTCTTCTCAGCAGCACCCATAGGACTTCTAGTGTGTTAGTGGCAGCAAACAGAGCTCCTATATTTTCTTCTCAGCAGCACCCATAGGACTTCTAGTGTGTTAGTGGCATCACACAGAGCTCCTATATTTTCTTCTCAGCAGCACCCATAGGACTTCTAGTGTGTTAGTGGCAGCAAACAGAGCTCCTATATTTTCTTCTCAGCAGCACCCATAGGACTTCTAGTGTGTTAGTGGCAGCAAACAGAGCTCCTATATTTTCTTCTCAGCAGCACCCATAGGACTTCTAGTGGGTTAGTGGCAGCAAACAGAGCTCCTATATTTTCTTCTCAGCAGCACCCATAGGACTTCTAGTGTGTTAGTGGCAGCAAACAGAGCTCCTATATTTTCTTCTCAGCAGCACCCATAGGACTTCTAGTGTGTTAGTGGCAGCAAACAGAGCTCCTATATTTTCTTCTCAGCAGCACCCATAGGACTTCTAGTGTGTTAGTGGCATCACACAGAGCTCCTATATTTTCTTCTCAGCAGCACCCATAGGACTTCTAGTGTGTTAGTGGCAGCAAACAGAGCTCCTATATTTTCTTCTCAGCAGCACCCATAGGACTTCTAGTGTGTTAGTGGCAGCAAACAGAGCTCCTATATTTTCTTCTCAGCAGCACCCATAGGACTTCTAGTGTGTTAGTGGCATCACACAGAGCTCCTATATTTTCTTCTCAGCAGCACCCATAGGACTTCTAGTGTGTTAGTGGCAGCAAACAGAGCTCCTATATTTTCTTCTCAGCAGCACCCATAGGACTTCTAGTGTGTTAGTGGCAGCAAACAGAGCTCCTATATTTTCTTCTCAGCAGCACCCATAGGACTTCTAGTGTGTTAGTGGCAGCAAACAGAGCTCCTATATTTTCTTCTCAGCAGCACCCATAGGACTTCTAGTGTGTTAGTGGCAGCAAACAGAGCTCCTATATTTTCTTCTCAGCAGCACCCATAGGACTTCTAGTGTGTTAGTGGCAGCAAACAGAGCTCCTATATTTTCTTCTCAGCAGCACCCATAGGACTTCTAGTGTGTTAGTGGCATCACACAGAGCTCCTATATTTTCTTCTCAGCAGCACCCATAGGACTTCTAGTGTGTTAGTGGCAGCAAACAGAGCTCCTATATTTTCTTCTCAGCAGCACCCATAGGACTTCTAGTGTGTTAGTGGCAGCAAACAGAGCTCCTATATTTTCTTCTCAGCAGCACCCATAGGACTTCTAGTGTGTTAGTGGCAGCAAACAGAGCTCCTATATTTTCTTCTCAGCAGCACCCATAGGACTTCTAATGTGTTAGTGGCATCACACAGAGTTCCTATATTTTCATCTCAGCAGCACCCATAGGACTTCTAGTGTGTTAGTGGCATCACACAGAGCTCCTATATTTTCTTCTCAGCAGCACCCATAGGACTTCTAGTGTGTTAGTGGCAGCAAACAGAGCTCCTATATTTTCTTCTCAGCAGCACCCATAGGACTTCTAGTGTGTTAGTGGCAGCAAACAGAGCTCCTATATTTTCTTGTCAGCAGCACACATAGTACCTATAGTGTGTTAGTGTCAGCACCCATAGAACCTACAGTGTGTTGTGAGCACACATAGGAGTTCTATTTTTTATACTATATACACTACCGACTACAATGGCTGGAAGACCGCCAAGGAGAGGCAGAGCGTGCCGAGGCAAGAACACAGGGCAGGCAGGCTCTGTTTCTAGAGACAACAGTGCTGGCCGTGGACGTGGTCGTGCATCGTCATCAGCACGTGGCCATGGGACACGCTTGTCTTTGTTTTCGGCAGCTGGACATGTGGAGCCGCATCATGCCGAAGGCTTGGTAGAATGGATGACCAAGCCCTCCTCATCCTCCCTCACCCAGGCTCAGGGTACTGGCAGAGCAGCTGCCAACGCGTACTCAATGGCATCATCAGCCACCCCTTCCCTAGACCCACCATGTCCTCCTGAGGAGTCCCCCGAACTGTTTGAGCACAGTGTTGGGTACATGCTCCAGGAGGATGCCCAACGATTCGAAGGCTCGGATGATGATACCCAGCTTGAGGAAGTCAGTAGTGTGCGCGCAGAGAGAGGGGATGCTGAAGGACAGCAATCTGGCAGTAGTGTTCCACCAGCTGCAGCTTACTGCCAGGTTTGCTCTAGTGGTGAAGAGGGAGGGGATGATGAGGTCACTGACTCCACGTGGGTGCCTGAAGGGAGAGAGGAGGAGGAGGAGGAGGATGCAGCGTCACATGTCCAACGAGGCAGGATGCCCCCTGGAGGCCAGCTAGAGGCCAGCACAGCAACTGTACCACACCGCAGAGCTCCGCCTGTGCAGGGCGCTGCCTCTGCACGTTATCACAAAAGTTCTTTGGTGTGGGCCTTTTTTGAGACGAGTGCATCAGATCGCACCACTGCTATTTGCAATATTTGTCTCAAGCGTATCTCGCGTGGCCAAAACATCAGCCGCTTGGGCACCACAAGCATGAGCAGACATATGTCGACCTGCCATGCAGCTCGTTGGCAAGCACACATAAAAGACCCACACCAAAGAACAAAGCGGACCTCTCCTTGCTCCTCATCAGCTGGGATCTCCATCCCCACTATATCTTCAGTCCTCTCTGAAAGCTGCTCTGAGAGGACTGAAGGTGTAGAATTAGGTGTGTCACAACCAAGTACTTGCAGTACACCGACGTCCGATTGTAGCAGGCAAATTTCCCTGACCCAGCTGCTGGACCGTCGAAAGAAGTATACTCCCAGCCATCCACATGCCCAGCGGTTGAATGCTAGCTTGGCTAAATTGCTAGCACTTCAACTGCTGCCTTTTCAGTTGATAGACTCAGCCCCCTTCCGTGAGTTTGTTCAATGTGCGGTTCCTCAGTGGCAGGTTCCCAAACGCCACTTTTTCTCACGGAAGGCGATTCCGTCTCTCTACTGGCATGTGGAAGGCAATGTCCATGCCTCGCTGGACAGGGCGGTCAGCGGTAAGGTGCATATTACCGCTGACTCATGGTCCAGCAGGCATGGACAGGGACGTTATCTTTCTTTCACGGCCCATTGGGTCACTCTATTGGTAGCTGGGAGGGATGCAGGACAAGGTGCAGTAGTGTTGGAGGTTGTTCCGCCACCACGCCTCCAAAATGCTACTACTGGTTGTGACACACCTCTCTCCTCCACCCCCTCCTCTTCTTCTTCCTCCATGTCCTCTTCGAGTGCTCTGTCCTCGGAACCAGCGGTGCTCCGTAGGCGTACAAGGGGCTACGCGAGTACGCAGGCAAAAAGATGCCATGCCGTGCTTGCGCTGGTGTGTTTGGGGGACAGGAGCCACACTGGGCCAGAGGTTCTGGCAGCTCTGCAGGGGCAGGCCGAGAGGTGGTTGACGCCACGCCAGCTTAAGCCAGGAATGGTCGTTTCTGATAATGGCACCAACCTCCTCTCCGCCCTGCGACAGGGGCAGCTCACCCATGTGCCCTGTATGGCTCACGTCCTCAACCTGGTGGTGCAGCGGTTCTTGGGCAGGTTCCCAGGCTTACAGGATGTCCTGAGGCAGGCCAGGAAAGTCTGTGTGCATTTCCGCCGATCTTATAATGCCAGTGCTCGGCTGACTGAGCTGCAAAAGGAGCTGAACCTGCCCAAGAACCGCCTAATATGTGACATGCCCACCAGGTGGAACTCAACGTTGGCCATGCTGCAGCGACTGCACACGCAGCAGAGGGCCATCAATGAGTACCTTTGCGACTACGGCACCAGGACAGGGTCAGGGGAGCTTGGCTTTTTTTCCCCACGCCAGTGGAGCATGATCAGGGATGCATGCACTGTCCTCTCACCATTTGAGGAGGCCACGAGGATGGTGAGCAGTGACAGTGCATGCATCAGTGACACTGTACCTCTTGTCCACCTGTTGGAGCATACGCTGCATGGGATAATGGACAGGGCACTTGAGGCAGAACAGAGGCAGGAAGAGGAGGACTTCCTTGTCTCTCAAGGCCCCCTTTATCCAGACAATGTTCCTTCTGTCCCACCCATCACACAGGAAGAGGAGGAGGAGGAGGAGGAGGATTGTGTGAGCATGGAGGTGGAGCCTGGCACTCAGCATCAGCAGCAGCAGTCTTTTAGGGATGATGTACAGTCCCAACAAACCAGTGGACTTGTACGTGGCTGGGAGGAGGTGGCTGGCGATCATGTCATCCTCAGTGACCCAGAAGACTCCGGACCGAATGCCTCAGCTAACCTACGCTGCATGGCCTCCCTGATCCTGCAAAGCCTGCGGAAGGATCCTCGTTTTCTTCGGATCAAGGAGAGTGACCATTACTGGCTGGCCACTCTCCTTGATCCACGGTACAAGGGTAAGGTTGCGGACCTTATCTTGCCATCGCAGAGGGAGCAGAGGATGAGACATCTCAGGGAGGCCTTGCAGAAAGGTCTGTGCAACGCGTTCCCAGAAACTGGGAGGTTACAAACTCCTGGTCCTGGACGACGAGTTGCTGAGGCTTCGGTCAGTAGCAGAAGGAGCGGTGGGGAAGGTGGACGTCTGACCGATGCGTTCAGACAATTTTTTAGTCCGCAGCCCCAAGGTATGATCGGTTCCAGCAACCATCGCCAGCGTCTGATATACATGGTGCAGGAATACCTAGGGGCAAGGTCAGACTTGGACACCTTTCCCACCGAAAATCCTCTGGCTTACTGGGTCCTGAGGATGGATCACTGGCCAGAGCTTGCACAGTATGCAATTGAGCTACTGGCCTGTCCTGCATCCAGCGTTCTTTCCGAACGCACATTCAGTGCTGCTGGAGGATTTGTCACCGATCATAGGGTGCGCCTGTCCACCGACTCGGTTGATCGACTGACCTTCATAAAAATGAATCAGTCTTGGATCACCACCAGCTACCAGACACCTGAAGCGGATATAACGGAATAATTTATAATGTCACATCCCTTCAAGACTGCCTATGCTGATGCTGAGTGACTGTCCTGTTATGTTCACTGACTATCCTCTTCCTCCTCCTCAATGATCCATGCCACCACACCAGTGCCTAAGGCACAATTTTTCAGCCCCTGTATAACAGGGGCGTGTAATTACAATTTTTTAAAAAGATGCTTCGCAACAGGTGTGACTGCTGTGCTCAGAGTACAGTATCTGTGAGGGGTTGCAGTGTTGTGGCACCAGCACCAGTGCCTAAGGCACAATTTTTCAGCCCCTGTTGGGGCGTGTAATTACAATTTTTAGGCAATGCTTTGCAACAGGTCTCATTGCTGTGCTCAGAGTACAGTATCTGTGAGGGGTTGCAGTGTTGTGGCACCAGCACCAGTGCCTAAGGCACAATTTTTCAGCCCCTGTTGGGGCGTGTAATTACAATTTTTAGGCAATGCTTTGCAACAGGTCTCATTGCTGTGCTCAGAGTACAGTATCTGTGAGGGGTTGCAGTGTTGTGGCACCAGCACCAGTGCCTAAGGCACAATTTTTCAGCCCCTGTATAACAGGGGCGTGTAATTACAATTTTTTAAAAAGATGCTTCGCAACAGGTGTGACTGCTGTGCTCAGAGTACAGTATCTGTGAGGGGTTGCAGTGTTGTGGCACCAGCACCAATGCCTAAGGCACAATTTTTCAGCCCCTGTTTAACAGGGGCGTGTAATTACAAATCTTGATCTAATAGTTCACAGCAGGGCCCATTCCTGCGCCCACCAAGAGTAACTATGAGGGCCTACAGTCTTGTGGCAACACCGTCCACCACCACCACCACCACCAAAGGCCCAATTTTTCTGCCCTGTTCAACAGGTGCATGCAATTACAAATCTTGATCTAATAACTCACAGCAGGGCCCATTCCTGCACCCACCAAGAGTAACTGTGAGGGCTTACAGTCTTGTGGCAACACCGTCCACCACCACCACCACCACCACCAAAGGCCCAATTTTTCTGCCCGGTTCAACAGGTGCATGCAAGTACAAATCTTGATCTATTAACTCACAGCAGGGCCCATTCCTGTGCCCACCAGTCTTGTGGCTACACCAACATCTAATAGGGCAAATTTCTGCAGAGTATATACGGCAGGCCCCTACTTTCAAACATCCAACTTACAAACGACTCCTACTTGCAAACGGCAAGAGAAAACAGGAAGTGAGAGGAAATCTACCCCTAGGAAGGAAAATTCTATCCTGTTAGATTTAATTTGGGAAAAAGGTATCTCCTCTCTACTGATGCTTTATCACCAATCCTTGTTTCAATTAAAACCCCACTTTTCCAAAAACATTTGTCATTGGGACGGAAAGTGAGGTGACATGTTCTGAACAGATGTGCAAAGACAGCAAATGTTACAGGGGTGATAACCCCTTCCTATGTTCTCCAAAAAGCTTAAAAATTGATTTTTTTGGGATGTAGCTACACTTCATAATGTACCTGTTCAGATTCTACTTAAGAACAAACCTACAGTCCATGTCTTGTTTGCACCACCTATATACTGCTGTTCAGAGTATATAGGGTTGTAGGTATAGGGTTTTATTTTGGGTGCGGGGTCCCCCTTAGTATCCATACAAGACCCAAAGGGGCTGGGGTGGGGGGGGGGGGTGATGGGGTAGCCATGCCATTTTTCTCAAGGATTTTCAGCCATATGGCGGCCAGGACAAGACATGACATTAAAGCCGCAAGTGGTTTTAAATGGCTTCTTTTTTTCCTTTACAAATGTCATTTTGTGCAAGGACAGTTCTAAACACGGGAAACACATGCCACTTCACAGGCATACTTTAGACACCCCCCAGGTACCATATTTAAAGGAAAATTTCACTTTTTTTTTTTTCACTTTATGCATCATTAAAATGACTGCTCCCGAAAAAACTTTAGTTTTTAAAATTTCTTTTTGCATTGATATATGTCCCCTGGGGCAGGACCCGGGTCCCCAAACCTGTTTTATAACATTAACATGCATATTGGCCGTTGTAATTAGCAATTTTGATTTCGAACGTTCGCGTCCATTATAACGAATAGGGTTCGAAAATTCGCGCGAACTTTCGGTCCGTTCGAAGGTTCTGGTGCGAACCGAACCCGGGGGTGTTCGGCTCATCCCTACCCCTCGACTTCAGCCCGCATACAGGGCCAGTAGAACCTGTCTCTCACAAGGTGAAAGGTTCTCTCCAGTCCCAGGTGGCCATGATTGTCGTGGAGGGCAGTCAGGACCGCCTCCCTGTACTTGCCAGGTAGGAACAACTGCCACTTTTCTTCCAGATCATCAGAGGGGCCCCTTCGGTGGACCACCCCCTGACGTATCTGTAGCCAGTCCCATTCCCTGTGCAATAAGCGGGCCTCTCTGGAAGAGTTCGTTAGGAGCAACTCAGGGCGCTGGTTTTCCAAAGCCTTCAGTATTAGCTTCCCCAACGGGTCTTCCAATTGGTCCCTCTTTAACCCCTTCTTGGATAACTTGGGCAAGCCCTCTTCTCCGATCTGGGTCACATTGCAGTAACATCTGGGTACTCCAGCAGCTGAGACCCCAATTTCTTCGGCCCTTGATCCTCCTTAGGGCTCGCACTCTCTTCGGGGTGAACTGGGCCCACTCTTCGGTAAGATCAGTAGAAGTATGGGATGTCCTGGATAGGGCATCTGCATCCCTATTTCCAACTCCTGGTCGGTACTTAAGGCTGAAAGTGAAACTTGAGAGGGCAGCCAGCCACCTATGTCCTGCTGCATCCAGTTTGGCGGTGGTCAGAAGGTAGGTAAGTGGATTATTATCCGTCTTGACTACAAATTCAGCCCCATACAAGTAATCTTTCAATTTGTCCACCACAGCCCATTTAAAGGCCAGGAATTCAAGATTGTGGGTGGGGTAATTCTTCTCAGCAAGTGTCAGGCTCCTACTCACATAAGCAACAGGTCGTAGGTGACCATCATGTTCCTGGTATAGCACCCCACCAAGCCCATCTCGGCTGGCGTCCACATGCAGCTCGTAAGGGTTTTGTGGTATCTGCATAGGCTAATACAGGGGCGGTGGTCAGACTCTCTTTCAGCTGATCGAAGGCCTCTTCACACTTGGGGGTCCATTGGTCCTGGATGGACTCTTTAGATTTCCTGGGACCCATGGGAGACTTCACTGGCTGATCTGACTCTACTCCATCATCTTCTCCTTCATCCTTTATTGAGGGGTCTGGCTATCTTGGCAAAACCCTCCACGAACCTCCTGTAATAAGAGCAGAATCCCAGGAACGACCGGAGCTCGTCACATTTGTAGACCTCGGCCAGGAAGTGACAGCATCCAGCTTCTCCGGGTCTGTGGCCATCCCTTCTGCAGATACAATGTGGCCCAAGTAATGAACTGAGGAGTGGTAAAATTGGCACTTCTCTGGAGAAAGTTTCAGGCCTTCTTCATGGAGCCTCTTCAGAACTTTCTCCAGCCTCTCTTCATAATCAAGGGTTTTTCCGAACACAATGACATCGTCCAAGTACACCAGTACCTCTATTAAAATTCATGTCTCCTAATGTTCTCTCCATTAGCCTTTGGAAAGTGGCAGGAGCTCCTGACAACCCTTGAGGCATCTGGTTGGACTCGAAGAACCCCACAGGGGTAATGAAAGCTGTCTTCTCCTGATCTTCAGGGTGCATGGGGATCTGGTAGTAGCCACTGTTCAGATCCATCACACTGAACCACTTGGCTCCAGACAGGCTTTGTAGCGCATCCTCTACGCGGGGGGGTGGTGTACTGATCCGATATGGTCCTTCCGTTCAGTGTCCGGTAGTCTATACACAGCCACAGAGAGACATTCTTCTTTCGGACCACCACTATCGGAGAGGCATAAGGGCTTCGAGACTTCTGGATTATGCCTGTCCTCTTCAATTCGGACAGTTGCTCGCGCAGATCTTCCAGATCTCCTAGGGGAACCCGTCGGACTCTCTCCCTGAATGGCTTATCCTCTTGCAAGCGAATCTTGTGGGTGGCACTCTTCGCACACCCCACATCGAATTCATCCCTTAAGAATATCTTCTGCCATCGAGCAAGTTGGGCCCTGGCCCTCTTTTTCCAGGCTGGGGGGAGTTTTGTGTCCTCAGAACAGAGCCTCCCTACTATGTCCTCTTCTCCCTGTGGCTTCTTCAAGTCAGATGGGCCCACTAGGGTGGCTTGGTTCCCCTGACCCAACAGCATTCTGGCTGGTACCCTCACTGGGGTGGCAGAAGTGTTTCTGACACTCACTGAAACCTTCCCATGACTCCTCTCTTGGGCCTTCAGCGGGACCACTTTGGGAATTACCTCTATTTCCCTTTCCTTCTCTCGAGGACCCAGTTCAAGGATGATGAAGGGGCTTGGTTGCTTCCATGTGAGCTTTACAGATGCTCTTAAACAGGTCACTTCTCCTGGCTGCAATACCTTCTCTGTTTTATCCAGCTTCCATACTTTTCCAACCCCCTCTCCTGGGGCCTTCTTCTCCATCACTAAGCGCTAGGGATGAGCTCGGTGTTCGAGTCGAACATACGTTCGACCCGAACATCGGCTGTTCGATCGTTCGGCGAACATCGAACAATTTGGGCCGTTCGCGCCAAATTCGAGTGACGCGAACGGCCCACAATACACTGCGTCATCGCAGTGCAATCCCGGCGCTGTGATTGGCCAAGCATGCACTGTGACCCCGCATGCTTGGCCAATCACAGCGCCAGCAGCTAGGAGAGCCATAATTGACCACAGGCAGGTTGCCTGTGGCCAATTATAGCTCAGGGGGTTTAGCACACGCCCCACACTATAAAAGGTCGCCAGCGTGGCGGCCTTGTGTAGTGTGTTCCGGCGCAGGGAAAGAGAAGGATAGGCAGGGACAGTGTGATATTCTTTGTGCTATTCTTGTGTGCAGGGAGAGAGAAGGATAGGCAGGGAGAGTGTCAGTGTCATATTCTTTGCTAAACCTTGTGTGCAGGGAGAGAGAAGGATAAGCAGGGAGAGTGTCAGTGTCATATTCTTTGATAAACCTTGTGTGCAGGTAGACAGAAGGATAGGCAGGGGACAGTGTCAGTGTCATTGTTGCTAAGCCTCCTGCACAGTATACACCTGAAGCTAGCCCTTATTGCTGTATTTTCCTGGTGTGTTACACTAACAGGCATTGGCAGCACTTACAGCGGGTGGAGTGTGCCTCCTGCACATTATACACCTGAAGCTGGCCCGTATTGCTGTGTTTTCCTGGTGTGTTACACCAACAGGCATTTGCAGCACTTACAGCAGGCGTAGTGTGATTCCTGCAAAATATACTCCTGAAGCTACGCCTTATTGCTGTGTTTTCCTAGTGTGTTACACCAACAGGCATTTGCAGCACTTACAGCAGGCGTACTGTGATTACTGCAAAATATACACCTGAAGCTAGCCCGTATTACTGTGTTTTCCTGGGGTGTTACACCAACAGGCATTTGCAGCACTTACAGCAGGCGTACTGTGATTCCTGCAAAATATACTCCTGAAGCTAGCCCGTATTGCTGTGTTTTCCTGGTGTGTTACACCAACAGGCATTTGCAGCACTTACAGCAGGCGTAGTGTGATTCCTGCAAAATATACTCCTGAAGCTAGCCCGTATTGCTGTGTTTTCCTAGTGTGTTACACCAACAGGCATTTGCAGCACTTACAGCAGACGTAGTGTGATTCCTGCAAAATATACTCCTGAAGCTAGCCCGTATTGCTGTGTTTTCCTAGTGTGTTACACCAACAGGCATTTGCAGCACTTACAGCAGGCGTAGTGTGATTCCTGCAAAATATACTCCTGAAGCTAGCCCGTAATGCTGTGTTTTCCTAGTGTGTTACACCAACAGGCATTTGCAGCACTTACAGCAGGCGTAGTGTGATTCCTGCAAAATATACTCCTGAAGCTAGCCCGTATTGCTGTGTTTTCCTGGTGTGTTACACCAACAGGCATTTGCAGCACATACAGCAGGCGTAGTGTGATTCCTGCAAAATATACTCCTGAAGCTACGCCTTATTGCTCTGTTTTCCTAGTCTGTTACACCAACAGGCATTTGCAGCACTTACAGCAGGCTCAGAGTGATTCCTGCAAAATATACTCCTGAAGCTACGCCTTATTGCTCTGTTTTCCTAGTGTGTTACACAAACAAGCATTTGCAGCACTTACAGCAGGCGTAGTGTGATTCCTGCAAAATATACACCTGAAGCTAGCCCGTATTGCTGTGTTTTCCTGGTGTGTTACACCAACAGGCATTTGCAGCACTTACAGCGGGCGTAGTGTGCTTCCTGCAAAATATACTCCTGAAGCTAGGCCTTATTGCTGGTTTTCCCATCTCCCTGCAGGCCATTAGAATGTCTGGAAGGCAAACAAGGAGAGGCAGACCGTCAGGAGCCAATAAAAGAGGGCAAGCAGGCTCTGTGTCTAGAGACAACAGTGCTGGTCGTGGACACGGTGCATCGCCATCAGCACGTGGCCATGGGACACGCTTGTCCTACTTTTCGGCAGCTGGACGTGTTGAGCCGCATCATGCCGAAGACTTGGTAGAGTGGATGACCAAGCCCTCCTCATCCTCCTCATCCTCTCTCACCAAGGCTCAGGGTACAGGCAAAGCAGCTGCCAAAGCGTCCTCTTCCCTGGTATCAATGTCATCATCAGTCACTCCTTCCCTAGACCCACCATGTCCTCCTGAGGAGTCCCCCGAACTGTTTGAGCACAGTGTTGGGTACATGCTCCAGGAGGATGCCCAGCGTTTCGAAGGGTCTGATGATGATACCCAGCTAGAGGAAGGCAGTAGCGTGAGAGCAGAGAGAGGGGATGCTCAAGAAGGACACCAATCTGGCAGTCATGTTCCAGCAGCTGCAGCATACTGCCAGATTGGCTCCAGTGATGAGGAGGGAGGGGATGATGAGGTCACTGACTCCACGTGGGTGCCTAATAGGAGAGAGGAGGATGAGGAGGAGGCACATCTCCAACGAGGCAGGATGCCCTCGGGGGGGCAGCGTAAGGGCAGCACACCGACGGAATCACACCGCAGAGCTCCGCCTGTGCAGGGCGCTGCCTCTGCCCGTTATTCAAAAAGTTCTTTGGTGTGGGCCTTTTTTGAGTCGAGTGCATCAGATCGCACAGCTGCTGTTTGCAACATATGTCTCAAGCGTATATCGCGTGGCCAAAACATCAGCCGCTTGGGCACCACATGCTTGACCAGACATATGTTGACCTGCCATGCAGCTCGTTGGCAAGCCTACCTTAAAGACCCACACCAAAGAACAAAGCGGACCTCTCCTTGCACCGCATCAGCTGGGATCTCCAACCCCACTATACCTTCAGTCCTCTCTGAAACCTGCACTGAGAGGAATGAAGGTGTAGAATTAGGTGTGTCACAGCCAAGTACTTGCGGGCACTCTGCCAGCAGTACACCGACGTCTGATTCTAGCAGGCAAATTTCCCTGCCCCAGCTGCTGGACCGTCGAAAGAAGTTCACTCCCAGCCATCCACATGCCCAGCAGTTGAATGCTAGCTTGGCTAAATTGCTAGCGCTTTAAATGTTGTTACTTTCCTCCGTTGAGGATTTGGGGCTAATATTGTCCTCAGGGTTTTTTATTTTGTACTCCTAAAGCGAGATATATTTTTCTCTATGTCGGACGTAAAAGATATGTGCAATGTAACCGTTTATGTACCTCCTTGAACGCTGTACTGTGTTAAATTTAAATAAAAAGAGTTTTCAAAAAAAAAATTGCTAGCGCTTCAACTGCTGCCTTTTCAGTTGGTAGACTAGGCCCCCTTCCGTGAGTTTGTGCAATGTGCGGTTCCTCAGTGGCAGGTTCCCAAACGCCACTTTTTCTCACGGAAGGCGATTCCGGCTCTCTACCGGCATGTGGAAGGCAATGTCTTGGCCTCGCTGGACAGGGCGGTCAGCAGTAAGGTGCATATTACCGCTGACTCATGGTCCAGCAGGCATGGACAGGGACGTTACCTTTCTTTCACGGCCCATTGGGTCACTCTTTTGGCAGCTGGGAACGATGCAGGACAAGGTGCAGTAGTGTTGGAGGTTGTTCGGCCCCCACGCCTCCAAAATGCTACTACTGGTTGTGACACACCTCTCTCCTCCACCCCCTCCTCTTCTTCTTCCTCCATGGCCTCTTCCTGTGCTTTGTCCTCGGAACCAGCGGTGCACCGTAGGCGTTCAAGGGGCTACGCAAGTACGCAGGCAAAAAGATGCCATGCCGTGCTTGCGCTGGTGTGTTTGGGGGACAGGAGCCACACTGGGGCAGAGGTTCTGTCTGCTCTGCAGGGGCAGGCCGAGAGGTGGTTGACGCCACGCCAGCTTAAGCCAGGAATGGTGGTTTGCGACAATGGCACCAACCTCCTCTCCGCCCTCCGAGAGGGACAACTGACCCATGTGCCCTGTATGGCTCACGTCCTTAACCTGGTGGTGCAGCAGTTCTTGGGCAGGTACCCGGGCTTACAGGATGTCCTGAGGCAGGCCAGGAAAGTCTGTGTGCATTTCCACAGATCTTATAATGCCAGTGCTCGCCTGGCTGAGCTGCAAAAGGAGTTGAACCTGCCCAAGAACCGCCTTATATGTGACATGCCCACCAGGTGGAACTCAACGTTGGCCATGCTGCAGCGGCTGCACACGCAGCAGAGGGCCATCAATGAGTACCTGTGCGACTACGGCACCAGGACAGGGTCAGGGGAGCTCGGGTTTTTTTCACCACGCCAGTGGGGCATGGTCAGGGATGCATGCACTGTCCTGGCACCATTTCAGGAGGCCACGAGGATGGTGAGCAGTGACAGTGCATGCATCAGTGACACTGTACCTCTTGTCCACCTGTTGGAACATACGCTGCGTGGAATAATGGACAGGGCACTTGAGGCAGAACAGAGGCAGGAAGAGGAGGACTTCCTTGCCTCTCAAGGCCCCCTTTACCCAGACAGTGTTCCTTCTGTCCCACCCATCGCGCAGGAAGAGGACGAGGAGGAGGATTGTGTCAGCATGGAGGTGGAGCCTGGCACTCAGCATCATCAGCAGCAGTCTTTTAGGGATGATTTACAGTCCCAAGAAACCCGTGGACTTGTACGTGGCTGGGAGGAGGTGGCTGCGGATCATGTCGTCCTTAGTGACCCAAAGGACTCCGGACCGAATGCCTCAGCTAACCTACGCTGCATGGCCTCCCTGATCCTGCAAAGTCTGCGGAAGGATCCTCGTATTCTTCGGATCAAGGAGAGGGACCATTACTGGCTGGCCACTCTCCTTGATCCACGGTACAAGGGTAAGCTTGCGGACCTTATCTTACCATCGCAGAGGGAGCAGAGGATGAGACAACTCTGGGAGGCCTTGCAGAAAGGTCTGTGCAACGCGTTACCAGAGACTGGGAGGTTACAAACTCCTGGTCCTGGACAACGAGTTGCTGAGGCTTCGGTCAGTCAAAGAAGGAGCGGTGGGGAAGGTGGCCGTCTGACCGATGCGTTCAGAGAATTCTTTAGTCCGCAGCCCCATGGTATGATCGGTTCCAGCAACCATTGCCAGCGTCTGATATACATGGTGCAGGAATACCTAGGGGCAAGGTCAGACTTGGACACCTTCCCCACCGAATATCCTCTGGCTTACTGGGTCTTGAGGATGGATCACTGGCCAGAGCTTGCACAGTATGCAATTGAGCTACTGGCCTGTCCTGCATCCAGCGTTCTTTCAGAACGCACATTCAGTGCTGCTGGATGATTTGTCACGGATCACAGGGTGCGCCTGTCCACCGACTCGGTTGATCGACTGACTTTCATAAAGATGAACCAGTCTTGGATCACCACCAGCTACCAAACACCTGAAGCTGATATAACAGACTAATTTATTTTCAAATGTCACATCCCTTCAAGACTGATGCTGATGCTGAGTGACTGTCCTGTTATGTTGACTGACTGTCCTCCTCCTCCTCAATGATCCGATTGATGATGATAGCTTGGAAGAACATTTTTGTTTCTGGGTGCCGCCACCAGTGCCTAAGGCCCAATTTTTCAGCCCCTGTTTAACAGGGGCATGTAATTACAATTTTTTATGCAATGCTTTGCAGCAGGGCTCATTCCTGCACTCCAACTAGAGTATCTGGGAGAGGTTGCAGTGTCGTGGGACCAGCACCAGTGCCTAAGGCCCAATTTTTCAGCCCCTGTTTAACAGGGGCGTGTAATTACAATTTTTGATGCAATACTTTGCAACAGGGCTCATTGCTGTGCTCCAAGTACAGTATCTGTGAGGGGTTGCAGTGTTGTGGCACCAGTGCCTAAGGCCCAATTTTTCTGCCCCTGTTTAACAGGGGCATGTAATTACAATTCTTGATCTAATAATTCACAGCAGGGCCCATTCCTGCGCCCACCAAGAGTAGCTGTGAGGCCTTACAGTGTTGTGTCAACACCACCACCACCACCAAAGGCCCAATTTTTCAGCTCCTGTTCAACAGGGGCATGCAATTACAATTCTTGATCTAATAATTCACAGCAGGGCCCATTCATGCGCCCACCAAGAGTAACTGTGAGGGCTTACAGTGTTGTGGCAACACCAACATATAAGGGGCAAATTTCAGCAGAGTATATAGGGCAGGCCCCTACTTTCAAACATCCAACTTACAAACGACTCCTACTTGCAAACGGAAGGAGACAAGAGGAAGTGAGAGGAAATCTACAAAATATGGGAAAAAGGTGTCTCCTCTCTACTGATGCTTTATCACCAATCCTTGTTTCAATAAAAACCCCACTTTTCAAAAACATTTGTCATTGGGACGGAAAGTGAGGTGAAATGTTCTGAACAGGGGCACAGACAGCAAAACAAATGTTACAGGGGTGATAACCCTTCCCTATGTTTTCCAAAAAGCTTAAAAATAGATTTTTTTGCCTGGAGCTACACTTAAACAATGTACCTGTTCAAAATTACAAACAGATTCTACATAAGAACCAACCTACAGTCCCTGTCTTGTATGCACCGCCTGTATACGGCTGTTCAGAGTATATAGGGCCTTTTTTATTTTGTGTGCAGGGTTCCCCTTAATATCCATACAAGCCCCAAAGGGGCTGGTAATGGGCTGGGGTAGGGGGAGGGGGGGTGATGGGGTAGCTATGCCATTTTTCTTAAAGATTTTCATCCATATTACCGGGACCAGACATTACATTAACCACTTCGCACCAGGGCCAATTCTGACACTTCGCTCCTACATGTAAAAAGCCTAATTTTTTTGCTAGAAAATTACATATAACCCCCAAACAATATATATGTTTTTTTAGCAAAGACCCTAGAGAATACAATGGCGGTCATTGCAACTTTTTATCTCGCACGGTATTTGCGCAATAATTTTTCAAACACATTTAAAAAAAAAAAAAAACGGTGTCATGAATTAAAAAATATTAAAACATTAAAGTTAGCCCAATTTTTTTGCATAATGTGAAAGATGAAGTTACGCCGAGTAAATAGATACCTAACATGTCACCCTTCAAAATTGCACACGCTCGTGGAATGGCGCCAAACTTCGGTACTTAAACATCCTCATGGGCGACGCTTTAAAAAATTTTACTGGTCACATGTTTTGAGTTACAGAGGAGGTCTAGGACTAGAATTATTGCTCTCACTCTAACGTTTGCTGCGATACCTTACATGTGTGTTCTGAACACCGTTTTCATATGTGGGCGGGACTTACGTATGCGTTCGCTTCTGCGTATGAGCTACCGGGGACAGGGGCGCTTTACATTTTTTTTTTTTTTATTTATTGTTAATTTTACTTTAACCTTTTTAATTTGACACTTAAAAAAAAAAAAAAAGATCACTTTTATTCCTATTACAAGGAATGTAAACATCCTTTGTAATAGGAATAAGCATGACAGGTCCTCTTTACAGTGAGATATGGGGTCAATAAGACCCCACATCTCACCTCTAGGCTGAGAAGCCTGAAATAAAAAAAATTAAAAAACGATCACCGCTTCCTAGCTGAAGCGGCGCCGTTTTTTTGAATGCAGAGGCCGGGCGTGACGTCATAACATTGCGCCCGGCCTCCGAACGATCATAGAGACTCCGGCGACCATCTGGTCCGCCGGAAATCTCTATTGTAAGAAGCTGGGGCCGGCGGATCCTGTCACCGACTCACCGATCGCTCAGGTGAGTCGGTAGAAGCACCGGCGGGAGGGGGGGACGTCCCCTCTCGCCGCCTGTAAGAACGATCAAGCGGCGGAACAGCCGCTATGATCATTCTTACGGTACACAGAATCGCCGGCTCTAAAAAATGATATCTGAATGATACCTGTAGCTGCAGGCATCATTCAGATATTCCGGCTCAAACTCAAGGACGTCCATGGACGTCCTTGGGTGCGAAGTGGTTAAAGCCGCAAGCAGCTTTAAATGGCTTTTTTTCCTTTAGAAATGTAATTTTGTGCAGGGACAGTTCTAAACACGGGAAACACGTGCCACTTCAAAGGCATAATTTAGACACCCCCCAGGTACGATATTTAAAGGAATATTTGACTTTTTTTTTTTCACTTTATGCATCATTAAAATGACTGCTCCCGAAAAACGGCCGTTTTTAAAACTTCTTTTTGCATTGATACATGTCCCTTGGTGCAGAACTTGGGTTCCCAAACCCTTTTTAGGACAATAACATGCATAATAGTCGTTATAATTAGCACTTTAGATTTCGAACGTTCGCATCCATTGTATTTAATAGGGTTCTAACGTTCGTGCGAACTTTCGGTCCGTTCGCGGGTTCTGGTGCGAACCGAACCCGGGGGTTTAAGCTCATCCCTACTAAGCGCTGGTAAACTTGCTGCAATAAGGGGTGGACCCTTGTTGTCAAGGTATCCTGCTCTTCAACCAGAGGGGTCAACAGTCTCCTTACTAAGTCAGTGTTGGTCCCTATAATCAGGGAGCTCTTGTTGGCCCCAGGTGGCCGAGGACAGACCACAGCCAGAGTGTCAAACGTCTCTGTTCCTCCTGCCACTGAGGGATCAAAGGTGAGTCTGATCGGGATGTATCCATCATAGGGGAAGCTCTGCGTTCCAATGCCCCATATCTCCAGGTCTTCCAGCTTCTGTAGTGGTAAATGGCGGAGGTGCCTATTGTAGAAATCACTATACAGGAGGGTCACCTGGGCTCCTGTACCGAGAAAGGCCTTTGTGTAGATTCCTTCTACCTGGATTGAGATCATTGGAGAGGGCCCTACTAGTTTGTCTGGAATTTTCCGTGGAGGGGTCTTCTTGGCAGGTTCTGTAATTTGTATCTTTACTTCTTTCTTTCTCCGGCTTTTCCGGGGCTTCGATCCTTGTGGAGCCTGGTGTGCATTGATCTCCCGCCTTTGAGTATTTTGGAATTTGGAGTGGGAAGTACCAAGCTATCCAGAGGCGGCAGCAGGGGTGTTTGGTAGAGGTTTAGGCCCCTGTCGCTGTCTCTTTTTCTTGTTGCTTTTGGAGCTGGCTGTCACTGATGTGCACCCGGTTGACTCCTTCACCGGGGCCCTCTGAAGTTTTCCGCCGGCTTGCGGGATGGTGTGGAAGCTTTCCTCGGGCTGGGACACACCTGTCGATAGTACCCAGTTCCTCCACAATTGAAGTAGACATCTTCATCCCTTGTGCTCCTAGGTGGGGGAGTAGATACAGTTTGAGTCACCTTGGTTTCTGTGCCTTCTCCCTTCCCGGTCTCTGAGACCTTGGCCATAAGTGAAATCAACATCTCCATAACTTGTGCCATTTGGGACTTTAGAGTAGCTACCTCAGAGTCCTGTTCATGAGTCATTGCCGACCTAACTCCAGCAAAGGGGGTAGAGTTCGGTGGAGTAGTTGACTGTTGATCATTCAGCAGTGCTTCTTCATCTCTTACCACCCGGATGAGGTCAGGGTAGCTCATTGACATGACACCCCCAGAGGTCTTCAAATGGAGCCAGACTGGATCAGAGTGCAAGGCTCCTCCTTAAAATTTGTTGCATCCTGGCTTGATCTATGGCAGAGGGTTCCATTCCTTTTTTTAGCACAATCTGACATAACATCTTGTTCAACCTTCGGATGTACTCAGTAAGGCATTCCCCTGGCTGTTGGAGAGTGTGTTTGAATTGATATGTCAGCTCACCTGCCTTCTCCAGTCACCCGAACTCCTCTTGCAGCATAACCAAGTAATCATAGGCTGTACATGTGGCATTACTGAACCTCAGATTCTTGACAGCTTCTGCAGCAGCTCCTCGCAGACTCTCACTTATACATTGTTTCTTTTGGGCCTCTGGTAGTTCCCATCCTTCTAGAGCTTGCATGGCTTGCTCTATCCAGACATCAAACTCTTCCTCACCGACTGGCACAGGCTGTTTCCCTGAGAAGATCCTCAGCTTCCTGTACCCAGCTTCCACATACACTGTGTTACTTTTCTGGCATTTTGACACAAAGACTCCCAGGGCGTTAAGAAGTTCTGGCCCAATCATGATCAAGGGTGGAGTGGAGGCTATTGGTCCTCAGGTCTGCTCCCCCGGAGAAGGTGTGGCGTGGTCTCCGCCTGGAACTTTCGGGTGCACTATCTGGAGTTTTGACTTGTCTCCTAAGGGGAAACTCTTCCTCTTGAAACTATCCGGTACTCCCTCTTTCCACTCTAGCAGGGTATGAGTGCTATAAGCTTCCTGATCCGGCCTGAGAGCGACTACCCACGTTCTCCTATGTGGGGACAATACCTTCATGATGTTAGCCACCTTCTTCTTATCCCAATGTCCTCCAGGAAGCTCAATGGCTACACTTGCGCTTCAGCGGACGCCCTCTCTTTCACACCATTGGACTACAATAAAGGGGTCCATATTGATAGGGACAAGGGTCCTGCCTGGGGAAAGTTGATTTCAGAGTAACAGGATCCCGGACGAGCCCCCACGTGTAGCACTACCCCCGAAGGAGCTGCTGGTTTTGTTTGGGTCTGCCCTCTTATTCTCAACCCCTTAACTGGCTCGACCCCTCCCTTGGCACAACTGGTAATGAAAAGAATTGTAATACCCACTGACTATTGGGAAACACAATTCTGCATATATTACCACAGTAAATTACACATATATGTTACCTTTCTCCGTTGAGGTCTTTCAGGCTAACAAAAGTGCATCACACAGGTTTTATACTTAACCAAAAAATAAAATTTACTTAATTAGAGATAAGAAAACAGGTTAAGACATTTACAGTATGTACTTTCAGTTGACTCTGCAGGGCCCTGCAAGAGTCAATAATATGAATAAGACAATAGTTTTACACAATGTTAATGCCAACTTTCTATGAATAAAAATCCTATGCTCGCGAGCTCCCCCTAGTGGGCAATACCACCCTGTGTATCGTCACTGTTAATTCCAGTCAAGCCTGACTAAGATTAGTGAACAAATTCTTCAATGGTGGGAGTCTTCGCTAGCAAATGTTGGTGCACATACTATTTGTAATCCAATGGGTGTTAAAGGAAGAACTGAACTCCCGCAATGCTTTTGGGAGTGTGAAACTCTCAGGCGGTGCAAACGCCAACTTCAAACTGCGCACTACCACACGATGCAATATGTTCCGGTGCATGGCGCACTACTCTAATGGTGATGGGCCTCAAAAGTAACAGGCCTATACAATAGTTGATGAATATGGGCAAGTGCCCGCTCACCCAAACAGGCCCAGTCCGCCTGGCACGATCCACTGTCGGTACCTCGATCGGCGACCTCTCCGCAACGTACACTCTCCGGTCCCTCTCACAGCCACTGTAGATGTCGGTTGGTTGATGACTCCGGTCTCTGGGAAGCGCAAGCTGGTCACACGGAAAGAGATCCCTCTCTGGTTTGGTGATCCTCCGCGAAACTACAGGCTCAGGCTTTGGGCCTACTTACTTCGGCAGCAGGCCTCACGCAGACTTCCTGCTTGGTTGAGGGCGAAGTCCAGAGAGACTGAGTGCGGCTCCGCCCATCCTTTAAGTAACCTCCCCCAACAGGCTGCACGGTGGTTGTGATGAATTCTGGGAGTACAGCTGCACTGTGGATACTGTAGTCTATTGGATATCCATGGCAATGGAGTCCCCCTCTCCCTGTAAACAAGTTCAACAATGCATCACTGAACATAAGTAAACAAACAGTCTATAGAGTTGTAACTGGAACACCGGAGGGAGTTTTGGGGTATACTCCATATAACAATAGTCTATTACAGTAGAACCCCGCTATATATATATATATTTTTTTTTTTTTCTCACTGTGGATATTTTGATGTTTACTTCAATATTTTAGTATTTCTTTCACTGTGCACTTGCTTGACAACCAGTATTTCATTTATATATTTATATATTTTTTTATCATTTTATTCTTTGTTTGGGAATACAAGTTGCTCCAACATTCACTCGCACATTGCTCACGGCAATTATATATTTTTTTTTCAGTGAGTGATGTATCACATAGCGCTGCATTTGTTTCTTTTTAATATTTCCCTATCCCCTGTGTTGGATTTTGGGGTCCCCATGCAATTTTTTCCAACATTCCAAAAGGCAAATGTCATATAGAGGCAACTTGCATTTTTTATAAGTCACTTTTGCAGTAGTACATCCTAAGGCCCCATGCACACGGGGCATTTTTACAGCCGCGTTTTTTACAGCTTAAAAACGCCTGTCCATGTTTTGTAAACATTTTTTGACCTTTTTAAAAAAAAAAATGCTGGAGCTCAAAAACGCAATTGCGGCGTTTTTGCGCGTTTAATAGCGTTGGGCATTTTTGCAGCTCGAACCTGGAGCTCCAGAACGCACTGGTCTTGTTTTTTTTTGTGTGCATGGGGCCTAAAGAAGCAACACTTCACAGGTAGGTTTGGCGTATTCCCCACATTAAAGGAATTTTGCATTTTTAATGTTTCACTTTAAGCAATATTAAAAAGAACTGTTCCCCACTAAACAGAATTGTAACTTTGTTTGTATCGGTACATGTCCCCAGGGGACTGCATGCTGTTTTTCTTTTACTGTCAATTCTTTTGTTTACATTCTGACAGCAGGGGTGGTTGTTAGGATGCTGGCAAATGACAGCTCCTTAACAACCAGAATCCTGGAGTTGAACTGTCACATTTAGCAGCGGCATGAATATCTCCGCTAAACGTTTCAATCCCCGCTGCACCTTGAGGTTCAGTCTGCAGTAAACTAAAGTGAGTATAAAGCTTAAGCCTAAACATGTTTTACCTTAATTCACTCCTTGCATTAAGGTAGAAAATGTTTAGGTAGTAGTATCCCCCCCCCCTCACCCTTAAATGAGCCCTCGTTCAATTCAGCTCTGTGCCCATCTGCAGTGGCTCTCTCGCCTCACTTCCTGGTCTTACAGGCTTTGCTAAGGCAACGGAAGCCATTGGCTCCAGCTGCAGTCAGTCAAATCCTGTGACGAGGTGTGAGGGTGGGGCCAACCCACAGGGCCGCCATTAGGAATTTTGGGGCCCCTTACACAGCTTCAGGCATGGGCCCCCCTGGAGCAGAGGAGAACGGGGGGGCGGGTGCTGCCGCCGCAAATTGAGAAGCGGGGGGGTGCCACGAATTGAGAAGCGGGGGGTGCAGCCGCCACAAATTGTTAAGGTCGGGGGGGCTTTGGGTGCTGACAAACACACAAAAAAGGGGGGGTTGCCATCCGGGGCCCTGGGGACCTCACAAAAAAATTATAAATTTTTTTTTATAAAAAAATAAAAATAAAAATATAGTTTTTTTTTATAAAAATAAAAAGAAGGGAGGTTGCCATCTGGGGCCCTGGGGACCTCCGGGCCTCTGGTAACCTCTGTGCCCCTTAAAAAAATAAATAAATAACATAAATAAATAAATAAAAAAAAAAATTAATTATAAAAAATTATTAAAAAAATGGGGGTTGACATTCGGGGCCCTGAGGAACTCCGGGCCCCTGGGGACCTTTGGGCCCGTTACAAAAAAAAGAAAAAAGGGGGGCATCCGGGCCCCTGGGGACCTCCAGGCCCCTTACAGGTGTACTGCCTGTACCCCCCTGATGGCGGCCCTGCCAACCCATGCCATCTGTGTCTATAGATTCAAGCATGTGTCTACAGTATACAGTATACCAAAATAGAAACTAAAGCGGAGGTTCACCCACATATTTAACTTTAAGATCATTATTTCCTCTTATCACCTAAAAAATAATAGCACTAACCTTTTTTTTTTTTTTTTTAAGTAGTTTTGCCTTTATCTTCTATATTTATTCTTACTTCCGGATTTACTCCCGCGGGAGTAGGCGTGTCCTTTACTATGCTCCTATTCTCGCAGTGGATCCTGGGAGCAAATTGTCCTGCTTCCGAGGACTACAATGTACCCTCCTTAGAGTCAGATCTCACGATAAGTGTATCGTCACGTGACTCGTCTAGCCGGTCATGTGACGGGGGCGGATCTAATTCCGCCATTTTAGATAAGGGAACGCAGGTGTATTTTGCCATTATACATCTGCAGACACGAGGTAAAGGACGGCATACAAATCCTCTGAACGAAAAATTTGATTATAGATATCTGTTCGCAAATTACTTGATAAGGTAAGCAATTTTAATTTTATACATATATGTTCAATGTATATATATATTTTCATTCATTTTAATATATTTTACTTTTTTTTTAAGGTAATTTTTATTCGTTCGTTTGTAAAGAAAGGAACAGATAATCAGTTTTTTCCACGTTTTCTTGCATATATTTACAGGTATGTATATTGATCCCATTTATATAAATATCTACTTTAAAATGTATTAAATGTTATAAATTGTTATATTTATATATTTTATTGCTGTTTTCTTGACTATAATATTTTAAATATTATTGATAATATATATATTAATAGCTTATTAAAATAAAATCTATAAATATATTTTTTTTTCTAGATTGTTTAACTGGTATTACAACTTCGATTTCTCATATTACTTTATCATACGCCATTTAATCAGGTAAGATAATATATATTTTTTTATCATGTATGTATATATATATATATATATATATATATATATATATATATATGTGTTGTTGTGATTACCCATGTATGTATATTTAAAATATTTTGTGTGTGTGTGTGCGTGCGTTTACATTAAATCATTTTTTTCTACTTTATCTTTAAAAAACAAATATATATATATATATATATATATATATATTTTTTTTTTTTTATCAAGAAATAAAAAAAAATCATATTCTTTTAATAATTTAAAAAAAAATATATATATAATATTCTTCTTATAGATCAAATTTATAATTTTTTTTTATTAAAAATTTTATATAAATTTTGTACGTGTTTGTCATGTGGAGAATGTGTGTAGTTTTAGAAGGTATATTTTGTGCGTGTGTGTGTGTGTTTTTGTGTGTGTTTATATATATATATATATATATATATATATATATATATATATATATATATATATATAAATCAAAATATGTGTGTGTGTGTGTGTATGTGTATATATATTTATGTATATACACGTCTCACTTTGCTTCTAATATAACAAATATATTATATATCACATCTTATAAAAACACAAAAAAATTTAGTTTAATACAACATTAAATTTTATTATATTTTTTTTATTTCCTAGATTACACAAGACAAGTTGATTTGAATTTTTCAAACCCATGCAAGAATATCTTATTAGTACTCTTGGTATATTTTGTGTTTTTTAATTTTTATTTTTTTATTTCTCCTTCATTCCCTTTCTTTATCCATCTATCCCTCTTTCTCTCACTCTATCTCTCTTACTCTCTCTTGCTCTACCTTTTTCCCTTTTTTTTTCCTCCCTCATTCCCTCTCTCTCTCCCTCATTCCCTCTTTCTCTCCCTCTATCCCTCTTTCTCTATCATTCTCTCTTTTCCTCTCTCTCTCTTTCTCTATTTCTATCCCTCTTACTCTCCCTCTATATTCCACTTTCTCTCCTTATATCACTCCCTCTTTCTCTCTCTTTCTCCCTCGACTTTTTTCCTTTTTTTTCCTCCCTCATTCTCTCTCTCTCTCTCTCTCTCTCTCCCTCATTTCCACTCTCTTCCTCTATCACTCCCTCTTTCCCTTTCTCTCTTTCTCTCTCTCCCTCTACTTTTTTTTTTTTTTTTTCGTCCCTCATTCCCTCTCTCTCCCTCATTTCCTCTCTTTCCCTTTATCACTCCCTCTTTCCCTTTCTCCCTTTCTCTCTCTTGCTCTACCTTTTTTTCCCTTTTTTTCCCTTCATCATTCTCTCTCTCCCTCATTTCCTCTCTCTCCCTCTATCACTCCCTCTTTCCCTTTCTCCCTTTCTCTCTCTTGCTCTACCTTTTTCCCTTAGTTTCCCTCCCTAATTCCCTCTATCTCTCTTTCTCTATCACTCCCTTTTTTCCTCTCTCTCTCTCTTTCTCTCTTTCTATCCCTCTTACTCTCCCTCTATCTTCCACGTTCTCTCCTTATATCACTCCCTCTTTCTCTCTCTCTCTACTTTTTTCCTTTTTTTTCGTCCCTCATTCCCTCTCTCTCCCTCATTTCCTCTCTCTCCCTCTATCACTCCCTCTTTCCCTTTCTCCCTTTCTCTCTCTTGCTCTACCTTTTTCCCTTTGTTTCCCTCCCTCATTCCCTCTATCTCTCTTTCTCTATCACTCCCTCTTTCCCTTTCTCCCTTTCTCTCTCTTGCTCTACCTTTTTCCCTTTGTTTCCCTCCCTCATTCCCTCTATCTCTCTTTCTCTATCACTCCCTTTTTTCCTCTCTCTCTCTCTTTCTCTCTTTCTATCCCTCTTACTCTCCCTCTATCTTCCACGTTCTCTCCTTATATCACTCCCTCTTTCTCTCTCTCTACTTTTTTCCTTTTTTTTCGTCCCTCATTCCCTCTCTCTCCCTCATTTCCTCTCTCTCCCTCTATCACTCCCTCTTTCCCTTTCTCCCTTTCTCTCTCTTGCTCTACCTTTTTCCCTTTGTTTCCCTCCCTCATTCCCTCTATCTCTCTTTCTCTATCACTCCCTTTTTTCCTCTCTCTCTCTCTTTCTCTCTTTCTATCCCTCTTACTCTCCTATCTTCCACGTTCTCTCCTTATATCACTCCCTCTTTCTCTCTCTCTACTTTTTTCCTTTTTTTTCGTCCCTCATTCCCTCTCTCTCCCTCATTTCCTCTCTCTCCCTCTATCACTCCCTCTTTCCCTTTCTCCCTTTCTCTCTCTTGCTCTACCTTTTTCCCTTTGTTTCCCTCCCTCATTCCCTCTATCTCTCTTTCTCTATCACTCCCTCTTTCCCTTTCTCCCTTTCTCTCTCTTGCTCTACCTTTTTCCCTTTGTTTCCCTCCCTCATTCCCTCTATCTCTCTTTCTCTATCACTCCCTTTTTTCCTCTCTCTCTCTCTTTCTCTCTTTCTATCCCTCTTACTCTCCTTCTATCTTCCACGTTCTCTCCTTATATCACTCCCTCTTTCTCTCTCTCTACTTTTTTCCTTTTTTTTCGTCCCTCATTCCCTCTCTCTCCCTCATTTCCTCTCTCTCCCTCTATCACTCCCTCTTTCCCTTTCTCCCTTTCTCTCTCTTGCTCTACCTTTTTCCCTTTGTTTCCCTCCCTCATTCCCTCTATCTCTCTTTCTCTATCACTCCCTTTTTTCCTCTCTCTCTCTCTTTCTCTCTTTCTATCCCTCTTACTCTCCTTCTATCTTCCACGTTCTCTCCTTATATCACTCCCTCTTTCTCTCTCTCTACTTTTTTCCTTTTTTTTCGTCCCTCATTCCCTCTTTCTCCCTCATTTCCTCTCTCTCCCTCTATCACTCCCTCTTTCCCTTTCTCCCTTTCTCTCTCTTGCTCTACCTTTTTCCCTTTGTTTCCCTCCCTCATTCCCTCTATCTCTCTTTCTCTATCACTCCCTCTTTCCCTTTCTCCCTTTCTCTCTCTTGCTCTACCTTTTTCCCTTTGTTTCCCTCCCTCATTCCCTCTATCTCTCTTTCTCTATCACTCCCTTTTTTCCTCTCTCTCTCTCTCTCTTTCTCTCTTTCTATCCCTCTTACTCTCCCTCTATCTTCCACGTTCTCTCCCTCTTTCTCTCTCTCTACTTTTTTCCTTTTTTTTTCGTCCCTCATTCCCTCTCTCTCCCTCATTTCCTCTCTCTCCCTCTATCACTCCCTCTTTCCCTTTCTCCCTTTCTCTCTCTTGCTCTACCTTTTTCCCTTTGTTTCCCTCCCTCATTCCCTCTATCTCTCTTTCTCTATCACTCCCTTTTTTCCTCTCTCTCTCTCTTTCTCTCTTTCTATCCCTCTTACTCTCCTTCTATCTTCCACGTTCTCTCCTTATATCACTCCCTCTTTCTCTCTCTCTACTTTTTTCCTTTTTTTTCGTCCCTCATTCCCTCTCTCTCCCTCATTTCCTCTCTCTCCCTCTATCACTCCCTCTTTCCCTTTCTCCCTTTCTCTCTCTTGCTCTACCTTTTTCCCTTTGTTTCCCTCCCTCATTCCCTCTATCTCTCTTTCTCTATCACTCCCTCTTTCCCTTTCTCCCTTTCTCTCTCTTGCTCTACCTTTTTCCCTTTGTTTCCCTCCCTCATTCCCTCTATCTCTCTTTCTCTATCACTCCCTTTTTTCCTCTCTCTCTCTCTTTCTCTCTTTCTATCCCTCTTACTCTGCCTCTATCTTCCACGTTCTCTCCTTATATCACTCCCTCTTTCTCTCTCTCTACTTTTTTCCTTTTTTTTCGTCCCTCATTCCCTCTCTCTCCCTCATTTCCTCTCTCTCCCTCTATCACTCCCTCTTTCCCTTTCTCCCTTTCTCTCTCTTGCTCTACCTTTTTCCCTTTGTTTCCCTTCCTCATTCCCTCTATCTCTCTTTCTCTATCACTCCCTTTTTCCCTTTCTCCCTTTCTCTCTCTTGCTCTACCTTTTTCTCTTTTTTTCCTCCCTCATTCTCTCTCTCTCTCCCCCTCTCCCCCCTCTCTCCCTCTCCCCCCCTCTCTCTCTCCCCCCCTCTCTCTCCCTTTACCTCTTCCTCTTTCTCTTTCCCTCTGTACCTCTCTCCCTCTTTTCCTCTATGTAACCCTATCTCTCTCTTTTCCTCTATGTAACCCTCTCTCTCTTTTCCTCTATGTAACCCTCTCTATCTTTCTCTATAGGTCTCTTGCTGTATTTATACATTTTTCTTATTTTTTACTTTTATTTATCTTTTCTTTTTTTTTTTTGGGATTCTCTATTTAATAATAATAATAATAATAATATATTATTTAACAATTATTATTTGTTTATATCACTACTTAAATTAAAATAAAGATATATTATATTATGAAATTAAAGCGTTGTTGTCTTTTGTTTAGTTGAATACACATATATATGTTTATTTTAGCTAGTCCAAATAATTAATTTTATTATTTTTAATTATTTAAAAATAATAACAGAGAGATAATAATGTAATCAATTGAATATTTTATTGATTGCTTTTTTTTTAGTACACAGCCATTAACATGAATAAAATAAATTGTTGATTTATAGTAATATTTATTTATTATATAACATTTTACTAAATACATACCCAAACTTCTTAATGGATATTTTGTTCTTCACTAACTATAATTTTTTATATAAGCAGTAGAAATGCCAGGATGCATGGCAAAATTTTGTTCAAACTGCACTACTCCCAGAAATAAAGAAACAAAAATAAGTTATTTTGCTTTTCCGAAAGAGGAACAGCAAATCAAAATATGGCTGCGCAATGCTGGAATGGACACAGGAATGATAGAAGAATATATTCCAATTATCAAAGCGGACATTCGTTCTGATATTTATCGTATGTGTTCTTCACATTTTGAAAGTGAGTGCTTTATTATGAGGGGAAGTCAAAGGAGATTAAGTCCTCAATCTGTTCCCACCATATTTAATGAAACAGGAACAACAGAAAAAACTGGAAATAAATGGCTTAATAGATTGAAAAAAATATGGATGACACAACACATGAAGGCTGGAACCTCTCAGACAGCCGTGGGCAGTGATACATGTACTTGCCAATGTCATGTTAGTAGTCAATCTAAACATGTGACAAACAACGACGCCTGCACACAAACTGGCCTTGGACATTGTGAATTTGTGGAATCGGAAGGTACAAGTGATACAATTTTTTTAGAACATTCGTATTGTAGCAAAGAGGATCTTTTAATGACACCACTTCTAGTGTCAACACCACAAAGTCATCAAAAGACAACAGAAGTTCAATCGGTGATCTCTTTTTCGCCCGCTTTACCTGTCTTGTCTACCCCTTCACTAATACCAAGAAAAAGTAAATCGGCCTTCAACCCGTATGTTGAAAGTCCAGAAGTTGGGACTAAAAGAAAATTGGCTTATCTGGAGGATCCGAGCTTTCACGAGTCAGATTGTGATACACCCCAAAAAGGCGATCATAGTCTTTGTGAAAGTGAGGTGGAAATTGAAACAGAAGATGCACTTCCTCATCCCTTGAATTTGGTGAAAGAGAACAAATTTATTGTTTTCGAAAGCTGCCTTGATAAACTACTTTATGCGATGATTTGCCCTGAACCTGGCTGTTTTTCTAAAATCAGAAAGATTGAGAAAAAATTTATTGGCACAATGATTTCAGTTCACTCGATCTGTACAGATTTTCACCGTTCAAAACTTTGGGAAAGCCAGCCCAAAATTAAACATTATTCGGCTGGTAATATTTTGCTTTCTGGGGCTGTAACTTTAACCGGAGGAAGCTACGCAAAAGTTAGAGAAATGTTTGATCTCTGTGGCATACAAATGTTTGGAAAAACTTCTTTCCACAGAGCTCAAAATGCATTTGTTTTTAAAGCAATTGACCATAGTTGGCAAACTATGATTTCTAATGTCAATGAGGAATTGTTAGGAAAACCAGTGTTCTTGTTAGGGGATGGGCAATGTGATAGCCCAGGGTTTTCAGCAAAGTATTCTACATACACGTTCATGGATTTTATTTCAAAGAAAATTGTGGACTTTGAACTAGTGCAGGTGTCACAGACCACTTCTTCTGTTGCGATGGAGAAGTTTGGATTTATCAAATGTTTAGATCGCATAATTGACAATGGATTGGATGTTCAATTTGTGGGAACGGATCGACACACTGGTATTCGAAAATTACTTTCGACAAACGAAAAATACAAAAACATAAACCATCAATTTGATATGTGGCATTACGTGAAAAATATACGAAGAAAATTGATGCAAATTTCCAAAAAAAAATAAACCGTGCAATTTTACCATGGATTGGACCCATTTTGCTGCATTTCTATATTTGTAGTAGACATTGTGAGGGAGACGAGAAGGTTTTCAGAGAGCTTTGGCAATCTCTACTATATCATGTAGTAAATGTTCATGAATGGGAAATTGACGGTGTACAGCACAAATGCTTACACGATCCACTCAGTGTGGATTCTCATCCTGTTCCCTGGATAAGCAAAAACACACCTGCATTTCATTCATTGTCCACAATTGTCTTGGATAGTCAATTGGATAAAGACATAAAGCATCTAACTTTTTTTTGTCAGACAGGGGTTATTGAAACATACCACAGTATGATTCTTAAATATCGGCCCAAAAGAATTCATTACAGATTTGATTCCATGGAAGCAAGGACAAAATTGGCTGCTTTATGCCACAATCACAATGTGGTACGAAACCCCGCTCTGACCAAAAAAAAGATGAAAGTGGCCAAGAATTTCTTGTTGAACGTAAAAATCTGGAATTTCCAAGAGGTAGAAAAAAATGGGTTGTCCGTAATGTTTTTGAAAACATGAATAACGAACATCTTTACATTATGCTATCCGACATGATTAGCATTGTTGAGGGTACACTTATTTGTTCTTGGGAATCCAAAAACAAACTCATGCCAAGGAACATTGCCCCAATTGAAAGGCCTGAAACAAGTGTGGCAGTAAAGGAACACATGTCACGATTTCCAAAAGTTGCTAAATAAGCATACAAATATGTAATTTTTGGTGTAAATATCTGTATAGTTTGCTATGTTAAAATAAACAATATAATATACCGGTAAATGTAAATATTTTTTTTTATTATTATAAATGGATTTCTACAGTTTACATGGTTTTTATTTAGAAAAAATAAACATTTTTGCTTTGGAAAATTTTTGTGTTTATTTTCAGGATTATTAATAATATTTAACAAGTCTGTACATAGTCTATAACTGTAGCAAATTAAACTTTAAAAATAATTAACCAAATTTCTCTACTCTACTTTTTTTTTATTTAGCTAAAATAAATTTTTTAGAATTTTAATAAAATATTAATAAACATTATATATATATACACACAACTATATATAATATATATATATATTATTAAATATATATATATATATACATATATACACACACACACATAATAAATTAATCCATGTTTATATACGTGTGTGTGTGTGTGTGTGTATATATATATATATATATATATATATATATATATATATAAAAATATTTAATTATATATATATATATATATATATATATATATATATATATATATATATATATATATATTTAAATATTTTTATATATATATATATATATATATACACATATATATATATATATACATATATACACACACACATAATAAATTAATCCATGTTTATATACGTGTGTGTATATATATATATATATATATATATATATATATATATATATATACACACACACACACACACACGTATATAAACATGGATTAATTTATTATGTGTGTGTGTATGTGTATATATATATATATATATAAAAATATTTAATTACACACACATTATATATATATATATATATATATATATATATATATATAATTAAATATTTTTATGTAATTAAATATTTTTATATATATATATATATATATATATATATATAAAAATATGTGTATGTGTATATATATATATATATATATATATATATATATATACACACACGTATCTAAACATGGATTAATTTATTATGTGTGTGTGTGTATATGTATATATATATATATATATATATATATATATATACACACAAATACACCTAAAATTAAATTATTTTTTTGAAGAATATTTTAGATATATCTATGTATATGCTCTTTATTGAAAAAAAATTTTTTATAATTAATTTGGCAGAGAGGGAGAAATAAACATTACATGCCAAGCTGTGTCTATAGAGTGTTGTGAGACGTTCCTGCTGTTTCTTTTTCTTTGGCTTTCATCACTACTGGGCGTGTACTTTAAATGTTTAGGCACGTTGTCATGGAAACCAGGAAGTGTTGACGGCGCTGCTCGCCGTCAACACTGCGCATGCGCGAGATCCAGCGCTGAATGCCGGGAGAGAGGCATTCATCTCTACCCGGAAGGATATGCTTGTGGGCTTCAAGATGCCCACAAGCAAGATGGAAAAAGATGGAAAAAGCAGGAAGAGTTTTATAAACTCTTTTTTTACCGCAAAATGGACGGGGTGTTTTAAAGAGCGGCGGACGTGAGTAATTACTTTGCTAAGGTATTTACATAGAATGAATAACAAAAAAAAAAAAGTATGCCACGCAGAACCTCCGCTTAAAGGAGCACTAAACCTTTTTTTTTTTTTGCTTAAAAATAACAAACATGTTATACTTACCTCCACTGTGCAGCTCGTTTTGCACACAGTGGCCCCGATCCTGGTCTTCTGGGGTCCCTCGGCGGCTGTCTTGGCTCGTCCCCGCAAGGACTCCACACCTTAATGCGAGTGAGCTCGCATGGTGTGGAGTGATTGCGGGCGCGCTCCCGTGATACAGCGGCGGCCATAGCCGCCGACTGTATCACTCGGCCCCGCCCCCCGGCGTGCCGCGTCATTGGATGTGATTGACAGCAGCGCCAGCCAATGGCTGCGCTGCTTTCAATCTATCCAGTGTAGCCAATCGGCGGCCAGGCAGAAAAACGAAGAGGATGACGGGGACGAGCATGGGACTTTCGAGGGGCCTGGTAAGAAAAACGGGGGCTTGGGGGGGGGCGGTATTGTCGAATGTTTTTTCACCTTAATGCATAGGATGCATTAAGGTGAAAAAACATGTAACTTTACTACTCCTTTAAGTATGGAGTTAAAAGGTTAAACCATTTTCTGGCTAAATTAAAAATACAAATAGAAAATGTTATGTTTCCTTGTCAGTTGCATCATATTGTGCATTTTTCAGTCTATACTAAAGCCTCGTACACACGGTCGGACTTCCATCGGACTTTTCCGTGGTTTTTTGTCCGAACGGAGTTGGTCGGGATCACCTATAGCAGTGGTCCCCAACCTTTTTGGCACCGGGGACCGCTTGCGTGGAAGAAAATTGTGCCAAGGACCGGGGGGGGGGGGGTCTCGATTTTTCGCGGGCAATGGCTGGTGTTAGCGCTTCAATCGTCACGGCACCATGCTTAATATGGTGTCAGGGTGATTGAAGTGCATTATTTCTATTATTACATTGTAGTAATAAATGAAATAGTTCAACTCATCATAATGTAGAATCAGTGGGAGCCCCGAGCGTGTCACGTGCCACTGTCGCCTGCTACCAGATGTGGATAGTCACTTGCCACGCTGCCTGTCACCAGATGCGGAATGTCACTTGCCACATCACCTGCCACAAGATGTGTAATGTCACTTGCCACATCACCTGCCACGCTTACTGCCACAAGATGTGTAATGTCACTTGCCACATCACCTGCCACGCTTACTGCCACAAAATGTGTATTGTCACTTGCCACATCACCTGCCACGCTTACTGCCACAAGATGTGTATTGTCACTTGCCACATCACCTGCCACAAGATGTGTAATGTCACTTGCCACATCACCTGCCACGCTTACTGCCACAAGATGTGTAATGTCACTTGCCACATCACCTGCCACGCTTACTGCCACAAAATGTGTATTGTCACTTGCCACATCACCTGCCACGCTTACTGCCACAAAATGTGTATTGTCACTTGCCACATCACCTGCCACGCTTACTGCCACAAGATGTGTAATGTCACTTGCCACATCACCTGCCACGCTTACTGCCACAAAATGTGTATTGTCACTTGCCACATCACCTGCCACGCTTACTGCCACATGATGTGTAATGTCACTTGCCACATCACCTGCCACGCTTACTGCCACAAGATGTGTAATGTCACTTGCCACATCACCTGCCACGCTTACTGCCACAAGATGTGGATTGCCACTTGCCACATCACCTGCCACGCTTACTGCCACAAGATGTGGATTGTCACTTGCCACATTACCTGCCACAAGATGTGAATTGTCACTTGCCACGTTGCATGTCACCAGATGCAGAGTGAGTGGAGCGCCCCTTGTGGTATATCAGGCAGACAGCTGAGGGGGTGAACTACAAGTTCCAGCACACCTCACCTGTACTCCCACACACAGCTTACCTGTCACTGATGACGTCACATCTCTGTGGGATCGCCCCTCTGGATATAGCAGGGTGTCTCCTTTCTCATGCTGCAGCCGGTCTCCTTCGGCTGTCACTTTCTGGCTCCACCTCTCTGCCATGCCTGATTAGCTGTCCGGGGGGGGCAGGCAATCTGCGCCGCTGAACAAGTTCTTACAGCGAGGAGCCGCAGGAGAGCGGTGATGCGTGGTGGGCAGTGTGAGATGATGTCATCTCTCTGCTCCCCGCCCCATCTCAGACACTGAGACAGAGCACTGACTTTGAGGGCGGAAAAGCTGTGATGCAGGGGGCGGAGAGAGATATCATCTCTGCTTGCCTGCCCGCTCGCTTCTTCCACCCACCCAGCGCTCTCATGCCGGCAGCTCAGCACAGCGTGTCTCTTGACGGCCGCCCGCACCCGCGGCCTGGCTGCAGAAGAGCCACGGCCCGGTAGTGGGCCGGGGACCGGGGGTTGATGACCCCTGACCTATAGCATACACACGCTCTGACTTTTCTGCAAACTTTCCCAAAACTTTTTGCAACATCACGTGGTTTTTCTGCTCTTTACCGCCACCCTTTGGTCAACCTCTGCTATTGTTGGTTGATTTTAACATTAGCTGTAGTCCATCGGACAAAAGTCCGATGGTTTCCTGTACACACGGTCGGACTTTGCTCCATCTGACTTTTGTTGGGCAAAAGTTTGTCCGTTTGCAGACCCAACTTTTGTCCGATGAAATCCAAAAGCAAACGAAAAAAAGTTTGTCCGTTGGAGCGTACACACGGTCGGATTGTTGGTCCAACTTGCTCAAAACGAAGTTTGTTGGGCAAAAGTCCGACCGTGTGTACGGGGCTTAAGACACACACACTCTGCTGTTGTATATAATGTAAAAAAAAAAACTCTGGTACAAAATGATCACTTGCACAAAACAGTCCTTCTTTACCAAGGAAGAATGTTCTTTTTCTGAAACACTTGTGGTATTCCCTTTTCCACTACCCACGCACACTGCTGACAAAAAAAGGGCATTTGTTAATCAGCCAGCATTCACACACACACACACACACACGACAAATCTGGACACTACAGTACATTAGTTCTTGGTATTGGTTTTTCCAGTACCGAAAACAAGTTATAAATAACTTGTGTCCCGAAACATCTCTGATATTCAACATATGGCTAACCTGACCATAACACTTAAATTGGTTGTAAACCCTTTTTGTTGACTTCTACCTATAGGTAAGCCTAAAATACGCATTTGCTTTAAAGAAACTAAACTAAGTGGCGTTTCTTCCCTAGCCTGTGCCATTAATGGCGGCTCCTGTGCGCATGCGCGGGAGTGATGTCATGCGGCTCCGGCGAATCACAGAGCCGGAGTCCGTGGCCCGGAAGGAAGAGGGGCCAGGAGATGGACGCAGTATGCACAGGGGACATCGCTGGACTCTTTTGCAGGTAAGTGTCACATAATGGGCTAGTATGCAATGCATACTAGCCCATTATGCTTTTCTTTTGCAGGCTTTGCAGGGAGCAAAAGAGGAAGTAAAACCCATCAGGGTTTACTTCCTCTTAAAGGAGGAGTACTAAGGTCATATTCATTACATTGAAATATAACTAGGCCCAAAAACAAAAATGTTGAATATAGCAATCATTGAATGTGGTGTCTGCATGTAATCTTTTCAGGCTTTTATTCCTTTATTTTCACCTGGTGATCAGCTAGTAGACACCTCTGGTCTTAGGGTGACTACATTCACTCCCCCACTACATCTTTGGAGGCGTAACATAGCCATCCTTGCACAGCAGCATTATCAATCAGTAAAGAGGATGTGCTGGTGGCTTAATAGGTTTAAATGGACTTTACATTAGTGACAAAAAAATTCACTTTTTGGCAATCAAACATTGTTTTAAAGCACTAAACCTTTCACTAAATTGTTGCATTTGTAAATTTAAAAAGCCAGTGTGAAGGAATATTAGTGGTAAAAAAAAAAAAAAACTCCTGAGGTTAACTAATATATTTTGTAGAATTCCCCTTTAGGGGGCGTGGCTGGGGGTGTGTTCTATGTCTACATACGTTTCCTAATAGGTGTTCTTCATTCCCATCTCAAAAAATAGGATTTTTATAACAGCTTACCTGTAAAATCCTTTTCTTGGAGTACATCACGGGACACAGAGCGGCATAGTCATTACTATGTGGGTTATATAGATACCTTCAGGTGCTGGCACTGGCAACTTCCAAAACCGGAAGTACCCTCCCCTATATAAGCCCCTCCCATCCGGGAGCACCTCAGTTTTGTAGCAAAGCAATAAGTGTCCCCAAAGAGGGGTGGGAGCTCTGTGTCCCGTGATGTACTCCAAGAAAAGGATTTTACAGGTAAGCTGTTATAAAAATCCTATTTTCTTTCTCGTACATCACGGGACACAGAGCGGCATAGTCATTACTATGTGGGATGTCCTAAAGCAATGCCCAATGAGGGGGGGGTACACCATACATAAGCTGAGCGCTATCAGACATGAGGATCTTTTGCGGCCTGCAACACACTGCGCCCAAAGGCGACATCCTCCTGACTTCTAACGTCCACCTGGTAGAACCTAGTAAACGTGTGTACTGAAGACCATGTTGCGGCCTTACAGATTTGAGCCAGGGAGGCCTGGTGATGCACTGCCCATGAAGATCCAACTGCTCTCGTGGAGTGCGCTCTAACTTTGAACAGAGGCGGTCTCCTTCTCAAGCCATAACCTTGCATTATGACCTGTTGAATCCACTTGGCTAAAGTAGATTTTGACGCTGCCTGACCCCTTCTGGGGCCTTCCGGCAGAATAAACAAAGTATCCGTTCTGCGAATCTGAGCAGTGGCTTTTAGATAAGCTTTAACTGCTCTTACTACATCCAAAGAATGCAATAACTTTTCCTCTACCGAACTAGGTTTGGGGAAAAAAGAAGGAAGAACCACATCTTGGTTCAAATGAAACCTCGATACCACCTTAGGAAGAAAGGCTGGATGAGGACGTAACACTACTCTGTCCTTATGGATAACCAGATATGGCTCCCTACAGGACATAGCGGCTAATTCCGACACTCTTTTAGCCGAACAAATGGCTACTAGAAAAATCAATTTCCTGGTGAGAAGAACCAGGGAAATATGCTGTAATGGTTCAAATGGTTGTTTCTGTAGAACCGACAGAACCAGGTTTAAGTCCCATGGACATATGGGAATATTAACCGGAGGGCTAATACGCATCACTCCTTGTATAAAGGCTTTGACTAGTGAATGCGAAGCCAAGGGCCTTTGAAAAAATATTGACAAGGCCGAAATCTGACCCTTGATAGTACTCAAGGCAAGCTTCCTATCTACAGCCCATTGTAGGAAGTCCAGAATCCTACCTATTACGTATTTACGTGGATGCCATTTCTTGGCCTCACACCAGGCGATGTACGCCTTCCAGATTCTATAGTAGATCTGCCTGGATACCGGCTTCCTGGCATTGATCATGGTAGATACCACAGAATTAGAGAGCCCTCTCTTTTTTAGAATGTGGGCTTCAATAGCCAGGCCGTCAAACCTAGGGCTGGTAAGGAAGGGTGGTATATCGGTCCTTGCGAAAGCAGGTCCGGACGATGTGGGAGGGTCCAAGGACTCCCCACAGACATCTTTACAATCTCCGCGTACCATGCTCTTCGGGGCCACGCTGGAGCCACCAGAATCACTGGTTTCTTTTCTACCCTGATTCTGCGGAGTAATCGAGGTAACAATTGTGGCGGTGGGAATGCATATATCAGCTTGAACTGATCCCAAGGGAACACAAGGGCATCCGAGCCGCAAGCTAGGGGATCCCTTGTCCAAGAGACAAAGCTGTCCACTTTTGCGTTGAATCTGGATGCTAGCAGATCTACATCCGGTGTTCCCCACCGCTGACATATTGTCCGGAAAACCTCGGGATGAAGGGACCATTCCCCTGGGCATAATTGTTGGCGACTTAGAAAGTCCGCCTTCCAATTCTCCACTCCTGGAATGAATACCGCAGATATGGCTGGGACATATCTTTCTGCCCATTTCAGGATGCAATTTACTTCCCTCTGGGCTGCACGACTCCTGGTGCCACCCTGATGATTGATATATGCCACTGCCGTGGCATTGTCCGATTGAATTCTGACAGGGGACCCTTGGAGTTTGGATGTCCATGCTACTAGGGCATACCGGGCTGCTCGTATCTCTAAGAGATTGATGGGCAGGGCCTTTTCTGCATCCGACCATCTGCCCTGGAGAGACCATTGCTCCAGTACTGCTCCCCAGCCTATAAGGCTGGCATCTGTAGTGACCACCTTCCAAGAAATCGGACTGAAGGATTTCCCTCTTTCCAGATTCTGGGGAACCAACCACCAACGGAGGCTCTTGCGAACGGAAGGGGACAAGGACATTGGTAAGTCTAGGGCCTGAACTTTTTTGTTCCAGGCTGACAGTATGGCCCTTTGCAAATTCCTTGAATGGAATTGACCGTAGGGTACTGCTTCGAATGATGCCACCATTTTTCCCAGCAGCCTCACGCACAGGCGTATGGATGGCTGTCTTTTTGTACCCACTAGGTGGATCAAATCTCTCAAAGACGACCCCTTTTCTTGAGGCAAGAAAATTTTTCTCTGGTCTGAATCCAGCCTTAGCCCCAAGTATTCCAGACTTTTGACAGGTTTTAGGGCTGACTTGTCTCGGTTGATAATCCAACCGTGATATTCCAGATACTCGATTGTCTCGTGAACAACCACTTCTAGTTTTTCCACTGAGTGGTCTATCAGCAACAAGTCGTCTAGATATGCCATTATCGTTACACCTCGTGTTCTTAGATTGGCCAATAATGGGGCCAGAATTTTTGTGAACACTCGTGGTGCTGTGGCCAGACCGAAGGGTAAGGCTCTGAACTGAAAATGGCGCCCTTCTACCGCAAAGCGTAGAAATTTTTGGTGGGCTGGAAAGATGGGAATGTGCAAATAAGCATCTTTGATGTCGATCGAGGCTAACCATTCCTCCCCTTGTAGGGCAGTGGCCACCGATCGGATCGACTCCATCCGGAAAGTCCTGATATGTAGGAATTTGTTTAGCCCTTTTAGATTTAATATGGGCCTCACGTCCCCGTTTGGCTTCGGGACTGTAAAGAGGTTTGAGTAAAACCCAAACCCCCATTCTTCCAGGGGAACCTCTATAATTACTACTTGAAGCAATAATTGTTCTAGTGCCAACAGGAGGGATCCTCTCTTCTGGGGATCCCTTGGCACGTTTGACCTTATAAAGTGGGAAGGAGGGGAGTCTTTTAACTCCAATTTGTATCCCAGACTTACTGCGGAGAGCACCCATCTGTCTCTGATCGTGTCCCGCCAGGTCTCTGTGAACAACTGAAGTCTTCCCCCCACTCGATTGAGTGGGGGCAACCCTTCATGCATTTGACTTTGGGGGAGGTTTTGTACCTCTCCTGCTCCAGGGCTTCTTGTTACCCTGCAATTGTCCCTGATTTTTACCTCCGGGATTTGACCGAGGAGGCCGTCGGAACTGTTTCACAGCCGATGTCCTAGGGACTGGAGAAGCAGGCCTCTTAAAAGAGGGACCTCTAACTCTGTTTTTAACCGGCAAAAGTGTACTTTTACCGCTGGAAATTTTCTGGATATATTTGTCCAGGTCTTCCCCGAATAAGCGTTCACCATGAAATGGGAAGCTGACCAGCAATTTTTTACAGGGAGCTTCAGCAGACCAGTTTTTGAGCCATAGAAGCCTGCTCATATGTACTACAGACAGCGTAAGGCGGGAGGCCTGATGGATTGAATCCTTTATAGCGTCCACCGCAAAGCATAAGGCTCTAGGCAGATCAGCTAGGGCAAGAGCCTGCTGATCTGGCAAGTCCCTTAAGACCTGTTTCAACTGATCCTTCACTGCTTGGCAGACCCCAATAGCTGCCACTGCTGGTTGTGTCACCAAGCCTGCTGTAGCAAAAGCAGATTTTAATAAGGACTCTAATTTTTTATCTATTGGGTCCTTGAACATTTGGACATTATCCACTGGACATGTCAGTGATTTATTCACACAAGAGATGGCTGCGTCCACTGTAGGGACCCTCCATTTTTTGACGAACTTATCCTCCATGGGATAGATCACCTGAAATCTCTTGGGAGGAGTAAATATTTTATCAGGATGCTCCCAATCCTGGTAAATGAGCCCTTCCAGTAAAGGATGGATCGGAAAGGAACAAACAGTCTGGGGAGCTTTTAGCGACCCCAACGAGGAGACAGAAGTGGATGATGGCTCCGCAAGGGGCATTTTAAATGCTGATCGGACCATGTTAGTCAGGGACTGAACCCATAATCTTTCAGCATGTGATGCTGAGAATGGCTCTTCCACTGTTGATTCCTCTACAACAGAATCAACCTCATCCTGATCCCCCTCAGGTAGGTCGATCCCTGTATGGGACTGTTGCTCCGCTAACAGGCACTCTGAGGGAGGAGACGGAGATCGAGCGCTTTTTTCCTGTGACAGGGAAGCAGCGATCAATGCTGACAATCTCTCTTCCAGCCCTCCCAGAGCTGAGGAAAAAACCTCCTCTGTTACATACACAGGAGCAGGTGAACTGAGGACAGCCACAGTACCAGTTACTCCTGAGGGTGCTCTACGGTCACTAACCTCTGATTCTTCAGGGGAGATTGGTGCAGCCGAAGCATGCCCAAGATCCTCAGAGCCCGATGGAGACCCCCTATGCTTCCTGGGATTTTTAGTCCCGGAGTTTTTAGACGACATATTCCTAAGCCCAAAGCTGAGGTATTCCAGCCGAAATACACCACTTACTGACAATAGTCTAGCACAAATGCTGCTATAAAAATAGTTGGTGTCTACTAATGTGCCTTTCTATGGGGATGCCTGCATCAACCGCTTGCTGTATGCCTTTTTTAAATGTTGCCAGCTCTGTCTCTGCACTCCATAGCCAGCTCACAACACATAATTGTGTTTTTTAACATGCTGGGACGCCCGCACATGCGCAGAAGCGCTGCGGCGCGCACAGAGCGTCATCCCCCAAGCTCCGCCCCCTTTCCCAGCTCACCTCTATATATAGAGGCGCGTGCACGCGCACGCGCGTGGCCACGTGCGCCTTCGGCGCTCTTTTTTGAAAAGGGAAACTAGGGACAAGAGCCAGGGCCCCTTTTGCCGCAGGCCGGGGGATGGACGAGCATTGCAACATGGCAGAGGAAGCAGTTTCCCACAAGAGAACTCACCATCTGCCTGGACTTGCTCTGATGAAAAGAAACTAGTCCACATGACAAGAAACGTTCCACAGCGGCCTCTAGTGGATTAACACAGGTACCGCAGTCTATATATTTATTTTTATTTTTCTTGACCACTATTAAAATTATTACATTTTTTAGTAGTTACAGGCATGCATAAATATTTAGCGGGAATACCGTTAGGTAACAGGCAGAAAGACATATTAGGCTTGGGGGTCCCCTCAATAGAACCAATTTCCTGAGGGGCCCCCACTTACCTTTTCCCCGCCGCAGGACTCTGTTTGGTCCACAGAAGCCCAAACTTCACCTATCACGGCAGGCATTGTAATTAAACCTTCAGGGACCGGGTTCCCAAGGATTCCACTCCCCTGGACCTGTATAGCACCCTGCACAGAAAACATCTTGGTCGTGGGTATGACCAGAGCTCTGGATCCCAGGGTCCAGCTCTCCTAAGAGAAGCATTACAGGCAAAACCTTGCTCTTCTCTGCAAGGCCCGGGTACCGACCGTTTAGCTATGAAGCTTTTTTGGTCGGATCCGGAATAGCTTACTGAGGCCCAAAAGAACCTGTACGCAAGCTCAGTGAAAAACACATGTTACTTCTTGACCAACACCTTAGACACTGGCAAAAAACTGAGGTGCTCCCGGATGGGAGGGGCTTATATAGGGGAGGGTACTTCCGGTTTTGGAAGTTGCCAGTGCCAGCACCTGAAGGTATCTATATAACCCACATAGTAATGACTATGCCGCTCTGTGTCCCGTGATGTACGAGAAAGAAAGATAGGGAGGTATGGGTTAACGCCTCCTCTGGAACCCACAGGACCACTTCTTCCTAGCTAAAAAAAAAGACAGCCCCTCCCCAACTGAAGTGTTCTTCTTTTATGGTCATACTCCAGGGCACCTGTTGATTGCAACTGGTAAGTTCTTTTTTTGCTGCAAGTATTCCCCCCACCACACTTACCCCTCCAGGTTCAGCATCTCCTGGTGTTAGAAGGCCCAGAATGTTGGAAGTAAACCTTCCTAAAAACTGTGTGCCTGGCCAAAGGTAATGGTGCTTAAAAAGCATTGAAATTGTATAGGTGTGGTATTAGAAAAGCTCTGCAATGTCCCCGTTGCTTCTCCCTTGGGTTTTTTCCCTGTCCTGTAAAGACAGCGTGCTGCCTTGCTCTCCTGGCTTTATTTTTAGTCTGAGAGTAGCTGTGGATGATGTCACAGGGGGTAGGGAGATGGGGCAGCACAGATTAGTGACCGCCAGGGCCAGGACAAGGGGTAGAGGGGGCTTCCCTGGGCGCAATGTTTTATTGCAGGGATGGGGGGGGCGCCCTGTGCCAGATGCTTCTGTTACAAGGCTGACAGCACTAGTGTAAGGCAACATCACTGCTAACCCTAAGGAAAGGTGAGGAGATGAGTTTTGACATCTTTGCCCTTCACACTGGATTAACTTTTCCCAGTACTGGTGACCGACAGTCGCCAAGCAATGGCTTAAACAGTCTTATGCCGCGTACACACGATCGAGTTTCACGGCGGTGAAAACACCGGCGTGAAACCCGACGGGAAAAACGAGGACCAGCTTGGTCCCCTACACACGGCCGGTTTTCATGACAGGTTTTCTCTTGGTTGAGAAAACAGGCCGTGTGTAGGCTCCCTAGCAGTGTTTCCCTATGGGAAAACTGCAGCGGAAAAAAATGCCACAATTTGCAACGAGAAAAATTAGAGCATGTTCTAATTTTTCTCGTTGTGATTCTTGTCGTTTTTCTCGGCGGGAAAAATGCTGGAAAGCCCACACACGGGCGTTTTTCTCGTCCAAGAGAAAAAATGAAATTTTTCCAGACGAGAAAAGTGATCGTGTGTACGCGGCATTGGAAGTCTTCATAGGAACTGGCTTCTCTCCCTTTTTCTCTGCAGTCCTGCCAGGAAAATACTTGTTGCTCCCTGCTGTGCTGTGTGTTACTGGGGATTGGACAGTCTGACTGTTTTTTGTCTCAGATTCTGACTGTCTCCTGTCTGCCTCTGGATGTGCTGCCCTGGCTCCCCTGCTATGCTGAGTGCTCCTGTAGGTTTGATTGGTTTTGTGTCTCCTGTCTGCCTCTGGAAGGGCTGCCTGGGCTCATCTGCTGCTTCTGAAATAAGTGGATGAAGGCAGATGGGTCTTAAAGAGACAGTGTACCTGTTTTTGGTGAGAGGTTAATATGATTTTCTCCATATATTATGTGCAGATTTAAGCTTGCCCCACATGTTAGGGGCACAGACGAGTGGGGTAAGGTAGGAGGGGGCAACATGGGACATGGTTTTTAAAGAGTGCTCAAGGACTGCAAATTATTGTGTTTTGCATTATTTTAGGAGTAGCAGCCCTAAACGCAAACACGTGAAAAAAACATAAGACCTTCACCTCACCAGGACAACCTTCACATCACCAGGACAACCTTCACATCACCAGGACAATCTGCATCCCTGATAGTCCCCAGAAGGGTGGCTTTCACTCATTTCAATCACATGCGTTTATGCCTAGCCCAGCTCAGGGCGCATTCTGGGCAGACTGCAGTGGCAGAGAAATTAAATTGCACGGATTGCCTCAGAGAAGTGATACTGGATAAGGATGCAGATGATGTGCAAAATTCAATGCCCCTATTAAAGAGGCTATAGCAGAAAGTATGCTGCAAATATCCATGCCACAGGTAACACAAAAACGGAAAATTTATTACCAAATACTTACCGTAATTTTCCTTTCCTGATAGACTCCATGGCAGACTACGTGTGGGTTAACCCCGCCTCCTCTCCACAGCTATAGGACCCCTTACCCATAAATTTGAGCTCACCTCCACAGACAGGTGTTCCGTAACTAGCCGACTCAAATTTCAACTCTCATATTTTTAATTCATGGGTGGGAACTCCGTCTGCCATGGAGTCTATCAGGAAAGGAAAATTACGGTAAGTATTTGGTAATAAATTTTCCGTTTTCCTGACAGACTCCATGGCAGACTATGTGTGGGAAATAACTAGCCGATCCACACGGGAGGGTATGCTTGCTCAAAAAAAATATTTTAATCTTTCCCGTCAACTGACAGGATTTTTCGACCAAAATTAACAGAGGAAAGGGAAGCAGGCTCAATACAATAATGAGACATAAATGTATGAATAGAAGACCACAAGGCTGCCCTGCATATCACTTCAGGAGCCACGTGTCGAGCTGCTGCCCATGAGGCTGCCATGCCTCTGGTGGAATGAGCCGTCACGCCTCTGGAGGAGCCAAGCCCTTTGCCCTGTAAGCCTGTTGAATAGATTGGACGATCCAGGCTGCTATTGTTCTGGAGGAAGCCCTCTTTCCTTTGTTGCTACCAGTGTGTAACAAGAACAGGTAGTTCAAGCTTCTAAAAGATGAAGTGACTCGCAAATATTCTTTCAGAGTCTCACCTACATCCAAGGGATGAACATCTGCTGATTCTGGAGAATTGAAAGTAGGAAGGACTATTTCCTGATTCTCGTGAAAAACTGACTTGACTTTTGGTTTAGACCCAAGCATGGGAATAAGGACCACTCGGTCCAGGAAGAAAGTCAAAAAGGGTTCTTGACAACCCAGGAAGCTTATTTCTGAAACCCTTTTGGCTGAAGTAATGGCCACTAGAAAGGCCAGTTTGATTGATAAGTCCTTAATAGAAAGATCCTTGTTGTTGAGTGCTGAAAGAGCATCAAGGACGAGCAGAAGATCCCATTTGGGGAATCTAGGTTTCCTCTGAGGCCTGATTCTCGAAGCCCCCTGAAAGGATTGTTGAACCAGGGGATGAGTTGCCCATGATGTTCCTGAAAATGCCGATAAGGCTGAAACTTGTCAATCAGTTCCCTCAGAGTACAAAGGAAGATCCAAGCCTGATTGTAGAAAACTCAAAACGTCTTGAACTCCAGGATTTCTGAAAGATTTTCCAGCAGAAGTCATGAAGCTGACAAACCTGGTCCAGATTCTGTTGTAGGTTTTGTTCATGTTAGGCTTTCTGGAGCTCATAAGGGTAGAGATTACCCCTAAAGCACACCCAAGAGACTCTAGCGGGTCCCTGAAGCTCATCAGATTCAGGAGAGGAAACCATGGCCTGTTCGGCCAGTATGGTGCTATTGTTATCACTTCGCCTTTCTCCAACTGGAGCCGCTGCAGGAATTTTTGCATGATCGGAGGTGGAGGGAAGGCATATGCCTTGTTGAATTTCCATTGGCTTGTTAATGCATCTACTCCGAAGGCTTGACTGCACCGACCTCAAGTGTAGTATCTGTCTACTTTGTGATTGCAGGGGGATGCAAACAGATCCACTTCTGGATCGATTCCCAACGATAGGATCCACTTGAATGTCTGTGTATGCAGTGACCATTCGTTGTTGTCTAGGTTGCTGCGTGACAGGAAGTCCGCTTGAATGTTCTGTTTCCCTGGAATGAAGACTGCTGTTAAGTTGAGTAGATTCCTCTGAACCCAGGTCATAATGGGCTCGACCTCTTGGAGAAGGGCAGAGCTCCGAGTGCCCCCTTGTCTCTTCACATATGCCACAGCGGTGGTATTGTCCATTTTCAGTAGGACCGACTTCCCTTTCAGAAGGTGGGAGAAAGCGCGAAGGGCGCACCATGCCGCACGCAATTCCAGAACGTTTGACCCTGGAATGTGGAGATGGGCATCCCATTTGCCCTGAGCCAGTTCTGCTCCACAATGTGCTCCCCAGCCCGCATTGCTGGCATCGGATGAAACAGTCATCCATTGGATGGGAGCAAGGGAGTGGCATGTTAACAAGTTTTTGTGTTGAAGCCACCAGAGAAGACTGTTCCTCATTGACTGAGTAGTCCTGATCAGCTGATTGCGATCGTCTGTCTTCCATTGCTGAAGGAATCCTGATTGAAAAGGCCGAAGCCTCCACATTGCCCATTTGACCATGGGGAACGTGGCCACCATCGTGCCGATTATCTTCAGGCACTGTGACGCCCTTAGGTGAGAGTAGTCTAGGGCTAAAGATATTCTTACCCGAATGACCGGGATTTTTCTTCCGAAAGAGAGATGGTATTCTCTACTGTGTCGAATTGAGCTCCTAGGTAGGTTAGGCGTAGGGTCGGGTCTGGCTGACTTTTCTCTCGGTTTAGGAGCCATCTGAACTCTATCAATGTAGAGATCACTTGATCTTTGTGGATTAGCAGCTGCTGCTTGTCTTGGGACAGTAGTAGCAGCTCGTCCAGGTAATGATACAGACGCACACCCTGTATTCTGATAAGAGACACAATTACCGACAGTACCTTGGAAAAGACCCTTGGAGAGGTCGTTAGTCCGAATGGAAGACAAATAAATTGTAAGTGCTCTCGTTCGACCTGAAATCGAAGGTATTTGTGGAATTCTTCTGCCACGGGAACATGAAAATACGCGTCCTTAACATCTATTGAGATCAACCAGTCACCTGGTTGAACAACTTTTTGGATGGTTGAGAGTGCTTCCATCTTGAATTTCTCCTGCTTTATGTACCTGTTCAGGAAAGTGAGATCTATAACTGGACGCCAAGAGCCTTTCTTCTTTTGTACTAGGAAGAGGGGGAAGTATACCCCTGGAATTCCTCGTCCTTTGGGACGGGCACCACTGCTCCTTGATCTTTCAGGGCATTCACATATGAAAGAAGAACTTGTTGTTTTTCTTCTGATTGAGGCAGTGAAGATTGCATTGGTCTGCATGGAGGGACTTTGGTGAAGGACCATGCGTGACCTGTTGAGACCGTTTTGATGGTCCAATAATCTGAGATCAAGGTCACCCAGACGTGCCGGCAGAGACGTAGGCGAGCCCCTACCCGACCGCTTGGGCAGGCCCAATCTCAAAAGGACTTGGTTGGCTCGCGCCCACCGGGCGTCTGTTTCTTGCCAGATTTTTTGGAAAGATATCTGCCTATTCCAGTTCCAGCTTCTCCTAAAATCCCGTCCGGGCCTATAGGAGCATGCCTCTCTTGAACGCTCTGTACTGCGTCTCTGCTGAGGTTTTCTTTGGTTAAACGGACGTTTGTCCTGAGGGAGGAATCTCGACTTTCCGCCTGTAGCCTTTGAAATGGCATTATACAGTTTGTTTCCAAACAAGGAAGTTCCTTCAGAAGGAATTTTGCACCATGCCTGCTTTGAGGCAGGATCAACAAGCCAGGGGCGCAACCATAGTGCTCGTTTGGCTGTGACCGAAGATAGCAAGGATCTAGCCATCAAGCGGATGAGATCAATTGAAGCTTCTCCCAAAAAGGCGATAGCCAGTTTAAGTTCTTGCACTGCTGAACTTTGTGCCAATTCCTCCGAGACACCTTTCAGAACAGAGTCAACATTTTCCACCCAGGCCTCCATTGCTTTGGAGGTGACTGCAAGGGCTAGGGCTGGTTTGCAAGCCATACCGTTCAAGTTATATATTCTCTTAATGTCTTGGTCAATCTTTCAATCCAGACCATCTTTAAAAGATACAGTGTCATCTAGCAGGAGGGTGACATGCTTCGCTAGGCGCATTACTGCTGCATCCACGAGGGGAGCATTTTTCAAACCTTCTTATCCCCCTTGCTCCATTCTTCCTTAAACACTCCTTTCAGCTCGGTGTGAAATTGGAACATTCTTTCCCCAGTTTCTTAAACAGTTCCTTTGTTTCTCTGGGGGGGGGGGGGGGCAGTGGTATCTTCCAACTTTAAGGTTTCCATCACTGCCTTGATCAGTGGAGAGACTAAAGCGTAGTCGAATCCCACTACAGAATCATCTCCCTCCATCTCGTCTTGCGAGGAATCATGGGAGGAATCACAGAATCATCTCCCTCCATCTCGTCTTGCGAGGAATCATGGGAGGAATCACAGAATCATCTCCCTCCATCTCGTCTTGCGAGGAATAATGGGAGGAATCATGGGGCTGGAATTGGCCGGAATCCTCCTGGGCCTCGTCAGCCAAGGAGCCAGACAAGGTGGTGGACTGGCTCCTCGTGTGGGGGGGGCATCTATTTCCATCATAGACTGCTGTACCACACGTTTAATAAGAGACTCAAGATTTTGATTTTTCGGTCTCTTTCTCACCGACCGCTCGGGCATAGCATGGGTCACACAGCGATTTGCCCTCTGGGATTCTAGTTTTACATCCCCAACAGGCTCTGTGATCAGAGCGATTATCGCGGTGGTGGTAGCGGTGACTTGAGGAGGAATGGGAACATCTCCTATATTTAGAGGGGGAATGTGAGCGTCCCCTATGATAGTGGGTCCCAGATGGAGTGTCACGTCTGGACCTGGAGGATGATTGGTGATGGTGAGGATGATGGTGATGATGATGGTGCAGCCTGGCAAGGTCCCTATCCTGTGACCGATGAACTGATGTAGCCAGGCTGTAAGAGATAATACAGACAAAGGGAGGGGGAGGAAGGTGGGCAGGTTGTAACCGTTAGCAACCACCAGAAAAAGATGACACCAAATACACCAACCCCCTACCCACTCCGCACAGACCTTGTGCGGGGGGGCTGGCCACACGGCGGTGCAGATGAGTCCATGACGAGGAAGACACAGAATGATGCATAACTCCACTACCTAGACTAAGGATAAGCAAATCAATGCAAGAACAGTGCAGGAAAAATATTTTTTTTTTTATTTTTTTTAAACTGTCCCTTTAAGAGACACTAAGCATTACAAGCATTACATGCATTACATTGCCAAGAAGTGCTTACCCCGTCCTGGTAGTATTGAGACTCCGGGAGGCTGCTGCTATATGCCCACAGGTTATCTCACCTGTATAGGGCTCCTCAGCGGTTTAAATCACCCGCCGGAATGACGTCATGGCCGGTCCCGCTGTGCGCATGCATCGGAGGGACCGAACCTACTGCGCCTGCGCGGCCCCTGACCCCTCCGCCATACTGCGCATGCGCAAAAACCAAGCCTCGGTTTCACCGTGGCTCTGCGCATGCACAGACGATCAACAGGCTGGGATCAGGAAGGGAATGGCATCCTGGAACGCAAAAGCGTTCCACACATATACTAAGCTTAGCGGCGCTGTATGACAGAGAAAAAACAGCAGAGAAAGACATACAAACAAACAAACAAACAAAAACTATCTGCCATGGAAATAGAAAAAGTCTTCAGACCTTGCCAGCTGAGATCCACCGTCCGTCATGGTACGCTGGGGCCACATCCCTTCCACCATAGGGGTATCCATCAGCCCAAAACCACTCACCCGCTCATAGCTGGGCCCTGGGTGCACCGCACAACTCGTACCTGATCCGACAGACATCCTGGACTGCACCTGAATTGCATGATGAAGGTCCATGTGAGGAGGATAAAAAAGGAACACCTGTCTGTGGAGGTGAGCTCAAATTTATGGGTAAGGGGTCCTATAGCTGTGGAGAGGAGGCGGGGTTAACCCACACGTAGTCTGCCATGGAGTCTGTCAGGAAAAAGAGCGTGAGGCCTCGTACACACGACCGATTTTCTCGGCAAGAACCAGCAAGAAACTTGCTGGCAGAGAGGTCTTGCCGAGTAAATCGGTCGTGTGTACGCTGCTATCGGGTTTCTCGTCGAGAAAATAGGATTTTTATAACAGCTTACCTGTAAAATCCTTTTCTTGGAGTACATCACGGGACACAGAGCGGCATAGTCATTACTATGTGGGTTATATAGATACCTTCAGGTGCTGGCACTGGCAACTTCCAAAACCGGAAGTACCCTCCCCTATATAAGCCCCTCCCATCCGGGAGCACCTCAGTTTTGTAGCAAAGCAATAAGTGTCCCCAAAGAGGGGTGGGAGCTCTGTGTCCCGTGATGTACTCCAAGAAAAGGATTTTACAGGTAAGCTGTTATAAAAATCCTATTTTCTTTCTCGTACATCACGGGACACAGAGCGGCATAGTCATTACTATGTGGGATGTCCTAAAGCAATGCCCAATGGGGGGGGGGGTACACCATACATAAGCTGAGCGCTATCAGACATGAGGATCTTTTGCGGCCTGCAACACACTGCGCCCAAAGGCGACATCCTCCTGACTTATAACGTCCACCTGGTAGAACCTAGTAAACGTGTGTACTGAAGACCATGTTGCGGCCTTACAGATTTGAGCCAGGGAGGCCTGGTGATGCACTGCCCATGAAGTTCCAACTGCTCTCGTGGAGTGCGCCCTAACTTTGAACGGAGGCGGTCTCCTTCTCAAGCCATAGGCTTGCATTATGACCTGTCGAATCCACTTGGCTAAAGTAGATTTTGACGCTGCCTGACCCCTTCTGGGGCCTTCCGGCAGAATAAACAAAGTATCCGTTCTGCGAATCTGAGCAGTGGCTTTTAGATAAGCTTTAACTGCTCTTACTACATCCAAAGAATGCAATAACTTTTCCTCTACCGAACTAGGTTTGGGGAAAAAAGAACGAAGAACCACATCTTGGTTCAAATGAAACCTCGATACCACCTTAGGAAGAAAGGCTGGATGAGGACGTAACACTACTCTGTCCTTATGGATAACCAGATATGGCTCCCTACAGGACATAGCGGCTAATTCCGACACTCTTTTAGCCGAACAAATGGCTACTAGAAAAATCAATTTCCTGGTGAGAAGAACCAGGGAAATATGCTGTAATGGTTCAAATGGTTGTTTCTGTAGAACCGACAGAACCAGGTTTAAGTCCCATGGACATATGGGAATATTAACCGGAGGGCTAATACGCATCACTCCTTGTATAAAGGCTTTGACTAGTGAATGCGAAGCCAAGGGCCTTTGAAAAAATATTGACAAGGCCGAAATCTGACCCTTGATAGTACTCAAGGCAAGCTTCCTATCTACAGCCCATTGTAGGAAGTCCAGAATCCTACCTATTACGTATTTACGTGGATGCCATTTCTTGGCCTCACACCAGGCGATGTACGCCTTCCAGATTCTATAGTAGATCTGCCTGGATACCGGCTTCCTGGCATTGATCATGGTAGATACCACAGAATTAGAGAGCCCTCTCTTTTTTAGAATGTGGGCTTCAATAGCCAGGCCGTCAAACCTAGGGCTGGTAAGGAAGGGTGGTATATCGGTCCTTGCGAAAGCAGGTCCGGACGATGTGGGAGGGTCCAAGGACTCCCCACAGACATCTTTACAATCTCCGCATACCATGCTCTTCGGGGCCACGCTGGAGCCACCAGAATCACTGGTTTCTTTTCTACCCTGATTCTGCGGAGTAATCGAGGTAACAATTGTGGCGGTGGGAATGCATATATCAGCTTGAACTGATCCCAAGGGAACACTAGGGCATCCGAGCCGCAAGCTAGGGGATCCCTTGTCCAAGAGACAAACCTGTCCACTTTTGCGTTGAATCTGAATGCTAGCAGATCTACATCCGGTGTTCCCCACCGCTGACATATTGTCCGGAAAACCTCGGGATGAAGGGACCATTCCCCTGGGCATAATTGTTGGCGACTTAGAAAGTCCGCCTTCCAATTCTCCACTCCTGGAATGAATACCGCAGATATGGCTGGGACATATCTTTCTGCCCATTTCAGGATGCAATTTACTTCCCTCTGGGCTGCACGACTCCTGGTGCCACCCTGATGATTGATATATGCCACTGCCGTGGCATTGTCCGATTGAATTCTGACAGGGGACCCTTGGAGTTTGGATGTCCATGCTACTAGGGCATACCGGGCTGCTCGTATCTCTAAGAGATTGATGGGCAGGGCCTTTTCTGCATCCGACCATCTGCCCTGGAGAGACCATTGCTCCAGTACTGCTCCCCAGCCTATAAGGCTGGCATCTGTAGTGACCACCTTCCAAGAAATCGGACTGAAGGATTTCCCTCTTTCCAGATTCTGGGGAACCAACCACCAACGGAGGCTCTTGCGAACGGAAGGGGACAAGGACATTGGTAAGTCTAGGGCCTGAACTTTTTTGTTCCAGGCTGACAGTATGGCCCTTTGCAAATTCCTTGAATGGAATTGACCGTAGGGTACTGCTTCGAATGATGCCACCATTTTTCCCAGCAGCCTCATGCACAGGCGTATGGATGGCTGTCTTTTTGTACCCACTAGGTGGATCAAATCTCTCAAAGACGACCCCTTTTCTTGAGGCAAGAAATTTTTTTTCTGGTCTGAATCCAGCCTTAGCCCCAAGTATTCCAGACTTTTGACTGGTTTTAGGGCTGACTTGTCTCGGTTGATAATCCAACCGTGATATTCCAGATACTCGATTGTCTCGTGAACAACCACTTCTAGTTTTTCCACTGAGTGGTCTATCAGCAACAAGTCGTCTAGATATGCCATTATCGTTACACCTCGTGTTCTTAGATTGCCCAATAATGGGGCCAGAATTTTTGTGAACACTCGTGGTGCTGTGGCCAGACCGAAGGGTAAGGCTCTGAACTGAAAATGGCGTCCTTCTACCGCAAAGCGTAGAAATTTTTGGTGGGCTGGAAAGATGGGAATGTGCAAATAAGCATCTTTGATGTCGATCGAGGCTAACCATTCCTCCCCTTGTAGGGCAGTGGCCACCGATCGGATCGACTCCATCCGGAAAGTCCTGATATGTAGGAATTTGTTTAGCCCTTTTAGATTTAATATGGGCCTCACGTCCCCGTTTGGCTTCGGGATTGTGAAGAGGTTTGAGTAAAACCCGAACCCCCATTCTTCCAGGGGAACCTCTATAATTACTGCTTGGAGCAATAATTGTTCTAGTGCCAACAGGAGGGATCCTCTCTTCTGGGGATCCCTTGGCACGTTTGACCTTATAAAGTGGGAAGGAGGGGAGTCTTTTAACTCCAATTTGTATCCCAGACTTACTGCGGAGAGCATCCATCTGTCTCTGATCGTGTCCCGCCAGGTCTCTGTGAACAACTGAAGTCTTCCCCCCACCCGATTGAGTGGGGGCAACCCTTCATGCATTTGACTTTGGGGGAGGTTTTGTACCTCTCCTGCTCCAGGGCTTCTTGTTACCCTGCAATTGTCCCTGATTTTTACCTCCGGGATTTGACCGAGGAGGCCGTCGGAACTGTTTCACAGCCGATGTCCTAGGGACTGGAGAAGCAGGCCTCTTAAAAGAGGGACCTCTAACTCTGTTTTTAACCGGCAAAAGTGTACTTTTACCGCTGGAAATTTTCTGGATATATTTGTCCAGGTCTTCCCCGAATAAGCGTTCACCATGAAATGGGAAGCTGACCAGCAATTTTTTACAGGGAGCTTCAGCAGACCAGTTTTTGAGCCATAGAAGCCTGCGCATATGTACTACAGACTGCGTAAGGCGGGAGGCCTGATGGATTGAATCCTTTATAGCGTCCACCACAAAGCATAAGGCTCTAGGTAGATCAGCTAGGGCAAGAGCCTGCTGACCTGGCAAGTCCCTTAAGACCTGTTTCAACTGATCCTTCACTGCTTGGCAGACCCCAATAGCTGCCACTGCTGGTTGTGTCACCAAGCCTGCTGTAGCAAAAGCAGATTTTAATAAGGACTCTAATTTTTTATCTATTGGGTCCTTGAACATTTGGACATTATCCACTGGACATGTCAGTGATTTATTCACACAAGAGATGGCTGCGTCCACTGTAGGGACCCTCCATTTTTTGACGAACTTATCCTCCATGGGATAGACCACCTGAAATCTCTTGGGAGGAGTAAATATTTTATCAGGATGCTCCCAATCCTGGTAAATGAGCCCTTCCAGTAAAGGATGGATCGGAAAGGAACAAACAGTCTGGGGAGCTTTTAGCGACCCCAACGAGGAGACAGAAGTGGATGATGGCTCCGCAAGGGGCATTTTAAATGCTGATCGGACCATGTTAGTCAGGGACTGAACCCATAATCTTTCAGCATGTGATGCTGAGAATGGCTCTTCCACTGTTGATTCCTCTACAACAGAATCGACCTCATCCTGATCCCCCTCAGGTAGGTCGATCCCTGTATGGGACTGTTGCTCCGCTAACAGGCACTCTGAGGGAGGAGACGGAGATCGAGCGCTTTTTCCCTGTGACAGGGAAGCAGCGATCAATGCTGACAATCTCTCTTCCAGCCCTCCCAGAGCTGAGGAAAAAACCTCCTCTGTTACATACACAGGAGCAGGTGAACTGAGGACAGCCACAGTACCAGGTACTCCTGAGGGTGCTCTACGGTCACTAACCTCTGATTCTTCAGGGGAGATTGGTGCAGCCGAAGCATGCCCAAGATCCTCAGAGCCCGATGGAGACCCCCTATGCTTCCTGGGATTTTTAGTCCCGGAGTTTTTAGACGGCATATTCCTAAGCCCAAAGCTGAGGTATTCCAGCCGAAATACACCACTTACTGACAATAGTCTAGCACAAATGCTGCTATAAAAACAGTTGGTGTCTACTAATGTGCCTTTCTATGGGGATGCCTGCATCAACCGCTTGCTGTATGCCTTTTTTAAATGTTGCCAGCTCTGTCTCTGCACTCCATAGCCAGCTCACAACACATAATTGTGTTTTTTAACATGCTGGGACGCCCGCACATGCGCAGAAGCGCTGCGGCGCGCACAGAGCGTCATCCCCCAAGCTCCGCCCCCTTTCCCAGCTCACCTCTATATATAGAGGCGCGTGCACGCGCACGCGCGCGGCCACGTGCGCCTTCGGCGCTCTTTTTTGAAAAGGGAAACTAGGGACAAGAGCTAGGGCCCCTTTTGCCGCAGGCCGGGGGATGGACGAGCATTGCAACATGGCAGAGGAAGCAGTTTCCCACAAGAGAACTCACCATCTGCCTGGACTTGCTCTGATGAAAAGAAACTAGTCCACATGACAAGAAAACGTTCCACAGCGGCCTCTAGTGGATTAACACAGGTACCGCAGTCTATATATATATTTTTTTTTTTCTTGACCACTATTAAAATTATTACATTTTTTAGTAGTTACAGGCATGCATAAATATTTAGCGGGAATACCGTTAGGTAACAGGCAGAAAGACATATTAGGCTTGGGGGTCCCCTCAATAGAACCAAGTTCCTGAGGGGCCCCCACTTACCTTTTCCCCGCCGCAGGACTCTGTTTGGTCCACAGAAGCCCAAACTTCACCTATCACGGCAGGCATTGTAATTAAACCTTCAGGGACCGGGTTCCCAAGGATTCCACTCCCCTGGACCTGTATAGCACCCTGCACAGAAAACATCTTGGTCGCGGGTATGACCAGAGCTCTGGATCCCAGGGTCCAGCCCTCCTAAGAGAAGCATTACAGGCAAAACCTTGCTCTTCTCTGCAAGGCCCGGGTACCGACCGTTTAGCTATGAAGCTTTTTTGGTCGGATCCGGAATAGCTTACTGAGGCCCAAAAGAACCTGTACGCAAGCTCAGTGAAAAACACATGTTACTTCTTGGCCAACACCTTAGACACTGGCAAAAAACTGAGGTGCTCCCGGATGGGAGGGGCTTATATAGGGGAGGGTACTTCCGGTTTTGGAAGTTGCCAGTGCCAGCACCTGAAGGTATCTATATAACCCACATAGTAATGACTATGCCGCTCTGTGTCCCCGTGATGTACGAGAAAGAAAACCGACAAGAAACCTCAACGAGAAAATAGAGAACCTGCTCTCTATTTTCTCGTCGAGATTCTCCTCGGCATGTTTCTCGACGAGAAAAGTGAGTGTGTGTACACTTACCTGCCCTCCCGGAAGCCCGCGCATGTTCGAAATGAATTCAACGCATGCGCGGTAGCTTCCTAGGCATACGTAGGGTATACCAAGATGGCGGCGACGGCATCGAATGTGACGAGCGCATGCTCGACGTAGTCGATGACGTCACCGCGTACACTCCTTTCAAAGAACCGCGGGTTCTTTGAAACGAGCGTGTATACACTCGGCCGGGACAAGTTTCTTGTCCAAGAATCTCGTCAAAAAAAACGACATGTTTTTTTCAACGAGAATCTCGGCCGTGTGTACGAGGCCTAAGAGTCAAAGGGTGGATGAAGAAAGGTCAGGTGCGCATTCTTTTGATTTCAATCTTGTTGGCTTCTTTATTACCAGGGGCTAGAAGCCCTACCACTGCAAAAAGCATTCAGATATTTACAAATGTGAAGAAGAAAGGGCCTTATTTTCCCATAAAGACAGAACATAAAGAGCTTGTTGATGAAAGATGGCAGAGACCTCATCAAAAGACCAATTTACAGTAATAGATTCTCTAAACTTTATCCAATGAAGGCGGGTGATGCATGTTTATGCGCTGCACTTCCAGGGGTGGATGCTGCCCTCTAGCGCCTGGCGCATCAAGTGTCTTTGCCGTTTTATAACTAATTCTGCCTTTAGAGATCCTAGGGATCAAAAGGTGTACTTAGGGCTGGTTCACACCAGATGCAGTCCAGTATGTTTTTATTCTGCATCAAAAATTCATGTACATAGTTTAACATGAATTCCAATGAATTCATTGGTTCGACTTTGATGCGAGTAGACCTCAAGTTTACACAGGCATTCCCTGAAATCACGGGAAAATCTTGCGACTTTCAATTTGTGGCAGTGCGAAAGGCCCCTTTCACACTGCCGCGACTTAAAAGTCGCAAGATTTTGCCGCGATTCTACCTTTCACACTGCCTCGACTTGAAAATCATGTGATTTTGCCACGATTTTGACTCAATTTTGCCGCGATTTCAGGGAATACCTTTGTAAACTTGATGTCTATGGACCTCAACTCGCATCAAAGTTGGACCAAAGTAGTACAGGGATGACTTGAACTCGCACAGATATGAATGGTTTTTATTGGAAATCATGGGGTACGACTTGTCATGTGACTTTGCAGTCCCAAGTCGCAGGACAAGTGGCACAAGTGTGAAAAGAGCAGCTACAAGCTTCAAGCGAGAAAATTGCCACAGGTGTGAACTGTTTCTGAATTATAAATAGTGGATCTGCATCCTGTTATGGTGAAACAATGTGCAAAAGAAATAGGATTGCACAATATCAGTTGCCCCTAGTTTGTGTAGGTAAAATACACATTTGTTAATCATGAAATATTGTAACACGTGTTTTAAAGTTTTGGAAGATGGCAATGTGACATAATTTACACAATTGCTATCATTACAATTCCAAATTTGCTTACAATCTTCTATCTGATGAACAGATGGTGATGAATATGTAACTCACTGCACTGATTAGAACATTAATATTGTCTCCGAGATATATGAAAAAACATGAACTTCTCATACATTTATTTTGAAAAAGAGAATTACTGCAGCTGCCACATATATTGGAAAGAGGTGATGTATGAAAGCTACAATCCGGGCAAAACAAATGTTTTCTAAATAATAGAGTTATGTGTTTTAACATGAATCTTGGTGTCCTTTGAGTTTTTCTTCTAGATATGTGCTGTAATCCATAATGAAACAGCATCCACACATTGCCTCTGTATAGGAGTGTGCCGAAATATAGACCAGTCACAGCTGCTCTCACTCCTTGTGCAGGTTGCAGATGGACTGGTCTTGTATCCACCCCTTGTAGTTTTTTTCTGCAGTCAGCCTGTATATCTCTACACAGCAGCGGCAGGTGCTCCATCGGTTGGGGGGGCGGCAGACAGACCTGACCACAAACATTCCCCCCTGTCGCTCCAGCCTGCCACCCCACTCTAACCTTTCCCTCCCGTCGCTCGCACCCCCCATCACCACACACCATTCTCACAACACCCCCCCCCCCCCCCTGGGTGACCTGCTCGCTCGCTCATCCTCTGGCCCACCAGGCCCCCCGTCAGCCCTGCACTTACCCCATGCAGCTCACAGCTGCGGTGGTGGCTTCCCCCCTCCATCTCCTGGTGTCCTGGCTGTCGTTTTCCCCCACGGCCAATGGGGTCTCAGGAGCCGCTTCCTGATTGGCCGGAATTTTAATTCGCTATTGTCACACAACTGGGCACCATGAGCCCATCCTTTTTTTTGAAGCCTTCAGCTCTAATCACGTGCTTAAAAAAACAAAAACGCATTGGAATCTATGCTTCCGACGCCCTGCATGTAGATTAGGGGCTGGGCGCATGGATTAGTGGGGCGGCACCCCTGCGCCCCTAATGAGCAGCCGTCACTGCAGCACAGGCTATGTACAGAGCAGTGATGACACTACTAGTTCTACAAGGTAAAACGTTTTCGAAGATATTGGTGAACAAAAAACATTGCTCCTATAAATGAGAATTTTTGTTCAGCTTTAATAGCAAGAGAATATTGAGTCTCATTGCTGACCTCTCTTTCTGAAATGCTAGTTGCCTGGTGGTCATGTAGATCTAGTGGTTTTTAGTATTTTCTGAGACACTGATCTGTAACAAGTATGCATTCAGGAGTTCTGACATAAGCTGGTCATATACTAGTAAATGTTCGAACTGATGTTCATACAAATATTCCTACAAAAATTAGTACAAAAATTCTTAGTACATTGGTTGACTTGACGAATGCAATTCAAACGTACTTCAAAATGTTGTTTGATTTGAACATTCGTTTTTAGAGTAAATTAAAAACCACATACATTTTTGAAATTTAGTTTGAGAAAAAATGTACTATCCTGTTCCTTCAAATTTTGTTACTATGATTGAAATCGAACATTGATTTGACCCCACTAAGAATTAGAAATTCAAACAGATGTTCTCAAAGTTAAACATTTTGATCGAAATTCTACTAGTGTACGGCCAGCTTTGACTGACTTTCTAATCTTCGTGCTTCTTCTACGTAAGTGATTCAGAGAGTACTGGCTGCAAAAGACTACCAGGCAACTTTTATTGTCTTAAGAATCTTGAACTTTTTAAAATTCTTTCAAAGTTCATTTATCCTTTTTTCCCCCCTTAGCCACTAAGCTCATGTAGCCCCCTCCCCAGCCTCTGGTGTTCGGTAAAATCCTAGCCTGCAGATCTATAGTGACCTGACAATGTTTGCCCCCAGTAGCCTCCCATAGTAGAGAGGAGACACTAGGTAGATGGTTCAGTTGTATTTATGCCTGAAAGTATTAACCACCACATGCCTTTGAAAGTGTATTCATGCTTTAGGAAAAATTCCAGAACAATTAATTGTAGATATTGTTTTAAAACATGGATCTGATAAAAATTATTATATACAGCCAAACAGTGCAGCTGTTAAAAATAGGGCCCCACCCGAAAATATCAAAACTATATTTTTGCTAAAAATACACTAAAATAATTATTAGCAGACACAAACGCAACATAATTTACAAAATTCATACTAAATATAACAGATAAAACTGTACTTAATAAAGCTCAATGTGTGAATGAGGTTTTGGGACTCATTAACCACCTCGCGCCCGCCGTACGAGTATATACGGCCGCAAGGTGGTTGTCAAATGCCGGGAGGCCGGCGGCTCGCGCATGTGCCCGGCGCGTCACTGCAATGCCGATGCGCGTGCCTGGTGGCCGCGATGTCCGCCATGCACCCGCGATCGGCTGTTACAGAGGCAGGACGTGGATCTCTGTGTGTAAACACAGAGATCCATGTCCTGTCAGGGAGAGGGGACCGATGCTGTGTCCCTTGTACATAGGGACACAGATCAGTCACCTCCCCCAGTCACTCCCCCCACAGTAACAATCACTCCAGGGAACACATTTAACCCCTTCCTCGCCCCCTAGTGTTAACCCCTTCCCTGCCAGTCACATTTATACAGTAATGAGTGCATATTTATAGCACTGTTCGCTGTATAAATGTGAATGGTCCCAAAATAGTGTCAAAAGTGTCCGATGTGTCCGCCATAATGTCGCAGTCACAAAAAAAATCACTGATCGCCGCCATTACTAATAAAAAAAAAAAATGATAAAAATGCCATAAAACTACCCCCTATTTTTTAAACGCTATAACTTTTGCGCAAACCAATCAATAAACGGCGATTGCGATTTTTTTTTTACCAAAAATATGTAGAAGAATACGTATCGGCCTAAACTGAGGAAAAAAATATATTTTTTAAAAAAAATTGGGATATTTATTATAACAAAAATCAAAAAATATTGCTTTTTTTTCAAAATTGTCGCTCTATTTTTGTTTACAGCGCAAAAAATAAAAACCGCAGAGGTGATCAAATACCACCAAAAGAAAGCTCTATTTGTGCGGAAAAAAAGGACGTCAATTTTGTTTGGGAGCCACGTCGCACGGCCGCGCAATTGTCATTCAAATCGTGACAGTGCTGAAAGCTGAAATTTCGCCTGGGCAGGAAGGGGGTATATGTACCCAGTAAGGAAGGGGTTAAAATAGGCACTGTGGCCTTTATACTTTGAATCGACATTTTTTTTTTTTTTAATTAATGTGGCTGGAGCTGTGTGCAGGCAGCCTATGGTACACTATGGGAATGCAACAGCTGTATGAACACAGCTGCAAGTCCTAATTTGATGCCTGCTGGTGCAGGTGTATAGCCCCAACCACAGACAGTGTGCATCCGGGGCCACTCACCCACACCTACTCGCATGTCAAATTAGGACCTGAGGCTGTGTTCATATAGCCGCTGCGTCCCTATAAAATAACAGTTGCACAAAGAAACAGCTAATTCATACTGTATGGTCCAGATAACCCATGTGAATAAACCCTTAGTTTTATTTTATACATCCTTTTCTGACAATGCTGCTTTGTGGGTGTGTGTGGGCTTTGGTGAAATATTAGTGGTCTAAACAGCCCCCCTATCCTTTCTCTGCATCCTCTGCAGGGGGACAGGGGGTACACATAGGAGGGCCAAGGCAGCAGTGGGAAGTGGATTCTGGACAGGAGGGGGTGATTGGATTTACAAGAAATTATCCCCTGTAGTTCTACATTGCAGTAGCTGAAAGCCAACAGGATGGAGAGAAGGAGAAGTTGGTTTTTAGCTGCTGCAGGGAGAACTTCAGGGGATCGATTCCAGTAAATGACCCCCACATCTCATCGATCACCCCCTCCTGTTCAGGATCCTGTTACTACTGCTTGTTAGTTGCTCAGGTCCCCTGTCAAACTGATGGGGCCCAGGCCATGTACAGGAGGACAGGCTATGCCATCTTGAAAAATGGACTTTAGGCGCCACATGGGTAAATGTTGTAAAAAACTAGGGGTATTTATTTTAAAGCAGAGTAGTAAGAAAATACATATAAACATTCAAACAATAACAGTTTGTTTATACTTGGATACAGGGCTTAGGTTCACGCTTTAACAATGCTTCAAGGTATGTAACATGCAAGCATTCTATCTTAGTTGCAATGCGAATCCAGCAAACCAAAGGCTAGAACAGTAGTAGTTGTATGAAGCAAGTTAGCAAGAGCCATAGGTCCAGTGTATCATGTGTGGTCTTGATTTGCTCAACTAGTTTCGCGAATTACCGCTTCTTCAGGAGCACAGTAGTAGGCCGGATAATGTGCTGCCGATGGCAACACACACCTAGATAAGATTTGATTGGCTATTTGTCGATAGCAACTAGCCAGCCATAGTAAAAATCAAAATGAAACAACAGCTGGGTATACTGCTGGGCAGAGGCTGTTTGTGTGCAGCGACAGGTAATGTCCTCCAGGACTTTTGGGGCTGTAACTATCACAGTAGAGAAAAAGAAGGGTTAACATATACCAGTATGCGTCCTGGTGTGTGTGTGAGTAGAGAATGTCTCACTCCACAAGGCCTTTGGTACGATGGCCAGGCTATAGATCTGTGCCTTAGAGGGGAGTTTACATCAGTCCAGAGCAATCCCAGCAGTCAACATTTACCCATGTGCCGCCTAAAGTCAATTTTTCATGTCTATTTATATTTCTCCTGTGATATCGGGACGTTGGCACATTTGTATATGTGCATCCACAGTGTCACCCTGTGAGGATGCACGTTTAAGCAATTTTTTCGGCTATGCCATCTTATTGGCGGTCCTGCATCCAATTAACATCTTTACTTTGTCATGTGAGATGATAAAAGTCACATGCACGTGGACAGTGTTTTCCAGCAAAGGAGCATAATTCGGCCCCACTGCCAGCAGCTTGTCAAAATCTATGACAGGCTGAAATATCTGGATGCTGTACCCAGCAGTATACGCACTACAGAATAGTTTGATATGCTGTAGTGATTTAGGTATCTGCAGCATTCATGTAATATTTTGTTACTGTAAATATAAAATAAAAACCAGCTTTCTTAGAGTGCTGCTTGCATACAACCTACCGAATAATACCTAAACAATAAAATGATAAAGTTGTATTCATTAAAGCTGAAGAGGTTTGTAAGTATCTATAAGGACACTCATACATTTTGTATATAATGAAATACTGATTCTTGGACTGAGAATCCAGCCCTGATGTATTTGATAAAGAGTTTTGAGTAAAGCAAGAGCTTTGCATTCCACCTAAGTTTACAATAAGAAAAGCAAACATCCGCACACAGCTTTCCCTTAATATAAGCAGCTCACAATTTTATCCTTAACCATTTAAGGACCGCCTCACGCCAAGGTACGTTGCCCTGCAAGAGCCAAGCCGTGGGTCGCGCGCTCGCAACCCGGTCCTGAGCTCTGTGACCGCGCCCGCGGGACCCGATCCCTGCCAGTGTCCCGCGATCGGGTCACAGAGCTGAAGAACGGGGAGAAGTGAGTATAAACAAACCTTTCCCCGTTCTTCTCCGTGGCATGTCAGTGATCGTCTGTTCCCTGTCATCGGAACACACGATTAGTGACGTGTAACGTGTAGTCACGCCCCCCCTACAGTAAGAATCACTTCTTAGGGTACACTTAACCCCTACAGCGCCACCTAGTGGTTAACCCCTTCACTGCCAGTGTCATTTTCACAGTAACCAGTGCATTTTTATAGCACTGATCGCTGTGAAAATGACAATGGTCCCAAAAATTTGTCAAAAGTGTCCAAAGTGTCTGCCATAATGTCGCAGTCACGAAAAAAAATCGCTGATCACCGCCATAACTAGTAAAAAAAAAAATTATAAAAATGCCATAAAACGACCCCCTATTTTTTTAAACGCTATAACTTTTGCGCAAACCAATCAATAAACGCCGATTGTGATTTTTTTTACCAAAAATATGTCGAAGAATACATATCGGACTAAACTGTAGAAATTTTTTTTTTATATGTATTTTTGGGGGGATATTTATTATAGCAAAAAGTAAAAAATATTGCATTTTTTGTAAAATTGTCGCTCTATTTTTGTTTATAGCGCGTGATCAAATACCACCAAAAGAAAGCTCTATTTGTGGGAAAAAAAGGGCGCCAATTTTGTTTGGGAGCCACGTCGCACGACCGCGCAATTGTCAGTTAAAGTGAGTCAGTTAAAGCGACGCAGTGCCGAATCGCAAAAAGAGGCCTGGTCCTTTAGCTGCATATTGGTCCGGGGCTTAAGTGGTTAACAAAGCTTTAGTACCAAATATTGTCATCAGCCTTTTAAAATCCTATCTTTGGTCAAAAAATAAATAGATAAATATACTTGTTCCCTACTGCGCACCTAGCTAACCAGAATTATGGAAAAATATATTCTAAACCCTGCAATTGTAAATGCACAACTGAATGACCTTCCATTGGCAAGGACCAGTCATTTCTTGCTGCTGTCCACTATCTCCCATTGCTTCTTTTACCATTGCCACATGACATCATTTCACAAGTCCTTTAAGGAGCCCATCACACTAGAGTGCAGGGCACTGCAGCACAATTGCTCTTATGTGTAGATACACGTTGTGTCGCACTTTGATAGGCAGTCCATTCTACACACAAAAAACTGGTGCTATTTGCATTCTTCACGGGACATCAAAACATAGGTTGAGGTGCATTGGGGTATCATTCACAATTATTATAAAGAAAAAAACTGCGCTAAGACTAATATAAACCAAATAAAATAAAATAAAAGGCAGCAGCAATAATGCGATAAACATAAACAAACATATAAAAAGAAAAACTGTGCCAATATGTAAATGAAGTAATCCTAGATGTCAATGACGACAGGATGGCAGACAGTCCAAAGATGTGACCCACAGATATTATTATGAAATCTGAAGGGAAGGATCCCATAGGCTGGAAAAAGTCCAAACAGTACAGTATAGTACCACCGTGTTTGACACCGGATTAACCACCACCGTAAGAAATGGCTGCTTACCAGACGCAAGCAAAAGTACACAGCTGGCTATGACCCAGCCGTGGCCTTTAGCTTGTAGTAGTGGGTGAGAGGAATCCAACCCAATCGAAGCAACCCCAGACACTCCTCCGGTTTGTAGTATGGACCTCTTGATGGCTCCGTTGCAACAATATAGGAGAGAAGGCCATAGGGTGATATCGTAGTAACAGGGCAAGGTAACAATAAACCACCACCGTGATGAGCAAAAATCGTGACCACCACCCTAGTAACAATGGCTGCTTACCAGAAGCAAGAAGGAGCACGCAGGAGAACGTCATATGTGACGAAACGCGTCTGGGGGAACACGCATTGACGTCACCACGCAGCTCATCCAAGGAAGGACTCCTGTTTATGCCGGCCGGCATTTTCCTATGCTTATTGAATCTACTTTGTTGTAAGTATGCTACTTTTTATAAATAAACACGTTTTTAGAAGATATCACCCAATGGTCTCCCCCCTTCTTTCTGGCACCCTATACGGAGTATCAGCAGCGTCTCATACATACTGGAGGAGTGTCTGGGGGTCTGTGATAGGGTCCACTATGTGCAAGTTAGAGGCCACGGCTAGGCTATAGCCAACTGCGTGCTCCTTCTTGCTTCTGGTAAGCAGCCATTGTTACTAGGGTGGTGGTCACGATTTTTGCTCATCACGGTGGTGGTTTATTGTTACCTTGCCCTGTTACTACTAGATGGGTCCATAGACTAAGAGCCCATTCACATCTTTATGTTGTCATAATGTGCTATAAAACACTTTTAAATATGTTTTAGCATGTTACCGCAAAAGGCACTGTTATATACAAACAGATTGGCACTCCAGCATACTATTGTAACCAGAACCAATGTTACAGAATTATGCAGAGCCTTACATTTACGATGGTGGAAATTCCTGAGTACAGATATTCTTTTCTGGCACAAGATGGCAATAGTAGATATGTTCTATTACTGAACTCTAAACTTACATCATTGGACACTGTAAGATGTAGTCATAAGTGGTGCCATTATAATTGCTGGAAAAAGAACTACCAGATCAAATATAGCTGGAGCGAGAGAAGGGGGATATAAGTTAAAAAGCCCGGGAAAGAGTGGGGGCAGTTGGGAGATCGCCACCAACCAGAGAGGAGTTGTTACCGAGAGTGAGGAGAGCTGTTTGTGGTTTTACTGCTGAGAGTAGCTGGTGGGCTTGCATTACCAAGAGAGCCACTAATTCCCACTGCAGATCACTGGACTGAGCCTATCAGGGTGTTTGCACTATCTCGGGGCTCTGGCTTTAACCTAAAGCTGTCCATCTGCAACTGGGGAATCTGCCTATGCAGCACAGCAAAGGAATCTGGTCTGCCTGCTCCAGGAACGCTGAATGTCTACTACTACTAAAGCCTGGACCACCTTTCGCCAGACTGCAAAAGGTCACCAGTAAGCACCATTGGCGCACAGAGAGGGGCCCCTCCAACTTCACAGTCTGCTGCCAAGGAATAGCAGAAGGAAAGTGGTGAGCAGGTCTTCGACCCACCGTTATTCTGGTTGCTGACATTGAATATATCCCTTTTGAGAAACTTGCACTTCACTTGCATTCCTCATATTTATACTGTTTACTCAGTGTTGTGTTAGGGAAGCGATTTATTCACTTCCCTAACACTGACTTGCCTCTCAGCCAATCTGGTTACCTGTCACCTGATTGGCTGAAGCGACAGGCACTGTGATTGGATGCCTATCAGACGTCCAATCATAGCAGAGGACGGGAAGAGGATGGGAGAAGACATTGAGGACTTGGAGCGCCATGACCCGAGACAGGCATGTGCCGGGCGGGGGATGCACACTGGGGCAGCATTTGATGGGGCACAGTAGCAGCTATTGATAGGGCACAGTGGCAGCAATTGATGGGGCACAGTTGAAGCAATTGATGGGTACAATAGCTGCATTTGATGGCACAGTGGCGGCAATTTATTGGCACAGAGGCTGCGCTTGATGGGCACAGTGGCTGCAATTGATGTTTTTTTTTTTTCAGATTGTTTGCTCCCCCACAAAAAATTTTGAGCACCAGCCGCCACTGGACTATATAAATATATATGTAAGTGTTTAAATAATTAAAATCGGAGGCTTTGGCATTTGTAAGCATTTTACAATAAGTTGTGTGCATGGTCTGCTTTTGATTGTCTGCTTTTGATTGTTGGTTCCTAAGGCTGGGTTCAAACTTATGCGAATTGGATGCAGATTTCAGCGCATCCAATTCGCATGACAGGAGACTGTGACCGGCTCTCAATGGAGTCGGTTCACACAGCTTCGGGGCGGCCGCAGTTCACACTGCAAAATGGTCCTGTGCGTCTTTGGCTCTGTTTCAGGTCCAAATTCAGGTAAAAATCTGGACCTGATTCGCACCTGAAACGGAGAACAGGGACGCACTGGACCCCCTGCTGAGAACCGCGGCCTGCAGCTAGTGTGAACCCGGCCTTACTGTTCAAAGGACAGTGATGTTAGGAGGGACCAATATACTAAACACTATAAATATTTTGGTAGAGAACATAGATAGAAAACTACATGTCAGAGATTACATTTGCAGTACTGTACAGGTCTGTTGGATATACTGTGTTAGTTAACCCAAATCTTTTTAAAGTAAAAAAAAAAAATCTCTCGTTTGGTACAGTAGATACTTTCTGAATAGTTTTTCCTTATAAGTGTGAACATGTCATATGGAATTTGGAATGTAAAAGTAATTACTGATGTAGCAAAGTCTATGTAGCGTTCATTACAATACATGATTGGTTTTAATAGCTTGTACAGATGTCGTATAGCTTTCTACACCTGTGTATGCATACTTATTAATTTATTGCAATATTCGGTAGGCATGTGTCTAAGAACATCTGTTTGTACTTACTTGCTGGAATTTAAAATATGTTAGGCAATCATTTATCTTTAACTAATCAAAATGGAGATGTCATCATTGTAGAAAATAACAGTTACAGTCGATTTTTTTCTGGTTGACATCAGGATTTAAGAAAAAGTTTGATTTATTTAACCACTTAAGCCCCGGACCATTTCGGGCCATTAGGACCAGGCCTGTTTTTGGGATTCGGCACTGCGCTGCTTTAACTGTAAATTGTGCGGACATGCAATGTTGTACCCAAATGAAATTTGCGTCCTTTTCTTCCCACAAATAGAGCTTTCTTTTAATGGTATTTGATTGCCTCTGCGATTTTTATTTTTTGCGATATAAACGGAAAAAGACCGAAAATTTTGAAAAAAAATGATATTTTCTACTTTTTGTTATAAGAAAAATCGAATAAACTCAATTTTAGTCAGACATTTAGGCCAAAATGTATTCAGCCACATGTCTTTAGTAAAAAAAATGTCAATAAACGTATATTTATTGGTTTGCGCAAAAGTTATAGCGTTTACAAACTAGGGTACATTTTCTGAAATTTACACAGCTTTAAATTTATGACTGCCTATCTCATTTCTTGAGGTGCTAAAATGGCAGGGCAGTACAAAACCCCCCCAAATGACCCCATTTTGGAAAGTAGACACCCCAAGGAAATTGCTGAGAGGCATGTTGAGCCCATTGAATATTTTTTTTTTTTGTCCCAAGTGATTGAATAATGACAAAAAAAAAAAAAAAAAAAAAAAATTACAAAAAGTTGTCACTAAATGATATATTGCTCACACATGCCATGGTTATATGTGGAATTGCACCCCAAAATACATTTTGCTGCTTCTCCTGAGTACGGGGATACCACATGTGTGGGACTTTTTAGGAGCCTGGCCACGTACGGGACCCCGGAAACCAAGCACCGCCTTCAGGATTTCTAAGGGCGCAAATTTTTGATTTCATTCCTCACTACCTATCACAGTTTCGAAGGCCATAAAATGCCAAAATAGCACAAAACCCCCCCAAATGACCCCATTTTAGAAAGTAGACACCCCAAGGAAATTGCTGAGAGGCCTGTTGAGCCCGTTGAATATTTTTTTTTTTTGTCCCAAGTGATTGAATAATGACAAAAAATAAAAATAAAAAATAAATTACAAAAAGTTGTCACTAAATGATATATTGCTCACACATGCCATGGTTATATGTGGAATTGCACCCCAAAATACATTTTGCTGCTTCTCCTGAGTACAGGGATACCACATGTGTGGGACTTTTTAGGAGCCTAGCCGCGTACGGGACCCCGAAAACCAAGCACCGCCTTCAGGATTTCTAGGCACAAATTTTTGATTTCACTCCTCACTACCTATCACAGTTTCTAAGGCCATAAAATGCCAAAATAGCACAAAACCCCCCCAAATGACCCCATTTTGGAAAGTAGACACCCCAAGCTATTTGCTGAGGAGGCATGGTGAGTATTTTACAGCTCTCATTTGTTTTTGAAAATGAAGAAAGAAAATTTTTTTTTTTTTTTTTTTTTTTTTCAATTTTCAAAACTTTGTGACAAAAAGCGAGATCTGCAAAATACTCACAATACCTCTCAGCAAATAGCTTGGGGTGTCTACTTTCCAAAATGGGGTCATTTGGGGGGGTTTTGTGCCATCTGGGCATTCCATGGCCTCCGAAACTGTGATAGGCAGTGAGAAGTAAAATCAAAAATTTACACCCTTAGAAAGCCTGAAGGCGGTGCTTTGTTTTTGGGGTCCCGTACGCGGCTAGGCTCCCAAAAAGTCTCACACATGTGGTATCCCTGTACTCAGGAGAAGCAACAGAATTTATTTTGGGGTGTAATTCCACATATGCCCATGGCATGTTTGAGCAATATATCATTTAGTGACAACTTTGTGCAAAAAAAAGAATTAAAAAAAAAAAATTGTCTTTTTTCCGCAACTTGTGTCAACATATAAAATATTCCATGGACTCGACATGCCTCTCAGTATATAGCTTGGGGTGTCTACTTTCCAAAATGGGGTCATTTGGGGGGGTTTTGAACTGTTCTGGCATTTTATACACAACATTAGGAAGCTTACATCCACTCTTCTAACCACTTGCAGACAAAGCCCTTTTTGACACTTTTTGTTTACATGAAAACATATTTTTTTTTTGCAAGAAAATTATGTTGAACCCCCAAACATTATATATATTTTTAAAGCAAAGGCCCTACAGATTAAAATGGTGGGTGTTGCATTTTTTTTTTCTACACAGTATTTGCGCAGCGATTTTTCAAACGCATTTTTTGGGGAAAAAATACACTTTTTTTAATTTTAATGCACTAAAACACACTATATTGCCCAAATGTTTGATGAAATAAAAAAGATGATCATAGGCCGAGTACATAGATACCAAACACGACATGCTTTAAAATTTCGCACAAACGCGCATTGGCGACAAACTACATACATTTTTAAAAGCCTTTAAAAGCCTTTACAGATTACCCCGTTAGATTTACAGAGGAGGTCTACTGCTAAAATGACTGCCCTCGATCTGACCTTCGCGGTGATACCTCACATGCATGGTGCAATTGCTGTTTACATATGACGCCAGACCGACGCTTGCGTTCGCCATTGGGCAAGAGCAGGGCAGGACAGGGGTACTTTTTTTTTTTTTTTTTTTTTTTTTATTATTAATTTTGCTTTTTTATTTTATTTTTAAATTGTTCCTTACATATATATTTTTTTTTATAATTTTTATTGTTATCTCAGGGAATGTAAATATCCCCTATGATAGCAATAGGTAGTGACAGGTACTCTTTTTTTGAAAAAACTGGGGTCTTCTAGACCCTAGATCTTTCCTCTGCCCTCAAAGCATCTGACCACACCAAGATCGGTGTGATAAAATGCTTTCCCAATTTCCCAATGGCGCTTTTTATATCCGGGGGGGGACATTCCCTCCCACTGCTTGTAAAAGCAGTCCAGAGGCTAATTAGCCGCTGTGATTGCTTTTACATGAAAGCCGGCCGCTGGCTGAAAAGAATGATACCAAGATGATGCCTAAACCCGCAGGCATCAATCTGGTATAACCATTCAAAGTCCAGCAACATACCAGTACGTTGCTGGTCCTTGTTGGACATGTATTGTAATCTTTTTTTTTCATGCAGCCTGTTGGCTGAACGAAAAAAGAGATTGATTGGTGGGTATGCCCACCATTAGAATACCGCCCTTCATCCACCCACTTCTAATGATGGGCATACATGCACCATTTATATATGCCGAAGCATGGGGGCATCCTCCCGCAAAAAAGTTATGCCGCACACACATGGTCAAACGTTTCCACGGGCAAGCCTCCGTCGGAATTTCGACCGTATGTATGCGGCATTAGGAGCAAAATTGCTCCTCCGCCCTGCTGCCCCTGCTGCCCCCATGCTTCGGCATATATGCTTTTTTTTTTTTAACTGTGGTGGTGAAATCACCTCCTACAGCACTGGAGTCGCAGGGATCAGGCCTGTCTCTGCGAACGCTGCAGTTATGTGTGTTGTGTTTTGTAAGTGACAGTGATCGATCGATACTGCACTTGGGTGGCCTGGGCTGGACGGAGGGGCAAAACGCAGGTGCTAGCAGGTATCTGGGCTGATCCCGCTAACACTGCGTTTTTGGGAACCCTAAACCGCTGGTATAGATCTGATCAGATCAGATATTGATCTGTTCAGATACTATACCACTAAGGGGGGTGTATGCTTTACGCGTGGGTGTTAGCGTTACTGGCACTAACCTGACGCTGCCTGGGGTGTGACGCAGACCCTCTCTGACGCTAAAACCTAATTGATATCACCCACCGGGCGATCAGGGGGTTAAACCTTTATTGGGTTATATACGGCGGGTGCCCTGACACTATAAAAAGCAAACTAACTAACCAGCGTCACCCGTAACACTTATATGGTGATCACTGGTGAAAGGGTTAACTAGGGGCAATTAGGGGGTTAAAACCTTTATTAGATCATATTTGGGGGTACCTGACGCTATAAAAACCTGCGGCGAACCTAAAAAAAATGACTGGCTACCGATTGGCATCACCGACACGAAGACAGCGATCAGAAAAACGATCGCTTAGTGACAGTGGTGATAGGGGGTGAAAGGGTTACCTGGGGGGCGATCAAGGGGGTTAAACCTTTATTAGATAATATATTGGGGTACCCGACGCTATAAAAACCTGCGGCGAACCTAAAAAAAATTACTGGCTACCGATCGCCATCACTGATGCTAAGACAGCCATCAGAAAAATGATCGCATAGCGACAGCGGTGATAGGGGGTGAAAGGGTTACCTGGGGGGCGATCAAGGGGGTTTAACCTTTATTAGATAATATATTGGGGTACCTGACGCTATAAAAACCTGCGGCGAACCTAAAAAAAATTACTGGCTACCGATCGCCATCACTGATGCTAAGACAGCATCAGAAAAACGATCGATTAGCGACAGCGGTGATAGGGGGTGAAAGGGTTACCTGGGGGGCGATCAAGGGGGTTAAACCTTTATTAGATAATATATTGGGGTACCCGACGCTATAAAAACCTGCGGCGAACCTAAAAAAAATTACTGGCTACCGATCGCCATCACTGATGCTAAGACAGCATCAGAAAAACGATCGATTAGCGACAGCGGTGATAGGGGGTGAAAGGGTTACCTGGGGGGCGATCAAGGGGGTTAAACCTTTATTAGATAATATATTGGGGTACCCGACGCTATAAAAACCTGCGGCGAACCTAAAAAAAATTACTGGCTACCGATCGCCATCACTGATGCTAAGACAGCCATCAGAAAAATGATCGCATAGCGACAGCGGTGATAGGGGGTGAAAGGGTTACCTGGGGGGCGATCAAGGGGGTTTAACCTTTATTAGATAATATATTGGGGTACCTGACGCTATAAAAACCTGCGGCGAACCTAAAAAAAATTACTGGCTACCGATCGCCATCACTGATGCTAAGACAGCATCAGAAAAACGATCGATTAGCGACAGCGGTGATAGGGGGTGAAAGGGTTACCTGGGGGGCGATCAAGGGGGTTGAACCTTTATTAGATAATATATTGGGGTACCCGACGCTATAAAAACCTGCGGCGAACCTAAAAAAAATTACTGGCTACCGATCGCCATCACTGATGCTAAGACAGCCATCAGAAAAATGATCGCATAGCGACAGCGGTGATAGGGGGTGAAAGGGTTATCTGGGGGGTGATCAGGGGGTTAAACCTTTATTAGGGGGGGTTAGGGGGCTACATTGGACCTAAAACTAAACTTTAGTGACACTTTCACAGTCACAAATGTCACTGATTGCAGTGATCACTAAATAAATGGTCACTGCAATCAGTGACACTGTGACTGGGGGCTGGGGGGGTGATCTGGGGGGTGATCTGGGGGGGTCTGGGGGTCCTGGGGGGGGCGATTAGTGTTCCTATGTGTCCTGGTGTCAGTGTAGTGTTGTGCTCACTGACCTGATGTCTTCTCTTGTACGGCGCTCGGTATATGTGAGCGCCGCACAGGAGATGACATCACTTCCTCCTGCTTCCTCTGTCTGACACAGACAGAGGGGGCATTTCCATTCGCCGGGAGCGATCGCGAGGGGGGGGCCGGAATCGAAAGGCCGCCCCCTCATCTGGGATCGCTCCCGGTGAAGTAACGACCGCTCACGGCACAGAAGGGGGGTCCGGATGGACCCCCCAACTGTACAAAGGCAGTCACGTAGATCTACGTGATTCTGCCTGTCCGTGCCATTCTGCCGACGTAAATCGGCGGTGGGCGGTCGTTAAGTGGTTAAAACTGATTGAATAAAATTACAATTTTTGTTCAAAATGAAACTTCAAACTAAACTTTTTCTCAGCGTGGGAAAGGATAGAACATCTGCCAAGTTTTTTTGTTTTGTTTTTTGTAACTGCTGTTTGCATCCCTGAAGATTTCCCCTCACTTCCCTGGCCTGTTGATACAAAATCTATAAACAGGCTACAATAAACACAAGAAGGTCCTAACCTCTTTCCTTTAAAGCAGGGGTCTCCAAACTTTTCAACACGAGGGCCACATTGTAGATTTTACAAGTATTCGGGGGCCAAAAAAAATCAGTTATGTACAAATGAATGAATCGTCATTCCCATCATCAGTGTCCCCAGCAGAGTTTTCCCCATTATCAGTGTCCCCAGCAGAGTTTTTCCCATTATCAGTGTCCCCGGCAGAGTTTTCCCCATCAGTGTCCCCAGCAGAGTTTCCCCCCCATCGGTGTCCCCAGCAGAATTTTCCCCCCCATCGGTGTCCTCAGCAGAATTCCCCCTCCCATCGGTGTCCCCAGCAGAATTTTCCCCATCGGTGTCCCCGGGAGAATTCCCCCCCCCCCATCGGTGTCCCCAGCAGAATTTTCCCCATCGGTGTCCCCAGCAGAATTTTCCCCATCGGTGTCCCCAGCAGAATTTTCCCCATCGGTGTCCCCAGCAGAATTTTCCCCATCGGTGTCCCCAGCAGAATTTTCCCCATCGGTGTCCCCAGCAGAATTTTCCCCATCGGTGTCCCCAGAAAATTCCCCAGGGTTCAGGGGTGAGCTATGTACAGAGTTCAGGGTTAAGGGGTGTGCTACATGCAGAAGGTGAGTTGGGTGCAGGGTGAGGTGGGTGCAGAGGGTGAGGTGGGTGCAGGGTGCAGAGGGTGAGGTGGTCACAGGGTGCAGAGAGAGGGTGGGTGCAGGGTGTGAGGTGGGTACAGGGTGCAGAGGGTGCAGAGGGTGGGTGCAGGGTGCGGAGGGTGAGGTGGGTGCAGAGGGTGAGGTGGGTGCAGGGTGCAGAGGGTGGGTGCAGGGTGCAGAGGGTGAGGTGGGCGCAGGGTGCAGAGGGAGGGTTTAGCAGCAGAGGGTGGGCGCAGGGTGCAGAGGGAGGGTGCAAGGTGCAGAGGGTGAGGTGGATGCAGAGTGCAGAGGGAGGGTGCAGAGGGTGGGTGCAGGGTGCAGAGGGAGGGTGCAGAAGGTGAGGTGGGTACAGGGTGCAGAGGCTGGGTGCAGGGTGCAGAGGGAGGGTGCAGAGGGTGAGGTGGGTACCGGGTGCAGAGGGTGAGGTTGGCGCAGGGTGCAGAGGGAGAGGTTGATGCAGAGTGCACTGCTCCCCCCCCCCCAGCCCCCAGATTCCAGTACAGTCAGAGCTCCACACTCCACTCCACTCCAAGGCAAGACTCTCCTCCCACAAAGCTTTCCCCCCCCCCCCCATTCCAGTGCAAAGTTTTCCTCATTTTACTTACAGCATTTTCTCCTCCGATCTCCGTGCAGCAGTTCCACAGGCATCTTCCTGTTGGCAGATTCCCCGCCCCCTTCCTCCTCTGCTCTGACTCCAAGTGCTCTCATAGAGCGTGTGTACAGTACACAAGGATGGTCAGAGCGGCTGCGGGGAGAGGAGCGTGCTGTCACTTGCAAATGCACAAGCAGAGCTTGTGTATTTCCAAGTGACAGTAGCGCGCAGCCAGCATGCAACCAGCACCAGAGGTGGCTGAACTCCGACGGTCAGCATGGGGCGGGCAGCGCAGGGCCAAAGACGTGTGGCAGAGCCTGGATAAGCTGCGGGCCGGACAAATCACACCCGCGGGCCGGATGTGGCCCGCGGGCCGGGGTTTGGAGACCCCTGCTTTAAAGGGTAAGTTCACTTTTGTACACATTTTTTTTCTAAATTCCAGCATCTCTATGTAGCGCCCTACCCCAATGGCTGGGACGCCATTTCAAATTTAAGGGTGTCTGAGCCAAGTTGGGCTCAGAATGTCGATTTGTATAAATTTGCCTCTGTTCTGGTTTGCCTGATAGCAGTTTCCCTTATTGCTTGTAGGTGGCGTTACCACCTCAGGCACTTGTTGGAACGCAGGCAGACCATGGTACATGGAGTGAGCCTTCTCGGCAGCGGTGAAGTGGGAGTGGTCGACCCGATGTGCCTGCTGGGAGGGGATACTTAAGGGGCAGACGCCATTGTTCGGGGTCCTTCGCCTCGTGGCCCTCCTGGCACGAGGTATGGGTGTGTGATTCTGGTCTCGGGGGCCACGTTGGCCCGGGGCTGCATCGCTATCAAACGGGCCCGGCTGTTCTGGCTGGGGCCTACATCCCAAGAGGGGATCCCAAGCTGTCCATCCAAAAAGGGAGGAGGCTGCCTTGATGAAGGAAACCGGGGGAGGACCTGCCCTGGAGGAGACTGGCAAAGCGCTGATGTCTCGGGTGAGGCCTTGTGACCTTGTTGAGGAGGGATCCAATATACCAAAAGCCCTGCAGTTCACCACATCGGCTTAAAGGCTCTCCTCTTGCTGCACGTTTATAAGTTTGGGACTTTAAATCCTGTGGTAGAGGATTCCTGGACTATCCATTTAGCTATCTCTAAAAGAAGGTCTGTGGCAGAGACCGACTCCATCTTAAGCAGTCTGTGGCAGAGGCTGTCTTGTCACTGGTTCGTGCATCACCCCGGCTGCTAGGCCATGTGAGAGGAGACTATCCGGGTGAGCAATACCCACTCCATCGGTGAGAGTGGTGAATGATTGATGAGAACTTTGAACTAATTTGTGCATTCTGTACCGAGTGCTTGAACCTTCCCCTATTCTTCTCCTACCTTCTCTCAAGTTATAATGCAAAAGAAAAGAATAAAGCCTGACTGTTGAAGGTTTTACTTTCGTGTGGACATTGCATTTAATATGGACTTTGCTACCCTGACAACGAAGCTAATGAGGTAACGTGCAAACCCAAAAACAAACCAGCAGCTCCCACGGGGTAGTGCTACATCTATGTACCAAAATAGCATGCATGTACTTTTTTTGCAAAAATATCAATGCTTTCCATTAAATCTAGAGTCACTTACTTTTCTTGTGCTCATCCATGAATCCAGACGTTTCCATTAGTAATGTCTTCTTCCTGATCAGACTTTAGGTCATGACACAGGAAGGAGTTGACCAGCTGACCTCATTAGCACACACCCTGCATCATCTACCCTCCCATTCCCAGCTGCACATTTTTTAAATGAAATGCAATCAGTGATCACCCTTCTCACTAAATACACAATCAGATTTCATAGTGTATGGCCATCTTTATACAAGTACATAGGAGGGAGTGGACAGAAACACTCGGTTGTAAACCCCGTTCACAACTCTGCATAGCAGGAACTCGCATTCCCACGTGTCTTTTTTTTAGCGAGCGGGGAGGTGTTTAAGTATTTTCACTTATCACACATAGGGCAGCCCATCCACCGGAATGGGCTGCCCTACACGCAGCCCATCCAGTGGAATGGGGTGCCCTACACGCAGCAATCACCCCAAAGAAGCTTCAGAACTTTTGCTTTGTGCATTTTTTACTGCGATTTTTGATGCAGCACATTTCTGAAATGCAAGGAAACAGAGATGTGAATGGAGCCTCATTGTTCTTGTTTGATTGCACCAATTTCACTTTCAGGCCCCATTCACATCTAGTATAGTGGGAGCGCATGTTTTGTGGCTCGTTTTTCTTGTGACACGCATAGGGCAGCCCATTGATTACATGTGGTTAATGGGACATTTGGGCATATTTTGGGTTGTGTGTTTTTTACTGTGTTTTGCAGCATTTGCCCCTCATTTTTTCACATAACCGACAAAATGTTGCATTAAGCACATGTAACCAACAGGCTGCCCTATGCGTGTCACAGGAAAAAGGAGCCACAAAATGTGCGCTCCCACTATACTAGATGCGAATGGGGCCTGAAAGTGAAATTGGTGCAATAACACAAGAACAATGAGGTTCCATTCACATCTGTGCGTTTCCTTGCATTTCAGAAATGCACTGCACCAAAAATCGCAGGGAAAAAATGCACCAAGCTCCAGTCTAAAAAAAATAGCTCTTTAGCTTCTTTGGGGCGATTGCTGTGCGTAGGGGAGCACATTCAGGGGGATGGGCTTCCCTGTGTGTTATGAGTGAAAATGCTCAAACGCGGGCTTTACATGCGCCGTAGACATCGGTGCCCGTCTATTTTGAAAATATCTCCTAAACCGGTGTAGGTTTAGGAGATATTTCTTTCACCTACAGGTAAGCCTTAATCTAGGCTTACCTGTAGGTAAAAATGGTCTGTAAGGGTTTACAACCACTTTAAAGCCCCAATAGTAACAGATATTAAGGAAAGAACTTGTAAGTGTCTCAATGAGGTTTATTTACTAAAGCTGGAGAGTGCAAAATCAGGCTCATTTCTATGAAAGAAACCAATCAGCTTCCAGGTGTTAAGCCTAATTGAACAAGCTGAGGCTAGAAGCTGATTGGTTTCTATGAAGAAGTGAGCCTGATATTGCACTCTCCAGCTTTAGTTAAAACATACACTAGATTGTCAAAAGTATTGGGACATCTGCCTTTACAGGCACATGAGCTTTGTAGTTGTCTTAGTCCGTAGGCTTTAATATTGAGTTGCCCCCCCTGGGGAGGAGAAAAAAGCGGGGTTTGAATCACTCACCCATAATGCAGAATACTGTGCAGAGGAAGGAGAAGGCTGCAGCGTTTCTGCAGACATGACCGAGGCCTCGGCGTCATCTTTTCGCCGGAACCAATCGAGTTGCTCCGCCGCGGGCGGCCTGTATTTGACCATCATAGCAGTCCAGGTAGGTGCCCACAGTTGTGGGGGAGGATACTGTGCCATTCAGCAGGAGAAAGGACCCAGGGTGGCTGGAGGATAGTTAGATAAGAGCCGGAGCCATAGATTTATGCAGCCACTCGCTCTGCCATCAAGCCACGCCCCCGAGGCCCCAGTACTTTAGTGTCAGGGTCTAAATCCCTGTAGACATGATTTCACTTTGGGAGTACCCTCACCAAAATTTTTTTATTTTTTTGCAGATGATGCACAAATTCAAAATTGTATATTAATGCAGACTTATGGGAAAATCGGTAAGCCAACCACACAAGATGATTGAGTGGGGGACATTCCATACACCATCTGTGTACAGCATGCCTCAAGATTGCCATACATCATTGCATTTTATAGAAAATTACATGGCGGCAGATTGAAAAAGAAAGAACATTTCTAAGAACATTGAATTACAGTATGACCTTGTGTAGCAATTGTATATGCTATATTATTTTTTTTACATTTCTCTCATTCTCATGTTTATTAGAACTGGTTTTCATGATATAGGGCACTATAATACTCAGGGAAACACCCTTCTTATTTCCTGTGCCATTATTATATTTCTTCTCCCTTAGACCCCAGTAGTCATTGATTGCAGCGGTCTAGCTTTTCTTCATGAATTTGTTCCAGCTTGTGTATTTCTCCAACAAACCTCTGTATATTCTCTCTCCTTTCCTTTTCCTTTGTGCATATAGCTACCAGAATCCTCCTAACATAAGCCTTATGAGTTTCCCACATATTAGCCTGTGGGCTTCCTTATGATCATTTATCATTTAACAAAAAAGGTAGTCTAACCATTCAGATTTTTTCAGCTACATTTGCATCCCACAGAAGTGACTCATCAAGCCTCTACATTAGAATTCTGAAAGGCTCTATATTTACTTTTAGCACTACTGGTACATGATCAGAGAGTGTATTACATTTAATGGACACCACAAAAATGTAATCTATTGACTGAAGCAATTCTTGAGTATGCACCACTGAGAAAGAAGTATAATCTTTTATCTTAGGGTGGTAAATCCTCCATAAATCTTCTAATTGGCACTTCTGTAAAAACACCATAAGCTAAATAATATTGAAGTTCTCTTACTATATTATGTCTTTTAGTCCTTTAGTGTTGAGACCCCACACATTATTTGTTACTATGCCGAGTGGGGCCAAAATGATTGGACAGATGTTATGCAATGCCTCAGTACCTCTTGGTGTGATTTAAAAAAACAAAAAACAAACAAGATGTACATCACAACACTTTTGGGTGTTATGCCCATGCACCCAAAAGGGCACATGATTAGCATGACCAATTGTTCGACCACTGTCATGTTCTTCAAAACACATCCGTGTGTCGACTCCTGCTAGGAGTTTGATGCTTCCTATATTTGTCTGCCAAGTTCCCTCCCACTGATAGATCATGAGAGAAAGTCCGACAACATAGCTGGGTACTGAAACCTCCCCACTTATATTGAATTTTTTTTTCTTTAACTAGAGTAGCCTCCCCCTGAATATATGGCATGAAATATACAGTTAAAAACTTCATCCAACATTACGGTCAACACAAACGCTCTGTTCCATTCCTATCTCACACTTTGTCTATTAGTTAAAAAAAGAAGAAAAAAATCAGGAACAAGACCTCAAAATAGTGTTGGGACACCTGCCTTTACACACACAAACTTTAATAGCATCCCAATCTTAGTCCGTACCTTTCATTATTGAGTTGGCCCACCCTTTGCAGCTATAACAGCTTTGACTCTTCTGGGAAGACTGTCCACAAGGTTTAGGAGTGTGTCTTTGGGAATGTTTAACCATTCTTCCAGAAGCGCATTTGTGAGGTCACCGACGTTGGACGAGAAGGCCTGACTTGCAGTCTGCGCTATAATTTATCCCAAAGGTGTTCTGTTGGGTTGAGGTCAGGACTCTGTGCAGGCCAGTTAAATTCCTCCACCCCAAACTCATTAATGCATGTCTTTATAGACCTTGCTTTGTGCACTGGTCCAAATCATTTGGTTTGAGAGGGGATTATTGTGTGGGGTTGATTTTCAGGGGCTGGGCTTGGCCCCTTAGTTCCAGGGAACTCTTATGGCGTTGGCATACCGAGGCATTTTGGACAATTTCACACTCTCACCTTGTGGGAAGAATTTGGGGATAGCCCCTTCCTGTTACAACATGACTGCGCACCAGTGCACAAAGCAAAATCCATAAAGACATATGAGCGAGTTTGGGGTGGAGGAACTTGACTGGCCTGCATAGAGTCCTGACCTCATCCCAACAGAACACCATTGGGATGAATTAGACCGGAGAATGCGAGCCAGGCCTTCTCGTCCAACATCTGTGCCTGACCTAACAAATGTGCTTCTGAAAGAATGGTCAAACACTCCCATAGACAAACTCCTAATCCTTGTGGACAGCCTTCCCAGATGAGTTGCAGCTGCTATAGCTGCAAAGGGTGGACCAACTCAATATTGAACTCCACGGACAAAGACTGGGATGCCATTTAAGTTCATGTGCCTGTAAAGGCAGGCATCCCAATACTTTTGACAATAGTGTATGAGCAACGTCAAAGAAAATCTCATCCACATTGAACCCGATTCCCAATGATGTTACATCTCTTATTGATCCCTGTAAATAGAAATGAGAGTCTTGCAAGTAGTAGTATTTCATCACTTATCAGTCGGGCGCGATTCTGTGTAAATGGAGTCCCCCCAACTTGGCAAAAGCAAAAGGCACGTAGATCTTTGTGGAACCACTCAATGTCCATCTTTTCCCCCCCAATAAAGCATGATGGAACCCCCGAATCAGTAGATTGCAGCAGTTTTTAAAACTTCTTGAGCATAACAAGCACAAGAAAATGATGAGTTACACAAATATTAATTTTCACAAAGTCTGCCTAAGTTTTTATGATGGCAATTTGCATACGCTCCAGAATGTTATGAGAGTGATCAGTTGAATGGCAATTAATTGCAAAGTCCATCTTTGCCATTAAAATTAACTTAACTACATAAAAAAAAATAGGATTTTTGTACTCACCGTAAAATCAATTTCTCTGACATCCATGGACCGACACGGCGGCTCTTAATCACTGAACTTGTGGGTGCTTGCAGGAGAAGACCTAGGCAGAATGTTAAATGGTAAAACATTCTAGAACAAACCAGAGCTGAACAGCCCCGCCCAGGGGGGCGGTCCCTCCGGACATTACCCTCCCACCTGCAGCTAGCAGACCTCAGTTCGTAACAAAGCAGTACAAACTTAAAAGGAAGGGTGGGTGCCGTGTCGGTCCATGGATGTCAGAGAAATGGATTTTACGGTGAGTACAAAAATCCTATTTTCTCTTATCATCCATGGACCGACACGGCGGCTCTTAATCACTGATTGTGTGGGATGTCCCAAAGCAGTGTCAAGAGGGATGGGAGCAGTATAAATGGAAAAACCAAAAAAACTTCACTCCAAACAAGGCAGAGCTCCTCAACGGAGGAGTTGCCACTTTAAACAGCGGCCTGCAATACCTTGCGGCCGAAGGAAGCATCCGGAGATGCAGCCACATCAACCCTATAAAACGTAGAAAAGGTATGAACAGACGACCAGGTCGCCGCCTTGCACGCTTGTGCAACCGACACTTGATGTCGGAAAACCCAGGAAGCACCAATTGCCCTGGTGGAATGTGCCGTAACCGGAAAGGGAGGCGCCCGCCCCATGAGAGCATAGGCTTGAAAGACGGTTTGTCCGATCCACCTAGAAAATGGTGGCAGATGAAGCCACTTGGCCCTGTTTCTGACCAGAGACAGTCAAACAGAGAGTCATAGAACCAACAAGGCTCTAATAACACAATTATAAATGTGAGTCCGCTACAAGGGTATTCAGATGAATTGTCCTCCTTGCGAACTGTGTGATATACCGTAAAGGGTAAAACGTGAAAAATAGAATACAATCCCAAATAACAAAATGTGTGTGATCATGGATGTCCTTCAATGGATAGCCTTCCCACAACGCAGACTGACAAAGGGACTTCAATGCAAATGATGAATCAAGCAAGGAGAAGACACTAGTTGTTATAGATGGGTACTCTTACCGCTGATGGTGGACCCACCTACCGTACGGCAGTGGGTCTTGCAGGCTTAATGGTCACCAAGACCAGACGGGATATAGCTGGATGTCCTGGGTCCTCGCTTGAACGCCAACCGGATGATGGGAAAGGCAGCTCAAACGATGGATTATTCTCACATGGGCCAGGTTCCACAGCAATCCGCGAAAAATATAAAGATGGAAGAAAACCAAAAAGACTCCAGATGGTGCAGGTCAATAAAAACCGATTGCCGGAATTTTATTAAATAAAAATATTTTGTCCAACAGTCATGCAGACAAATAAAAAGTGATCACAAAATAAAAATATGTTCAAAGCAATATGGGGTGCAGCGTCAGCAAGCCCTACGCGTTTCGACTACTACAGTCTTCAACAGGGGCATGACGCTGTACCCCCCATATTGCCAACATTTATAAGAATTTCACATACTCTGACACACCCCGGAAGGGGTGGAGTCAAAACAGGAAATGACATAAGGTCTCACAATCTCAATACATAGTTTCATAATATGCAACTGAAACAAATGAACTATATGTATCAATTCAATAAAGCATTGGATAACCTGTATATTAAACATATTACACATCAACAAATAAATGTGCCTCCATAACCTAAATCTAGGTATAAGGCTGGGGATCTAATCATGACACCTGTATGGAACTTACCCTAATGAGGGCACCGCCCATTGTGATCTTCTCATTATCTAGATAGTCTGTATAGAATGAGTTCCCAAGTTCACCACGGCATAAACCAGATTCCACAGGATGTCATGGTCCCACCTGACCGAAATCGTCACTGGGGACACCCTTATGTATAGCACTGGGGACACCTCAGCATTGGGGGCACTCCAGCAATGCTGTGCCCCCATATAACATCCCCCAGAGTACAATCTATACGTTGTACAGCTAAGTCTAGTACACTATGTGCAATACCTCTATATTACCCCCTCTGGCGCTAAATCAGAGTCCCACTGGCACTTCCCCTTGCAGTATCATCAACAGATGTTTGCTGCAAATGTCTATGGGGACACCAGTGAGACGCTACGTGGCCGCGCTATGTCCGCGCGCGCATCCCGCGCATGCGCGCGCCGACGTTGTAGTCATGTGATCGCATAACGCATCACGTGATACCGGCCAGCGTAAATATATGGAGAGAGACAAGCTTCACGTCTCGCAGGGGGGTTAAAGTAGTGCAACCGTCCGATGCGCCCTCTAGTGGGGATTAAACAAAATACATATTCAAAATACATGTTGTATAGACGGTAGCAGGTGCTGATATAAATAAAGCCCAAAAGCGCCTAGCTGACCCTCTTATACACATGTAAAATGATAGTTCCTATTAGAAAAATTTTATTTATTTATCCATAGTTATTCATCAAGCAATTACCTGATGAAGGATAAATCTGACTCACGTCTTAATTAATGATGATACATTCAACGATTGGGGATGAATCTAACTCACCTCATGTTTGAAACCTGATTTATATGGTGAGGGGAATATCCAACCAATAGACCAATAGGCCGATGAACGGATGCCATACCCCCATATATTAATGGTGAACCAATAATTGAATGTAACCCCAAATATTAGTGTTACAAGGAAATTGCTAACAACAGAAGAAGAAGGAGAAGGGAAAAAAAAGGGAGGGGCAAAGAAACTCACAATCTATACAAGGGCAGAAAAAATACGTGGATATATTATTCCTTCACCCGAGTCGCCTATAAAGGCGCACGCGGGGGATGCCTGCCTTATGGTCACCATTCCCCAAATGTGGATACACGAGCCCAGGTGCCTCACGCCGAATGATGAAACAGTTGAGATCCCACTCAACGTTCATACCATGGGGTGAGTAACACCTGAGCTCGTGTATCCAATAAGTTTCCAATCTCGAGACACCCCGTAGGGAGGAATCTCCCCTCCAGTGGGGAACGAACCTGTCAATCACTTGGAACTGGGTGCCTCTAGGGTCCTTTGCATGATGTTCTAAATAATGTCGTGACACCGTATGTTTGTCACATCCCTTACGTATTTTAGCCAGATGTTCATTGACTCGAATGGAAAAATTACGTATAGTGCGCCCTACGTATTGAAGTTTGCACGGGCATGTGATGAGGTACACGATGAATCTGGTGACGCAGGTAGTAAATTGTGACATAGTATAACTGCGTCCCGTGACACTGGAGCTAAATGTGTCTGTTTTGCGTCTCCCCAACACATTAACCATGCAAACATTACATTTTCGACAAGGGTAATATCCATTGGCTTCCGGAAAGAAAGAGATCCTTTTGGGGGGGTCTATTATATTAGGGGCCACCTCCCCCTGAATGGAGCGTGCACCCCTAAAAATTACGCCAGCCCGCTCAGGCAGGGAAGGGCCCAAAGTTCTATCGCTTTGTAAGACCTTCCAGTGTCTATTTAGGATTTTCTTAATTTCCTTATGTTGGGTGGAATAGGATGTAAGAAAAGACCATCTAAATCTATCCTCTTTAGCTTTCGCCTGTTTTTCAATAAGGAGGGATGGTCTTTCAATTGCCAATACAGAAGCAATGTCTGCATTTAACTGGACTGCTGAGTAGCCCCTATCAATGAATCTATCCTTCAAAATCTGAGATTGGGCCAAAAAGTCCTGTTCTCGGGTACAGTTCCTCCTCAAGCGGAGGAACTGTCCTCGAGGAACGGACTTCAACCATTGTTCGTGGTGGCAGCTATCGACGGGGATGTAGCCATTTCTGTCCGTTGGTTTAAAGTATGTTTTAAATTCCAAACGGTCATTGGCAACTATGATTTCTAAATCTAGGAAATGTATCGACGAGGAGCTGGCCTCATATGTTAATGTAATACCACGATCATTAACATTAAGAGTCCTCATAAAGGTATCCAGTGATTCTCTCGTGCCCTTCCATAGGAGGAGGATGTCGTCTATATATCTAGCCCACAGAACCAATTCAGGTCTGTTAAGGGCATAGACGACATCCTCCTCCCACTGGGCCATGAAGAGGTTGGCAAGACTGGGGGCATATTTAGCCCCCATTGCCACACCCCTAATTTGGGAGAAGAATGTTCCCTGGAACCAAAAGTAATTATGCCTGGTGGCAAAGTTGAGCAACTCCATTAAAAAGTTCCTCTGTAGTAAAGGCAGTGGGGAGTTTCTGGAAAGAAACAACTCCACTGCCCCCAAACCCAATTGATGTGGTATGCAGGTGTATAATGAAGCCACATCTGCAGTAACAAGATTCAAATCTCCATGGTGCCGAACTTTCTCAAGTAAATTGATAGTATCCTTCGTATCTTTCAGATAAGAGGGTATCGATTTCACCAAAGGCTGTAGAAAGAAATCGATGTACTTTCCAATGCGTGAAGTAACCGAGTCAATCCCGCTAACGATAGGTCGCCCTGGGGGATTGACTGGGTCCTTATGTACCTTTGGGAGGTAATAAATCACAGGAATACGTGGTGCAAGAGGCACCAGGTATTCCTGTTCTTTTTTATTAAGAACATTGAGAGAAAAACCCTCGTTGACAATATCAACGAGGGCCTTCTTGTATTTCAATGTAGGATCCCCAGGTAGAGGATGATATGTCGCTCGGTCTTCCAGGAGCCTATTCATCTCATTAACGTAGTTTATCTTATCTAGTACTACTATTCCACCTCCTTTGTCTGCAGGGCGGACAATGAGATTTTTATTACTGCATAAAGTTTTTAAACCTGTAGCAATAATAGGATCCTGGTGGACTTTTTTGGTAGGCAATTCATCAAGATCTTTTAATACCAAAGTACGAAAAACGTTAATGGAAGGAGCTGAGCTCACTGGGGGGTTGAACAAAGAGGGATTAGAAAGCCCTGAACGTACACGAGTGAACTGATTCCCTAATTGTGTAGAGGGAATAGGTATTGAAGGCATAATAGACACCTCATCTTTCTTTTGGGCATCAGTTGATGGGAGTGCTAAAAAGTGCCTTTGAATGTTTAATTTTCTTATGAACTTTTGAAGATCGATAAAGGTGGAAAATTTGTTCAGTTTGCGCGGGGGAACAAACTTTAGACCTTTATCTAATACAGATTGTTCTTGAGGAGTGAGAACAGTAGAACTTAGATTAAAAATACCCGCACCTAATTTACCCTTGGTCTTTTTGCGCTGGATGCGCCGCCCCCCCCCTTGAGCCACGTTTATACTTGGGCTTCTGGGGGTGTGGAAAGTGGGCTTGTGAAAACCCTGGTATTGTGGTGGACCAGGGTGATTGTAATTATGACCATATACTGGTCTATGTGGTTCCTCACCCCACCCAGGGTTTGAGTAGGAGTCGTAATACGGGTCATACGGGCCTTCGCCCTGTGGTAGAGTATAACGGTTCTGGGTAGGTATAGGTGTACCCTGTATATAATTTGTATTGGAACCAGATCCATTATCCCTCCAAGGTAAGGGAATTCTCCCTGATGGATCTCTTGGATACATCTGACCCCTATCACCTTGTCCATAACCTCTACCCCGTTGAGGGTGACCTCTACCTCGGGGTACAGAACTATATCTACCTCGGCCTGGTTCGTAAGGAGCCAAGGCTGGTGTTTGTTTATTGTTCTTGGGTGTATGTGTACCACCCTTATTGTTCTGACCTCCTCGTAAAGATGTGGAGGGAGGTTCATAGACAAGAGTCCTATCTATAATTACATCAACTGGCTCAGAAAGATCCATGTTAGAATTATTTTCAGGGTTGTTTGTCTGATTGGCCAGTTTTTTCTGCCAGCCAAAGACTAAATTTCCCTTATAGTCACCTGTATCTCGGTTGTACTTTTTTTGTTTCTTATTCCTCTGATCTTTCTCCTCCTTTTCAAGGATGGTTTTAAGAGCAGAGGAAAGAGATACATATTCAGGAGTACCACTAGAGGGAGAGAGCTTGTCTCTAATTTCCCTGATTTCTTTATCTAATGCGGACATCCTGACCCGCTTTTTCTCAATCAAAAAATTGAGAAGTTGTAGACCAGCATCATTAAAGTAATTAGCCCAGAGGATCATGTCTGACTCTCCCTGTTGAGGGGAGACATCCCACCTGAGACCTCTGGGTACCATCTTCTCCTTGATATATTGCTCAAGAAACGCAGTGTCCCATTGAAGGTGTAATTCTGAGATCATTGCGTTCTTGAGCCTAGCAAAGAGACCGCTTATTTCTGAGTCGGCGTTATGGATGGTAAAGACTCCCTGTGTGTTAAAGGACCTTGAGGCCCTGTATTCAAAAACATCCATTTGTACACAAAAAGGAGAAAATATATATGGTGAGCAGCAGTAAATAATATGTCAAACAATATAACTGGATAAAAAAGGGAAAAATACTGCGCTAAACCAAAAACAATGTGCATGCAAGCTGCCAACACTCAAACAAACAAAGTGTACAGGAATGGTAAATAAAAATAGTGTGGCGCTCAAAGCAATAAAAACTTGTAATAGGTGAATAGCTACTTAAAGCAATAGAACCAACAGTGCTCTAATAACACAATTATAAATGTGAGTCCGCTACAAGGGTATTCAGATGAATTGTCCTCCTTGCAAACTGTGTGATATACCGTAAAGGGTAAAACGTGAAAAATAGAATACAATCCCAAATAACAAAATGTGTGTGATCATGGATGTCCTTCAATGGAATTACTTTAATGATGCTGGTCTACAACTTCTCAATTTTTTGATTGAGAAAAAGCGGGTCAGGATGTCCGCATTAGATAAAGAAATCAGGGAAATTAGAGACAAGCTCCCTCTAGTGGTACTCCTGAATATGTATCTCTTTCCTCTGCTCTTAAAACCATCCTTGAAAAGGAGGAGAAAGATCAGAGGAATAAGAAACAAAAAAAGTACAACCGAGATACAGGTGACTATAAGGGAAATTTAGTCTTTGGCTGGCAGAAAAAACTGGCCAATCAGACAAACAACCCTGAAAATAATTCTAACATGGATCTTTCTGAGCCAGTTGATGTAATTATAGATAGGACTCTTGTCTATGAACCTCCCTCCACATCTTTACGAGGAGGTCAGAACAATAAGGGTGGTACACATACACCCAAGAACAATAAATAAACACCAGCCTTGGCTCCTTACGAACCAGGCCGAGGTAGATATAGTTCTGTACCCCGAGGTAGAGGTCACCCTCAACGGGGTAGAGGTTATGGACAAGGTGATAGGGGTCAGATGTATCCAAGAGATCCATCAGGGAGAATTCCCTTACCTTGGAGGGATAATGGATCTGGTTCCAATACGAATTATATACAGGGTACACCTATACCTACCCAGAACCGTTATACTCTACCACAGGGCGAAGGCCCGTATGACCCGTATTACGACTCCTACTCAAACCCTGGGTGGGGTGAGGAACCACATAGACCAGTATATGGTCATAATTACAATCACCCTGGTCCACCACAATACCAGGGTTTTCACAAGCCCACTTTCCACACCCCCAGAAGCCCAAGTATAAACGAGGCTCAAGGGGGGGGCGGCGCATCCAGCGCAAAAAGACCAAGGGTAAATTAGGTGCGGGTATTTTTAATCTAAGTTCTACTGTTCTCACTCCTCAAGAACAATCTGTATTAGATAAAGGTCTAAAGTTTGTTCCCCCGCGCAAACTGAACAAATTTTCCACCTTTATCGATCTTCAAAAGTTCATAAGAAAATTAAACATTCAAAGGCACTTTTTAGCACTCCCATCAACTGATGCCCAAAAGAAAGATGAGGTGTCTATTATGCCTTCAATACCTATTCCCTCTACACAATTAGGGAATCAGTTCACTAGTGTACGTTCAGGGCTTTCTAATCCCTCTTTGTTCAACCCCCCAGTGAGCTCAGCTGCTTCCATTAACGTTTTTCGTACTTTGGTATTAAAAGATCTTGATGAATTGCCTACCAAAAAAGTCCACCAGGATCCTATTATTGCTACAGGTTTAAAAACTTTATGCAGTAATAAAAATCTCATTGTCCGCCCTGCAGACAAAGGAGGTGGAATAGTAGTACTAGATAAGATAAACTACGTTAATGAGATGAATAGGCTCCTGGAAGACCGAGCGACATATCATCCTCTACCTGGGGATCCTACATTGAAATACAAGAAGGCCCTCGTTGATATTGTCAACGAGGGTTTTTCTCTCAATGTTCTTAATAAAAAAGAACAGGAATACCTGGTGCCTCTTGCACCACGTATTCCTGTGATTTATTACCTCCCAAAGGTACATAAGGACCCAGTCAATCCCCCAGGGCGACCTATCGTTAGCGGGATTGACTCGGTTACTTCACGCATTGGAAAGTACATCGATTTCTTTCTACAGCCTTTGGTGAAATCGATACCCTCTTATCTGAAAGATACGAAGGATACTATCAATTTACTTGAGAAAGTTCGGCACCATGAAGATTTGATTCTTGTTACTGCAGATGTGGCTTCATTATACACCTGCATACCACATCAATTGGGTTTGGGGGCAGTGGAGTTGTTTCTTTCCAGAAACTCCCCACTGCCTTTACTACAGAGGAACTTTTTAATGGAGTTGCTCAACTTTGCCACCAGGCATAATTACTTTTGGTTCCAGGGAACATTCTTCTCCCAAATTAGGGGTGTGGCAATGGGGGCTAAATATGCCCCCAGTCTTGCCAACCTCTTCATGGCCCAGTGGGAGGAGGATGTCGTCTATGCCCTTAACAGACCTGAATTGGTTCTGTGGGCTAGATATATAGACGACATCCTCCTCCTATGGAAGGGCACGAGAGAATCACTGGATACCTTTATGAGGACTCTTAATGTTAAGGATCGTGGTATTACATTAACATATGAGGCCAGCTCCTCGTCGATACATTTCCTAGATTTAGAAATCATAGTTGCCAATGACCGTTTGGAATTTAAAACATACTTTAAACCAACGGACAGAAATGGCTACATCCCCGTCGATAGCTGCCACCACGAACAATGGTTGAAGTCCGTTCCTCGAGGACAGTTCCTCCGCTTGAGGAGGAACTGTACCCGAGAACAGGACTTTTTGGCCCAATCTCAGATTTTGAAGGATAGATTCATTGATAGGGGCTACTCAGCAGTCCAGTTAAATGCAGACATTGCTTCTGTATTGGCAATTGAAAGACCATCCCTCCTTATTGAAAAACAGGCGAAAGCTAAAGAGTAGGGATGAGCTTCGTGTTCGAGTCGAACATACGTTCGACTCGAACATCGGCTGTTCGATCGTTCGACGAAGATCGAACGATTTGGGCCGTTCGCGCCAAATTCGAGTGACGCGAACGGCCCACAATGCACTACGCCATCGCAGTGTCATCCAGGCGCTGTGATTGGCCAAGCATGCACTGTGACCCCGCATGCTTGGCCAATCACAGCGCCGGCAGCGAGGAGAGCAATGATTGGCCACAGGCAGGATGCCTGTGGCCAATTATTGCTGAGGGTGTTTAGTACACGCCCCACACTATAAAAGGCCGCCAGCACGGCGGCCTAGTGTAGTGTGTTCCGGAGCAGGGATAGAGCAGCATAGGCAGGGACAGTGACTGTTATTTCTTTCTTGCTTAACCTGGATTCCTTTAGTTTAGGGAAAGAGAAGGATAGGTAGGGAGAGTGTCAGTGTGTTTTGTGCTTGTGCTATAGTGTGCTTAAAAAAAACATTTATTCTAGGGACAGAAAACTGTAGGTAGGGACAGTGTCAGTTTCTTTCACTCTGCAAGTCCTTGTTTCCAGGGACCTGGAAGGACAGTGAGTGAATTGTCCTTGTGCTATATTGTGCTTAAAAAAACATTTATTCTAGGGACAGAAAACTGTAGGTAGGGAGAGTGTCAGTTTATTTCACTCTGCAAGTCCTTGTTTCCAGGGACCTGGAAGGACAGTGAGTGAATTCTCCTTGTGCTATATTGTGCTTAAAAAAAACATTTATTCTAGGGACAGAAAACTGTAGGTAGGGACAGTGTCAGTTTCTTTCACTCTGCAAGTCCTTGTTTCCAGGGACCTGTAAGGACAGTGAGTGAATTGTCCTTGTGCTATATTGTGATTAAAAAAAACATTTTTTCTAGGGACAGAAAACTGTAGGTAGGGAGAGTGTTTTTTTTCTTTCACTCTGCAAGTCCTTGTTTCCAGGGACCTGTAAGGACAGTGAGTGAATTGTCCTTGTGCTATATTGTGCTTAAAAAAAACATTTTTTCTAGGGACAGAAAACTGTAGGTAGGGAGAGTGTTTTTTTTCTTTCACTCTGCAAGTCCTTGTTTCCAGGGACCTGTAAGGACAGTGAGTGAATTGTCCTTGTGCTATATTGTGCTTAAAAAAACATTTATTCTAGGGACAGAAAACTGTAGGTAGGGAGAGTGTCAGTTTATTTCACTCTGCAAGTCCTTGTTTCCAGGGACCTGGAAGGACAGTGAGTGAATTGTCCTTGTGCTATATTGTGATTAAAAAAAACATTTATTCTAGGGACAGAAAACTGTAGGTAGGGAGAGTGTCAGTTTATTTCACTCTGCAAGTCCTTGTTTCCAGGGACCTGTAAGGACAGTGAGTGAATTGTCCTTGTGCTATATTGTGATTAAAAAAAACATTTTTTCTAGGGACAGAAAACTGTAGGTAGGGAGAGTGTTTTTTTTCTTTCACTCTGCAAGTCCTTGTTTCCAGGGACCTGTAAGGACAGTGAGTGAATTGTCCTTGTGCTATATTGTGCTTAAAAAAAACATTTATTCTAGGGACAGAAAACTGTAGGTAGGGAGAGTGTCAGTTTATTTCACTCTGCAAGTCCTTGTTTCCAGGGACCTGGAAGGACAGTGAGTGAATTCTCCTTGTGCTATATTGTGCTTAAAAAAAGCATTTATTCTAGGGACAGAAAACTGTAGGTAGGGACAGTGTCAGTTTCTTTCACTCTGCAAGTCCTTGTTTCCAGGGACCTGTAAGGACAGTGAGTGAATTGTCCTTGTGCTATATTGTGATTAAAAAAAACATTTTTTCTAGGGACAGAAAACTGTAGGTAGGGAGAGTGTTTTTTTTCTTTCACTCTGCAAGTCCTTGTTTCCAGGGACCTGTAAGGACAGTGAGTGAATTGTCCTTGTGCTATAGTGTGCTTAAAAAAAACATTTATTCTAGGGACAGAAAACTGTAGGTAGGGAGAGTGTCAGTTTATTTCACTCTGCAAGTCCTTGTTTCCAGGGACCTGTAAGGACAGTGAGTGAATTGTCCTTGTGCTATATTGTGATTAAAAAAAACATTTTTTCTAGGGACAGAAAACTGTAGGTAGGGAGAGTGTTTTTTTTCTTTCACTCTGCAAGTCCTTGTTTCCAGGGACCTGTAAGGACAGTGAGTGAATTGTCCTTGTGCTATATTGTGATTAAAAAAAACATTTTTTCTAGGGACAGAAAACTGTAGGTAGGGAGAGTGTTTTTTTTCTTTCACTCTGCAAGTCCTTGTTTCCAGGGACCTGTAAGGACAGTGAGTGAATTGTCCTTGTGCTATATTGTGCTTAAAAAAAACATTTATTCTAGGGACAGAAAACTGTAGGTAGGGAGAGTGTCAGTTTATTTCACTCTGCAAGTCCTTGTTTCCAGGGACCTGGAAGGACAGTGAGTGAATTGTCCTTGTGCTATATTGTGCTTAAAAAAAACATTTATTCTAGGGACAGAAAACTGTAGGTAGGGAGAGTGTCAGTTTATTTCACTCTGCAAGTCCTTGTTTCCAGGGACCTGTAAGGACAGTGAGTGAATTGTCCTTGTGCTATATTGTGATTAAAAAAAACATTTTTTCTAGGGACAGAAAACTGTAGGTAGGGAGAGTGTCAGTTTCTTTCACTGTGAAAGTCCTTGTTTCAAGGGACAGAGAAGGACACCTGAAGGTAGCCCTTATTGCTTTTTTCCCATCTCCCTGCAGGCCATCTATTAGAATGTCTGGAAGGCAAACAAGGAGAGGCAGACAGTCAGGAGGCAATAAAAGAGGGCAAGCAGGCTCTGTGTCTGGGGGCAACAGTGCTGGTCGTGGACGCGGTGCATTGTCATCAGCACATGGCCATGGGACACGCTTGTCCTTCTTTTCGGCAGCTGGACATGTTGAGCCACATCATGCCGAAGACTTGGTAGAGTGGATGACCAAGCCCTCCTCCTCCTCCTCATCCTCTCTCACCCAGGCTCAGGGTACTGGAAAAGCAGCTGCCAAAGCGTCGTCTTCCCTGGTATCAATGTCAGACAAATCATCAGTCACTCCTTCCCTAGACCCACCATGTCCTCCTCCTGAGGAGTCCCCCGAACTGTTTCAGCACAGTGTTGGGTACATGCTCCAGGAGGATGCCCAGCGTTTCGAAGGGTCTGATGATGAAACCCAGCTAGAGGAAGGCAGTAGCGTGAGAGCAGACAGAGGGGATGCTCAAGAAGGACACCAATCTGGCAGTCATGTTCCAGCAGCTGCAGCATACTGCCAGATTGGCTCCAGTGATGAGGAGGGAGGGGATGATGAGGTCACTGACTCCACGTGGGTGCCTAATAGGAGAGAGGAGGAGGAGGAGGATGAGGAGGAGGCACATCTCCAACGAGGCAGGATGCCCTTTGGTGGCCAGCGTAAGGGCAGTACACCGACGGAATCACACCGCAGAGCTCCGCCTGTGCAGGGCGCTGCCTCTGCCCGTCATTCAAAAAGTTCTTTGGTGTGGGCCTTTTTTGAGGCTAGTGCATCAGATCGCACAGCTGCTGTTTGCAACATATGTCTCAAGCGTATATCGCGTGGCCAAAACATCAGCCGCTTGGGTACCACATGCCTGACCAGACATATGTTGACCTGCCATGCAGCTCGTTGGCAAGCCTACCTCAAAGACCCACACCAAAGAACAAAGCGGACCTCTCCTTGCACCGCATCAGCTGGGATCTCCAACCCCACTATAACTTCAGTCCTCTCTGAAACATGCACTGAGAGGAATGAAGGTGTAGAATTAGGTGTGTCACAGCCAAGTACTTGCGCCCACTCTGCTAGCAGTACACCGACGTCCGATTCTAGCAGGCAAATTTCCCTGCCCCAGCTGCTGGACCGTCGAAAGAAGTTCACTCCCAGCCATCCACATGCCCAGCGGTTGAATGCTAGCTTGGCTAAATTGCTAGCGCTTCAACTGCTGCCTTTTCAGTTGGTAGACTCGGCCCCCTTCCGTGAGTTTGTGCAATGTGCAGTTCCTCAGTGGCAGGTTCCCAAACGCCACTTTTTCTCACGGAAGGCTATTCCGGCTCTCTACCGGCATGTGGAAGGCAATGTCTTGGCCTCGCTGGACAGGGCGGTCAGCGGTAAGGTGCATATTACCGCTGACTCATGGTCCAGCAGGCATGGACAGGGACGTTACCTTTCTTTCACGGCCCATTGGGTCACTCTTTTGGCAGCTGGGAAGGATTCAGGACAAGGTGCAGTAGTGTTGGAGGTTGTCCCACCGCCACGCCTCCAAAATGCTACTACTGGTTGTGACACACCTCTCTCCTCCACCCCCTCCTCTTCTTCTTCCTCCATGGCCTCTTCCTGTGGTTTGTCCTATGAACCAGCGGTGCTCCGTAGCCGTTCACGGGGCTACGCAAGTACGCAGGCAAAAAGATGCCATGCCGTGCTTGCGCTGGTGTGTTTGGGGGACAGAAGCCACACTGGGGCAGAGGTCCTGTCTGCTCTGCAGGGCCAGGCCGAGAGGTGGTTGACGCCACGCCAGCTTAAGCCAGGAATGGTGGTTTGCGACAATGGCACCAACCTCCTCTCCGCCCTCCGACAGGGACAACTGACCCATGTGCCCTGTGTGGCTCACGTCCTTAACCTGGTGGTGCAGCGCTTCTTGGGCAGGTACCCGGGCTTACAGGATGTCCTGAGGCAGGCCAGGAAAGTCTGTGTGCATTTCCGCAGATCTTATAATGCCAGTGCTCGCCTGGCTGAGCTGCAAAAGGAGTTGAACCTGCCCAAGAACCGCCTTATATGTGACATGCCCACCAGGTGGAACTCAACGTTGGCCATGCTGCAGCGGCTGCACACGCAGCAGAGGGCCATCAATGAGTACCTGTGCGACTACGGCACCAGGACAGGGTCAGGGGAGCTTGGTTTTTTTTCTCCACGCCAGTGGGGCATGATCAGGGATGCATGCACTGTCCTGGCACCATTTGAGGAGGCCACGAGGATGGTGAGCAGTGACAGTGCATGCATCAGTGACACTGTACCTCTTGTCCACCTGTTGGAGCACACGCTGCGTGGAATAATGGACAGGGCACTTGAGGCAGAACAGAGGCAGGAAGAGGAGGACTTCCTTGCCTCTCAAGGCCCCCTTTACCCAGACAGTGTTCCTTCTGTCCCACCCATCGCACAGGAAGAGGAGGAGGAGGAGGAGGAGGAGGAGGAGGATTGTGTCAGCATGGAGGTGGAGGCTGGCACTCAGCATCATCAGCAGCAGTCTTTTAGGGATGATTTACAGTCCCAAGAAACCAGTGGACTTGTACGTGGCTGGGAGGAGGTGGCTGCGAATCATGTCGTCCTTAGTGACCCAGAGGACTCCGGAGCGAATGCCTCAGCAAACCTACGCTGCATGGCCTCCCTGATCCTGCAAAGTCTGCGGAAGGATCCTCGTATTCTTCGGATCAAGGAGAGGGACCATTACTGGCTGGCCACTCTCCTTGATCCACGGTACAAGGGTAAGGTTGCGGACCTTATGTTACCGTCGCAGAGGGAGCAGAGGATGAGACAACTCCGGGAGGCCTTGCAGAAAGGTCTGTGCAACGCGTTCCCAGAGACTGGGAGGTTGCAAACTCCTGGTCCTGGACAACGAGTTGCTGAGGCTTCGGCCAGTCAAAGAAGGAGCGGTGGGGAAGGTGGCCGTCTGACCGATGCGTTCAGACAATTCTTTAGTCCGCAGCCCCAAAGTATGATCGGTTCCAGCAACCATCGCCAGCGTCTGATAAACATGGTGCAGGAATATCTAGGGGCAAGGTCAGACTTGGACACCTTCCCCACCGAAAATCCTCTGGCTTACTGGGTCTTGAGGATGGATCACAGGCCAGAGCTTGCACAGTATGCAATTGAGCTACTGGCCTGTCCTGCATCCAGCGTTCTTTCGGAACGCACATTCAGTGCTGCTGGAGGATTTGTCACGGATCACAGGGTGCGCCTGTCCACCGACTCGGTTGATCGACTGACTTTCATCAAGATGAACCAGTCTTGGATCACCACCAGCTACCACACACCTGATGCTGATATAACAGACTAATTGATTTTAACATGTCACATCCCTTCAAGACTGATGCTGATGCTGAGTGCCTGTGCTGTTATGTTGACTGGCTATCCTCCTCCTCCGAGTCCTCAATGATACGATTGATGATGATAGCTTGTAAGATCATTTTTGTTTATGGGTGCCGCCACCAGTGCCTAACGCCCAATTTTTCAGCCCCTGTTTAACAGGGGCGTGTAATTACAATTTTTGAAGCAATACTTTGCAACAGGGCTCATTGCTGTGCTCCAAGTACAGTATCTGTGAGGAGTTGCAGTGTTGTGCCACCAGTGCCTAAGGCCCAATTTTTCAGCCCCTGTTTAACAGGGGCGTGTCATTACAATTTTTGAAGCAATACTTTGCAACAGGGCTCATTGGTGTGCTCCAAGTACAGTATCTGTGAGGAGTTGCAGTGTTGTGCCACCAGTGCCTAAGGCCCAATTTTTCAGCCCCTGTTTAACAGGGGCGTGTCATTACAATTTTTGAAGCAATACTTTGCAACAGGGCTCATTGCTGTGCTCCAAGTACAGTATCTGTGAGGAGTTGCAGTGTTGTGCCACCAGTGCCTAAGGCCCAATTTTTCAGCCCCTGTTTAACAGGGGCGTGTCATTACAATTTTTGAAGCAATACTTTGCAACAGGGCTCATTGGTGTGCTCCAAGTACAGTATCTGTGAGGAGTTGCAGTGTTGTGCCACCAGTGCCTAAGGCCCAATTTTTCAGCCCCTGTTTAACAGGGGCGTGTCATTACAATTTTTGAAGCAATACTTTGCAACAGGGCTCATTGCTGTGCTCCAAGTACAGTATCTGTGAGGGGTTGCAGTGTTGTGGCACCAGTGCCTAAGGCCCAATTTTTCTGCCCCTGTTCAACAGGGGCATGTAATTACAATTCTTGATCTAATAATTCACAGCAGGGCCCATTGCTGCACCCACCAAGAGTAACTGTCAGGGCTTACAGTGTTGTGGCACCAGCACCACCATCAAAGGCCCAATTTTTACTACCACTGTTCAACAATTATATGTAATTAAAATTCCTGATATAATAGTTGACAGCAGGGCGTTCCAGCACCAACCAAGAGTAACTGTGAGTGCTTACAGTGTTGTGCCAACACCAACAACTAAGGGGCCTATTTCTGCAGAGTATATACGGCAGGTCCCTACTTTCAAACATCCAACTTACAAACGACTCCTACTTGCAAACGCAAGAAGACAACAGGAAGTGAGAGGAAATCTACCACTAGGAAGGAAAATTCTCTCCTGTAAGAATAAATATGGGAGAAAGGTGTCTCCTCTGTACTGATGCTTTATCAGCAATCCTTGTTTCAAGAAAAACACCACATTTCAAAAACAGTTGTCATTGGGACGGAAAGTGAGGTGAAATGTTCTGAACAGGGGCACAGACAGCAAAACAAATGTTACAGGGGTGATAACCCTTACCTATGTTTTCCAAAAAGTTTAAAAATAGATTTTTGGTCTGGAGCTACACTTCAACAATGTACCTGTTCAAAATTACAAACAGACTCTACATAAGAACAAACCTACAGTCCCTGTCTTGTATGCACCGCCTGTATAGGGCTGTTCAGAGTATATAGGGCCTTTTTTATTTTATGTGCGGGGTTCCCCTTAATATCCATACAAGACCCAAAGGGGCTGGTAATGGGCTGGGGTAGGGGGGGGGTCATGGGGTAGCTATGCCATTTTTCTTAAAGAATTTCATCCATATTACCGGGACCAGACATTACATTAAAGCCGCAAGCAGTTTTAAATGGCTTTTTTTTCCTTTAGAAGTGTCATTTTGTGCAGGGACAGTTCTAAACACGGGAAACACGTGGCACTTCACAGGCATACTTTAGACACCCCCCAGGTACGATATTTAAAGGAATATTTGACTTTTTTTTTTTCACTTTATGCATCATTAAAATGACTGCTCCCGAAAAACGACCGTTTTTAAAACTTCTTTTTGCATTGATACATGTCCCCTGGTGCAGAACCCGGGTTCCCAAACCCTTTTTAGGACAATAACATGCATAATAGTTGTTATAATTAGCACTTTAGAATTCGAACGTTCGCATCCATTGTATTTAATAGGGTTCTAATGTTCGTTCGAACTTTCGGTCCGTTCGCGGGTTCTGGTGCGAACCGAACCCGGGGGTGTTCGGCTCATCACTACTAAAGAGGATAGATTTAGATGGTCTTTTTTTACATCCTATTCCACCCAACATAAGGAAATTAAGAAAATCCTAAATAGACACTGGAAGGTCTTACAAAGCGATAGAACTTTGGGCCCTTCCCTGCCTGAGCGGGCTGGCGTAATTTTTAGGGGTGCACACTCCATTCAGGGGGAGGTGGCCCCTAATATAATAGACCCCCCCAAAAGGATCTCTTTCTTTCCGGAAGCCAATGGATATTACCCTTGTCGAAAATTTAATGTTTGCATGGTTAATGTGTTGGGGAGACGCAAAACAGACACATTTAGCTCCAGTGTCACGGGACGCAGTTATACTATGTCACAATTTACTACCTGCGTCACCAGATTCATCGTGTACCTCATCACATGCCCGTGCAAACTTCAATACGTAGGGCGCACTATACGTAATTTTTCCATTCGAGTCAATGAACATCTGGCTAAAATACGTAAGGGATGTGACAAACATACGGTGTCACGACATTATTTAGAACATCATGCAAAGGACCCTAGAGGCACCCAGTTCCAAGTGATTGACAGGTTCGTTCCCCACTGGAGGGGAGATTCCTCCCTACGGGGTGTCTCGAGATTGGAAACTTATTGGATACACGAGCTCAGGTGTTACTCACCCCATGGTATGAACGTTGAGTGGGATCTCAACTGTTTCATCAATCGGGCGTGAGGCACCTGGGCTCGTGTATCCACATTTGGGGAATGGTGACCATAAGGCAGGCATCCCCCGCGTGCGCCTTTATAGGCGACTCGGGTGAAGGAATAATATATCCACGTATTTTTTCTGCCCTTGTATAGATTGTGAGTTTCTTTGCCCCTCCCTTTTTTTCCCTTCTCCTTCTTCTTCTGTTGTTAGCAATTTCCTTGTAACACTAATATTTGGGGTTACATTCAATTATTGGTTCACCATTAATATATGGGGGTATGGCATCCGTTCATCGGCCTATTGGTCTATTGGTTGGATATTCCCCTCACCATATAAATCAGGTTTCAAACATGAGGTGAGTTAGATTCATCCCCAATCGTTGAATGTATCATCATTAATTAAGACGTGAGTCAGATTTATCCTTCATCAGGTAATTGCTTGATGAATAACTATGGATAAATAAATAAAATTTTTCTAATAGGAACTATCATTTTACATGTGTATAAGAGGGTCAGCTAGGCGCTTTTGGGCTTTATTTATATCAGCACCTGCTACCGTCTATACAACATGTATTTTGAATATGTATTTTGTTTAATCCCCACTAGAGGGCGCATCGGACGGTTGCACTACTTTAACCCCCCTGCGAGACGTGAAGCTTGTCTCTCTCCATATATTTACGCTGGCCGGTATCACGTGATGCGTTATGCGATCACATGACTACAACGTCGGCGCGCGCATGCGCGGGATGCGCGCGCGGACATAGCGCGGCCACGTAGCGTCTCACTGGTGTCCCCATAGACATTTGCAGCAAACATCTGTTGATGATACTGCAAGGGGAAGTGCCAGTGGGACTCTGATTTAGCGCCAGAGGGGGTAATATAGAGGTATTGCACATAGTGTACTAGACTTAGCTGTACAACGTATAGATTGTACTCTGGGGGATGTTATATGGGGGAACAGCATTGCTGGAGTGCCCCCAATGCTGAGGTGTCCCCAGTGCTATACATAAGGGTGTCCCCAGTGACGATTTCGGTCAGGTGGGACCATGACATCCTGTGGAATCTGGTTTATGCCGTGGTGAACTTGGGAACTCATTCTATACAGACTATCTAGATAATGAGAAGATCACAATGGGCGGTGCCCTCATTAGGGTAAGTTCCATACAGGTGTCATGATTAGATCCCCAGCCTTATACCTAGATTTAGGTTATGGAGGCACATTTATTTGTTGATGTGTAATATGTTTAATATACAGGTTATCCAATGCTTTATTGAATTGATACATATAGTTCATTTGTTTCAGTTGCATATTATGAAACTATGTATTGAGATTGTGAGACCTTATGTCATTTCCTGTTTTGACTCCACCCCTTCCGGGGTGTGTCAGAGTATGTGAAATTCTTATAAATGTTGGCAATATGGGGGGTACAGCATCATGCCCCTGTTGAAGACTGTAGTAGTCGAAGCGCGTAGGGCTTGCTGACGCTGCACCCCATATTGCTTTGAACATATTTTTATTTCGTGATCACTTTTTATTTGTCTGCATGACTGTTGGACAAAATATTTTTATTTAATAAAATTCCGGCAATCGGTTTTTATTGACCTGAACCATCTGGAGTCTTTTTGGTTTTCTTCCATCTTTATATTTTTCGCGGATTGCTGTGGAACCTGGCCCATGTGAGAATAATCCATCGTTTGAGCTGCCTTTCCCATCATCCGGTTGGCGTTCAAGCGAGGACCCAGGACATCCAGCTATATCCCGTCTGGTCTTGGTGACCATTAAGCCTGCAAGACCCACTGCCGTACGGTAGGTGGGTCCACCATCAGCGGTAAGAGTACCCATCTATAACAACTAGTGTCTTCTCCTTGCTTGATTCATCATTTGCATTGAAGTCCCTTTGTCAGTCTGCGTTGTGGGAAGGCTATCCATTGAAGGACATCCATGATCACACACATTTTGTTATTTGGGATTGTAGTCTATTTTTCACGTTTTACCCTTTACGGTATATCACACAGTTCGCAAGGAGGACAATTCATCTGAATACCCTTGTAGCGGACTCACATTTATAATTGTGTTATTAGAGCACTGTTGGTTCTATTGCTTTAAGTAGCTATTCACCTATTACAAGTTTTTATTGCTTTGAGCGCCACACTATTTTTATTTACCATTCCTGTACACTTTGTTTGAGTGTTGGCAGCTTGCATGCACATTGTTTTTGGTTTAGCGCAGTATTTTTCCCTTTTTTAAACAGAGTCAGACTTCCGAATAGAAGCAGTAGCAGACAGGCACACCCGCAAGGCTCGTACCACATTCAAAGTGTGCCGCGCACACTCTCTGGGATGCGATGAGTGAGGGCACAAGAACGGGAGGACAATGTCCTCATTTAGGTGAAAGGTCGAGATCACCCTTGACAAAAGAGAAAGTCGCGGATGCAACACCGCCTTATCCTTATGGATGACTAAATATGGCGACTTGTCAGTACAAAGTCGCCAACTCTGACACTCGTCTAACAGAAGTGATTGCCACTAAAAGGGCCACCTTCTGAGACAAAGTCAAGAGGGGAATATCCCTGATATTCTCAAAAGGTGGTTCCTGGAGAACCGAGAGTACCAATTCCGATCCCACGGGGGGAGAGGAGACTTGACAGGAGGGAGCACATGGCGAACCCCCTGCGCAAGGGTGCTAACTAAGGAATGACCCGCTAGTGGTCGCCGAAAGACGACGGCCAAGGCCAAAATCTGACCCTTAATGATACTCAAAGCGAGCCTTTGGGCGACTCCATGCTGCAGGAAACACAGGATTCTAGGGACGGAATACGTCCGAGGACGTCAGTCCAGCTCTTCGCACATGGCGATGTAAGCTTTCCAGGTACGGAGATAGATCATTCTGGAGGAAGACTTCCGTGCCCTTAATATGGACGAAATGACAGAGTCTGAGAGACCTCGGTCTCTCAACACCTGGCTTTCAACAGCCATGCCGTTAAGGCCATAGACTGTAAAGGCAGGATGAAATATAGGACTTTGAGACAGAAAGTCCTCCCTTATTGGCAACCGCCAAGGAACGGCCGCGACGAGACGTACCAGATCGGCGTAACAGTGAAGCCGAGGCCAATCCGGAGCGATGAGGATCACCGAAATTCCCTCGGTCGCCACCCTGCGCAGCAGACGAGGGAGCAACTGCAGCAGAGGATAAACGTATATCAGGTGATAATGACCCAATGGGCCACAAACGCCTCTGAGGCATTCGCCCAAGGATTCCTGGATCTGACCACAAATCTCGACAACTTGCAATTGAGTCGAGAGGCCATCGGGTCCACCTCCGGCGTACCCCACCGTCTGTGTGAGTTGAAATACCTCCGGGTGCAAGGACCACTCTCCCTGGTCCAATGTCTGGCGACTCAAATAGTCCGCCAGTTCTATGCCCGGAATGTAAACGGCCGACAGAGCCGGCACGCTTCTTTTAGCCCACTTCAGGGTACGGGGGACCTCGGAAGCCACAGCTGAGCCCCGAGTCCCCCCTTGATGGTCGACATACGCCACCGCCGTGACTTTGTCCGACTGGATCCTAATGGAGCGATCCTGCAATCTCTCAGACCACAAGGAGAGGCACAGTCTGATGGCCCGTATTTCCAGAACATTGATCGGCAAACGGGCTTCGTCCAGAGTCCAAGCCCTTGGGCCAACAGGACTCCCCAGACTACACCCCAGCTCTTCAGGCTGGCGTCCGTAGTGAACAGCATCCATTGGACGGGGAGGAACGACTTCCCAGACCGAAGAGCCGGGGACCCAAACCACCATGTCAGGGATGCCCTGACCAGGTGACTCACCTGGATCGGAAAATCCAAAGACAATGGGGATTTGTCCCAAGGGAACAAAATCTCCTTCTGCAATGCCCTGGTGTGCGATTGGGCATACGGAACGGCCTCGAAAGAGGTCACCATGAGTCCCAGGACTCCCATGCAAAAACGGATTGACAACAATTTTTTGGGATGTCAGACTGAAGTGTCAGTAGCTTCCCCGGAGGTAGGAATACCTTTGCCTCCAAGAAGTCCAGAATCAGACCGAGATACTCCAGATCTTGAGTCGGGACCAGGACTGACTTCTGAATGTTTAGGAGCCACCCGAAGTCCCTGAGGGCCTGACTGACGATAGTCACACTGTCTTCTAATTCTGAGCCATTTCCTGCTCTGAGAAGAAGATCGTCCAGATAGCCCACGACAGCAATGCCTCGCTGTCTCAGCAAGCTAGAACCGGCACAAGCACCTTGGTGAACACCCTCAGTGCCGAGGCTAGGCTGAAAGGAAGAGCCACAAATTGATAGTGGACTTCGCCGATCGCAAGCGCAGAAACTTCTGGTGACTTGCACAGATCGGAACATGCAAGTAGGCGTCCTTGATGTCCAAGGTCGCCAGAAAATCCCCTTGACGGAGTGTACTGATCACCGTGCGAATGGATTCCATGCGGAACTTTTGCACCTTCACGAAGGCATTCAGGACCTGGAGGTCCAAGAAAGGCCGAACCCGTCCGTTTTTTGGGACGACAAACGAATTCGAGTAGAATCCCTGAAACCTCTCCTGTGACGGAACCGGCACAATCACTCCGGACCTGAGCAATCCTGAATAGGCCCCATAGGGCTGCCCGACGGGAAGGAAGGAGAGGAAGATTCAAGGGAAGAATCTGTCTGGGACCATGAACGGAAACCTATCCTGTAACCTGAGGTGATCACCTCGCCCACCCACTGGTAGGAGATCCGGGAGGTCCACCGATCCGTGAACCTGCAAAGTCGCCCCCCTACCCCAGAGTCGGGTGGGGGCAAGACTTCACGCAGAGGCGGGCTTGGGGAGCCGGCTTGTTTGGCTTACGCACCCAGGGGCGCTTGTGTCCACCAGTCGCACCGCTGTCAGTCTGGGAGGGCCTCCCCGTTGACTGACAAAAAAAAAACCTTATTTGCTGGAAAGGAAGGACCCTGCTTACAGCGGCCTCCTTACCCTTGCTAGCCTGAGGAAGAAGAGTGCTTTTACCTCCTGTGACATCCTTGATGATGTCATCCAGCGCAGCACCGAAAATCCTACCACCTTTAAATGGTAGATCCGTCAGAGGCTTTTTAGAAGCTAGGTCAGCAGACAAGCATTTCAACCAGATCAGACAACGCAATACCACCGCCAAGACAGAGGCCCTGAGATATAAGGGGCTGCGTCTAACGTGGCGTCGCAACATAAACCAGGGCCTGCACCATTTGGTGGGCCAGAGCAATAGTGTCTGGAGGAACATTATGCTCCTGTACAGTTTGGTGCAAAAATATTTGCCCAACCCATAAGTGTCTGAGACACAAGGGTCGCCGCTACCACAGGCCGTAGGGCGGACCCCAACAAGGCAAACATGGCTCTGCTCACCACTTCTGAGCTCCTGTCAGTGGGGTCCTTAAATGCAGGAGTCCCCTCCATCGGGAGAGTAGTGGCCTTGTTCAACCGGGCAACTGGAGGGTCGACCACTGGGAGAGAAGCCCACGTTTTAAGTAGGGCATCTTCAAAGGGGTATCTGATAGGCAAACGCCGCAGGACCATAAAAGTCTTCGGCGGCTCTTTCCCCAGACCTCATCAATGAGCTGGTCAAAGAAAGGTACATATGGAAAAAAACTTTTTTAGAAGGCCCGGCCCTAAGGAACCAGAGGAGACTGTCCGCCTGAGATTCTGCATCCGCAGCATTTAGCTTGCGAGTGTCCCTCACCGCAGCAATGAGTTCACTAACAAGCGCCCTGTCATTTACTGACTCAGAACTGGAGTTTTCCTCGTAAGGAATGTCCTGTTCAAAACCATCAAATATATTCAGAGCTAGGGTCCTGAGCGGTAGTGGCTAGGCCCATATCTGAATCCGCGCACACCCCCTTTTTTTTTTTTTGGGAAATAAAGTGGGGAGAGGGGCTTTTTTGCTCCCTTGCGCTCACACACTGCTTCCCTCCTGGTCAGAATGATTCCAGGACTGCAGACAACTGGTCCATAAAGACCGCAGGTGCAGGAGCACTGCTAGTTGTCTCTAACAAGTGTGAAGAAACAGGTGAACCAGACTCCATGTTGCCACCCTCTGAGACCTTATTCACCATTACAGTGAATAATACAGCCCACCCACTGGCTGTGCTGGGGCTGAGGAGGGGATACCCGGAGTACTCACCACCCCTAGGGACCGCTCGGTACCGCTGTATGAGCCGCGCTGTAGCGCGAGCCTGAGGAGAGAAGAACCTGTGAGGAGATGTGGATTTTGCGCCGTTCAGCAGCGCCGCTAGAGGCCGAAAAGGAAACTGAAAGAGCCGCGGCTACAAGAAAATGGCCGCCGGGCGCCTGTATAACTGATTTGAGCCGCGGCAAAATGGCCGCCGATGGCACACTTTTTAAATTTAAAACACCGCGCCAATGACGCACGTAAAAAAAACACACACATTCCCCCAGAACACTTCCCAAGTGACTAACAGCCATGGAGCGCCCCCCCCCAGGGCAGAGTGACCCCCCAAGCATCCCCACACAGCACAGCAGCAGAACAGGGTGCAGAGAGCAGCATAACAGGGGGGGAGACAGGGAGAAACCCCCACACACAGAAACACAGCCAGCATGTACTTACCTTGCAGCAGGAGAGACTACTTACCCGTCCCGCAAGCACCTTGGAGAACACCCTCGGTGCCAATAGAGGGACTCACTGGCTTGTTTCAGACAGAAAAAAAAGGGCGATTCCTTTGAAAGACTGCAATAAAAAGCCAAGATGTTTGTTCTAAGTTGGAGCAAATGTCAGTAGGGGCTGAAGGAGAACCTTCAATGTGAAGGTTTGAGGTGGTCCTCAAAATGGAGGATCTGCTGCAAAAGGATGGACCTGCAGTATACTGGGGGTGAAAATATTGTACATGTAAAGTAGGACAATAATTCCATAGGGAGGAGCAATTGCAGAAAGTGGGGCAGGAGTCCCCTTTCCCTTGTAATCACCTCAAGGTATTCCTCAAACTGTTTTCCAAAGAGGAGCGCACATTGGAAAGAAATTCCTAAGCAGGGTCAGCTGACCAAGCGCCAAGCCATAAAAGTTTGCACATATACACATAAAATATGGATGTTATGGAGATTTGATGAATCACGTTCTCAAAGTTGCCTACGCAGAATATAGGACTGAGGGCAGGACCTGTAATCTTGCAGAAAGAATAGAATGGTCTATATATCAGATAAGTCACTATTGAGGTCTCCAGTTCACTGACATCAGTCTGAGCAACTCACAAATGGCAAAAGCTGGATATGGGGCTGAACCTGCCTGAGCAAAATACTTAAGCCCTGTACACACGATCAGTTTGACTGATGAAAACCGTCTGATGGATTGTTTTCATCAGACAAACCGATCGTGTATGGGACCCATCAGTCTTTTTTCCATCGGTTTTAAAAAATAGAACATGTTTTAAAATTATCTGATGGATAAAAAACTGATGGCAATTTCCGATCGTCTGTGGGGAAATCCATCAGATAAAAAACCCAAGCATGCTCAGAATCAAGTCGACACATGCTCAGTAGCGTTGAATTTCATTTTTCTCAGCTCATCGGAGTGTTTTACGTCACCACGTTTGGAACGGTCGGTTTTTTGACTGATGGTGTGTGGGCAAGACTGATGGAAAACAGTTTCATCGGATTTCTGATGGACAAATCCATCAGACGAAAATCCATAGGATATCTGATCGTGTGTACAGGGCTTTAGAGTCTCCAAAATCCTAACTGAATACTTGACTCAACAGAAAGAGCATTGAAGTGTTGTCAGTGTAAGACCTTGCTCTTTAACAAGGGAACAGCTATAACAAGAGGAACTTTGAGTTCCCTCATTGTCTGCAGCAGAACGTTTGCCATTTGACCCATGTGCTCCCACTCCTAAACGCAGGTAATCCACCATTGCCAAGTGAGGATCTTCCCTGGTGGTACTGATGGAATAGATGCAGACAGAGGGGTTTAGCGTGTCCAGTAGGAAGTATTCACAATAACCCAGGCACTAACTGAATTTCCATGGCTGTGTCTGAGGTATCAGGCAACAGATGAGACAACTTGCATCATTGGCAGAAAATAGTGGCTGGAACTGCACAGTTAGGAGACTTATAAGCATTATGTCACTAGCCAGAGAGGAACTTCCGGTAGTGAGGTGGAAGAAGAAACTGCCAAATTTAAATATGCAAGAGTTTAAATAACATTACCTATAAGGCGAATAACGCGAGACAATAAAATCTAGGGAAAAACACCAAAAGTGTAATTACCCCATAACCTGTGCATGCAAAACAGCATATGTGCTTATAAGAGGATATCATTTAATGTGTACTAGAGATCCCAAAAAAATAGGATTTTTTACTCACCGTAAAATCCTTTTCTCCGAGTTCATGGACCAACACAGCTTCCTATTGACATAGCGGGTATTATCCGTTATTTAGGAGTGACTAGTCAGAAAAAACATGTAAAAAGTGTTGCATCACACCTTCTACTGCACCGCCCAGGGGGCGGACCCTCTGGGTATAATCCCTCTCTCTGCACCTCGCAGATCAGGTCATCAAAAGCAGTACACACTTAAAACGAGGGGTGGGTGCTGCGTCGGTCCACGAACTCAGTGAAAAGGATTTTACGGTGAGTAAAAAATCCTATTTACTCTTTCGTTCATGAACCGACACAGCTTCCTATTGACATAGTGGGACGTCCCAAAGCAGTGTCAAAAAAACGAGGGGTGGGAACAGCATTAAAACTTCACCCCAAACAAAACAGAGCTCCTCCATGGAGGAGTTGCAACTCTAAACGGCCGCCTGCAATATCTTGCGGCCGAAAGAAGCATCCGAAGATGCACACACATCAACTTGTAAAGTTTAGTGAAAGTGTGAACGGACGAGCATGTCGCCGCCTTACACACCTGATGAAAACAGACGCTTGATGCTCTCAGAGCTCGGACAGCGTCCAAGAAATACGTCGCTTCCTTAGGATTCGACGGCTGAATACACAAGGATGGCAGTACAAGGTCTTCCTTGATGGAAGGTCGAAAGACCCTAGGAAGAAAGAAAGGCTGGGAACGCAGCACCACCTATCCTTCTGGAAGATCAGATAAGGAGCCTTGCATGCATCACGCTAGATCGGAAAGCAGCTGAGCAATAGCAAGACAGCGTTCAATACGCCGGACATCTTATGCAACGCCTACTGTTATACTTTTGTGATGTAAGAGTCCACTTTTTGCATTTAAATAAAGCCGTATATATGTTTTTACATACTACACTATCAGAGGCTTTTTTCCTGTCCCTCTCCTGAGCCATTGGTCGGAGCTTGGCACCCCTCTCCCCCTCCCCTCTCCCTCTCCCATTTATTTGTAGAGGGCGTGATTGGTGGAGGACACAGCCATAATATTTTTAATGAGTGGAGAAGATAGAGGATTCTATGCCAGTTGCCCATGTATTGGGAGACAGGTGGAGGATTTACCATTGGTTCAATACTCCAAATCTGCTCAAACATTCAATTTGACTCCATCCAGAACATTGTAAAGACCCTATTGATCATTCACCTTTTGGACATTCATCTGTTGATTAGTACATATTGCAATATTGAACTTTTTGGCACATATTGGGCAGTTTTATGTATGCACTTGCACTTTATTGTATGGTGGTTTTGAATCATTAGCACCAATTTTTGCACTGTTTTTTATCACTATATATTTATGTATTCACATTTGGCAGTTCACATCATTTTATCATATTTAAGTGATATTATTTGACACAGTGGTGTTTTATGTGTTGTATTTATTTACTTTAGCGCAAAATCCCTCCCTTTTCTTTTGCATGACAAGGCTGCCGGCTCAGAAAACCGTCTTAACTGACGTAAACCAAGAGGCATCTCTTGCCCTGGTCGAATGCGCCGGGAAAGGGAGACGCCTGACACTTCATGTCGTAAACCTGATCACAATCTGTCGGATCCACCTAGAGATGGTGGCTGACGAGACTGCTGGGCCCTACTAGGGACCAGCCACTGCAAACAGTGAGCCTGGGTTCTGCAACAGAGCAGTACCAGACAAGCCTTCTCTCAGAGTTCAGACAATGTCCAAGGAATGCAGCGTCGTCTACTTAGGAGTCAATGGATGAGGACACAAAGATGGCAGTACAATGTCTTCCTTGAGATGGAAAGTCGAACACGACTTCTAGGAAGAAAAGAAGGCTGCGGACGCAGCACCACCTTATCCTTGTGGAAGCTCAGATCGGGAGGCTTGCATGACCAGGCTGCCCGCTCAGAAATCTATCTTAGCTGGCATAACCGCCACCAAAAGAACCACCTTCTGAGAAAGTGTCAACAAGGGAATCTCCCTGATGTTCTCAAACAGTGGTTTCTGAGACACTTCGAGGCCCTGCGGTTGAAGCCATAGCCTGCAAGCAGGATGGCATCTATGACCCTGCGCCAGCAGGTCCTCTCATAGTGGTAGACGCCAAAAGGGCGTCTGCTACACAAGCCCCACGGAGTTAGTGGAGGGTGGAACGGAGGGGCCGCCTGTCGAACCCGCTGTACAAATGTTCTCACTAGAGAGTGAGCCACCAGGGGTCGTTGAAAAGACAGCCAGGGCAGATACCTGCCCCCTAATTGTACTTAAGTAACATTTTTGGCCCATTCCCTGCTGAACAACAGCAGGACTCTGGAACCAAATAAGTACGCGGATGCCCCCTCATTTTCCACAATTGGATATGCAGGTCTTCCAAGTGCAATGGTAATCTTCCTAGGGGATGATTTCCGAGCACTCCTCATGGTAGAGATCACAGAGTCTGACAGGTCCCGGTCTCTTAGCACCTGGCTCTCAAGCCCTGCCCTCAAGCCAGTGACTGTAAAAACAGGATGGTGTCTGGGATCTAGCGACAGCAGGTCCTTCTAAACAGTAGATGTCAAAAGGTGTCTGCTACCAGACGCACTAGATCGGCGTACCAAGGCCGCCGAGGCCAATTCAGAGCAATTGGGACCATTGTAATCCTCTCTGCCTCCAGTCTGTGAAGGAGCTTCCGAAGAGGAAGCCATAGATCAGTCGGTACTAACTCCACAGTGCCATCAACGCATCTGTCGTGTTTGCCCATGAGTCTCTTGACCTGGCCACAAACCTCAATAACTTCCGATTGAGTCGAGAAGTCAGGAAATATACGACTGGCGTGCTTCCCCTCTGGTAAGGAAGCCCTTTAGGAGGTGAGCGACCTCCGATGCTGCGGCAGAGCGGCTTGTTCCTCCTTGATGATTGGCATATGCCACCAATGTTGTGTTTGTCCAACTGGATTCTGACTGGATGCCCTTTTAGCCTCTGAGACCATGTGGAGAGCCAAAGCCAGATCGCCTGGATTTCAGGCCATGATCTGCATGGGATTCCTCCAGAGTCCAGCGACCCAGGTTGACTGAGCTTTTCAGACTCCTCTGCAATCGGGAAGACAGGTGTCCGCCGTGACCACCATCCAGTAAACAGGAAGGCACAGTTTCCCCGACAGAACTGCCGGTGCTGTCGGCCACCAACTAGAGAGGCCCTGCTTAGGTGGCTCACCCGGATCTGATAATCCAGGGATGAAGGGCACTTGACCCTTCAGGACCGAGTTACCTTCTGTGACACTCGCGTCTTCACAAAAGCAGTTGAGGGTCCTGATATCCAAGATAGGACGAACCGATTACCTATTCAGCGCTACGAACAGATTTGAGTAGAACCCCTGAACCCGTTCCTGTATTAAGACAGGAAGGCCTACCCTGTGTCTCAGCAGGTCTTGGACCGCCCCATGTAGGGCTTCCCGGCAAGTCAGCTGAAGCTGGCGGTTAGAGGGGGAAAAAAAAATCTGTTCGGAAGGCAAGATTGGGCTTGCAAACCCAGGGACGCTTCCGTCCCTCAGCAGGCACTTTATCGACCTGGGGTCGTTTACCTGCCAAACTAGGCAGGCGAAGGAACCGCTTGTGCGCGTTGGAGGGCCCTAGCCTATGGCGTGGCTGCTTACCTCTTTTGGATTGCAGAAGCAATGTGCTCTTACCTCCTGTGGCATCCTTAATTATATCACCCAGAGAGGCCCCAAAAAGTCTGTCGCCTTAAATGGACAGATTCAACAGGGCCTTCTTGGAAGATTGGTCCACAGACCAGTACCTTAGCCAAATCAGATGGCGTAGCGCCACCGCATAACCCGGGGTCCAAGACAGCAAGGGGATAGTATCCAAGTCTGACTCGCAGACAGACTCAAGGCCCTGTACCAACTGGTGGCGTCAGACAAACCCCAATGCTGCACGTACCTCTGAGCCCCCCACTGTGTATAGGTAGCAAGTGTCCCTGAAGACAGGAGCTACTTCCACTGGAATCATGGTAACTTGTTAAGTCTGGACACAGGGGGGTCAGTCCACCATCAGGGGAGAGGTCCCTCCTTTCAGGAACTCTCCTTAAGAGGTACCGGACTGCCCAAAAAATAAAAATTCCTTTTTTGGGGCTGCAAAAAAACCCTCAGTGGGTTTTTCCACTCCTTGTACAAGAGCTTATCAAAATAAGACACACAAGGAAACACCTTAGCAGTGCGGGCCGGCTTACGGAACCCCAAAGTGTACTGGTGTTTCTGCAGCTTTCTCTATCTTTAGCGTGTTCCGCACTGCAGTAAACAGGTCAGATACCAAAGCCTTTTCGCGTGCTGACCTTGACTTGGAGCCTTCTCACTGTCCGATCGGTCACGGTCTGCAGTCTCTGATGCATCAGAATCTGGGCCATGAGCCATAGCTGGGCCTGGTTCTGCATCAGAATTATCCCGGGAAGATTGCTGGGGGCATTTACTACCTCCCGTGTGCTGCTTCCACCCTGGCAACAGACCTAGCGTCCCAGATACATCAGGGGCACCAGCTGTCAATCAGGTGTTTCAGGGGAAAAAAGCGTCTGCTTCAGACGCCATGCTGACCCACGCGCTGACACCCACAGGGCTCCAGGCAAGGTATCAATAGACCACCCTCCTAGCTGATACAGAGATGCAGGGTCTCCCAGAGGACTCACCACCCTTGGAACGGTACCGCTGTGCTGCCGTATGCTCTGCCTGTGATGCTATCCCACTATTGCCTGTGTCCGTCTGATTCTTATCAGGGTTTCCTTTGTGAATTTGCGCCAGTGCAAATGCACCCTAGAGGCTGGAGACAATTGCAAAATGGCCGGCAAGCAGCTGTATGGAAACAATGTGGGCTCTAAGCCGCCGAGCCGACTATAGGAGGCAAAAGCGGCCGCAGACCACAAAAAATGGCCGCCGAGCAGCGGTCTACACATACAGCATGAATCCTAGGAAACATGGCCGCCGAACATTGGATAGAGGCCAAAGCGGGTGCGAACCACAAGAAAATGGCCATCGAGCGGCGATATATACATATTGGTGCGAAACCACAAGAAAATGCCCGTCGGACAGTCACTAGAGGCCGAAAACAGGCATGGACCACCGCAAAATGGCCGCCGACAGCATGGAGGGGAAAAGCACACACAGGTAAGCAGAAATTAAATTTTTTAAATAATGGCTACAGCCCCTTAGGTGACCCCTAGCACCCAGCAACCTTAGCTCAGAGCCCAGGGAGGAGGGAAGGCAGGGAGAGAGGAAAGAGAGGCCACAACCACTTACTTGATCTCTCCAGGAATGTCCAGCCAAGTCACCCTGCCGAAGCAGGGGAGCTACTTAACTATCCTGCGTGTCTCATGCTGCAAGACATCCCAGACAGATCATCATCCGCACATGGAAGGTGACTCTTGGCCAGGCATGCTGTGATTGAGCCCTAGGGAACGATCATATGCATGCCCTGGAGCGCTAACTCACCGGACAGGCTACTGCGACTCGGCTGTAAGGTCAGCCAAAGCTGAGCGGTCCGATGTAAGCCCTGGAGCGTAAGCTCACCAGCCAGCCTGCTGCGACTCAGCCGTAAGGTCAGCCGAAGCTGAGCGGTCCGATGCAAGCCCTGGAGTGTAGGCTCACCGGCCACCCGTAGAGCGACGGGCATGTCGTGGAAAACCCAGCGCGTAGCTAGGGTTGGCACACGCTCGATGGCTGAAACTGGGGGGGACTACAAGGATCGAGGACCCAGCCTGTCACCCAGTCGGCAGTTGATCGCAGGAAACAAAACAAATTGTAGAAAAAAAAATTCCCCGGACCAATAGGCCCAAAGGGAGCCATGTCCTACTCCTTGCTAAACAGAAAAAAAAAACTGATCTGCGAGGTGCAGAGAGAGGGATTATACCCAGAGGGTCCGCCCCCTGGGCGGTGCTGTAGAAGGTGTGATGCAACACTTTTTACAAGTTTTTTCTGCCTAGTCACTCCTAAATAACGGATAATACCCACTATGTCAATAGGAAGCTGTGTCGGTCCATGAACGAAAGAGTAACATATATTGCCCGGAACCAGACTGTAAAGCTACAAGGAAACCCTGTCCACGTCACTGATCCCTTCCAGGGTCCACTCTTTACCCGACACAATAGGCATACCCCCCCAAGGGGTCCTCAGGGTCTGTGTGCCATAGGAATGAACCACGGCTCTAGACCTGTATAGCATCCTGGGCTAAAAACATAAGCATCACCTGCCAAGGTGAGCGCCTATTGAAGGATCCAGAGCCCAAAGCAAACATTTTAGGATAGCCTAGCTGCAGCAGGTCCCAGGTACAGTTTTCCAAGGTATACACCAAGGGCAACCAACCCAGAAACTGCTAGTGAGCCATAAAACCATATAACGCATGGTACAGCAGCACTATAAGCCTATGGAGGGGGGGTCCTTTTGGGTTTTAAGTAAATGAAAACAGTAAGCACCCCTGTCAGTGTATAATGGTTTGTCCCAAATCTTGAACTACCATTTTTGCTGCAAAGTTTGGCCTGTTAAAAGGAGGCTGAAAAATAAGACTTCCCGGCAGGATAAACAGGTAAAAATATAGAAAACAAAAAACCCAAAGTATTGCAGCCACCACAAAGGATTGGTAAACTGCATATTGTTACATTTTTGCTTTTGGGTTTAGATACACTTTAAACATTGTATATTGCCAATTTTTGCTCATTCAAGTAAGATTTGGGAATAACCAATATTGACATTATCCTTAACATAACACAAATTGTTTAACACAGTTTAAGAAATAAAGCAAAGAAATTCTGATATCTGATTCAAATGCAGTCACAATTTTATTTACAAAAGTAAATCAGAAAATATTTTAGATACAGAAAAGCTTGTTTAGAAAATAAACATTTTTAACAAATAATTTCAAAGAAAAAACGAAATAAAGGAACACGTGTTAAGGCACAATTCCTGCATAGAAATTTGTGTCAGAAAAATTGAATTTGCAGCATTTCTGCACATAACCACAAAATAGTGATATACCTCGAGGTGCATACAATACATTCAAATGCATTTCAGTATAATTTTGTTCTTGAAAATATATTGCCAAAAGGTGGTGACAGCCATCTACTATTAAACTTGATATTGCATGTTAAATAGAATTTTAATGAATACCCTCTTCAGACACTGGCAATGAAACAGATGAAAGAAGGGCACAAAAAATGTTTTGAAATTACACATAAAAGCGTACTTTTTACAAAGATTTCAGAACACTGAAAATACAACATGCCCCTTAGCTTTGATTATCCTTTCATAAATATGTCAACAAAATGTAATTTAAGAATAAAAGGCAACTGCAATGTCGTATAGTACAGATAGCATATATAAACCACATGAAGCACACATCCAGCTTGTGCTTATACATTTACATCATCGTCCAATTGGTACTCCTCGGCTTCTTCTAGAAGTGGCTCTGCAGTAATAGGACCATCACATGGAGGTGGGCTGCCCAGCTATGGATAGAGAAAATGCACAATATACTTAGTCCTCTACTTTAAATATTTTTCACCAAGGTAGTTTAGCTACTCCAAAAGCAATAACAATTTACATTTAAAGCAATGAGAAATGATGCCATGTACAGTGGATATAAAAAGTCTATACACTCCTGTTAAAATATCAGGTTTCTGTGATGTAAAAAAAATAGGAAAGAACTAATTTCAGAACTTTTTCCACCTCTAATGTGACCTATAAACTGTACAACTCAGTTGAACAACAAACTGCAACCTTTTAGGTGGAGGGAAGTAAAAATAAAGAAATAAAATATACTTTCATAAGTGTGCACACCAGTGGCGTAAGAGACTTCGCATTGGGGCAGCAGGGGCGGAGGAGCGGAGGAGTGATTTTGCTCCTAATGCCGCGTATATACGGTCAAAAATCCGAAGGAGGCATGCCCGTGGAAAAGTCCGACCATGTGTGTGCGGCATAACTTTTGCGGGAAGATGCCCCCATGCTTCGGCATATATAAATGGTGCATGTATGCCCATCATTAGAAGTGGGTGGATGAAGGGCGGTATTCTAATGGTGGGCATACCCACCGATCAATCTCTTTTTTTCGTTCAGCCAACAGGCTGCATGAAAAAAAAAAGATTACAATACATGTCCAACAAGGACCAGCAACGTACTGGTATGTTGCTGGACTTTGAATGGTTATACCAGATTGATGCCTGTGGGTTTAGGTATCATCTTGGTATCATTCTTTTCAGCCAGCGGCCGACTTTCATGTAAAAGCAATCCTAGCGGCTAATTAGCCTCTGGACTGCTTTTACAAGCAGTGGGAGGCAATGCCCCCCCCCCCGGATATAAAAAGCGCCATTGGGAAATTGGGAAAGCATTTTATCACACCGATCTTGGTGTGGTCAGCTGCTTTGAGGGCAGAGGAAGGATCTAGGGTCCAATAGACCCCAGTTTTTTTTTTTTTTTAAAGAGTACCTGTCACTACCTTTTGCTATCATAGGGGATATTTACATTCCCTGAGATAACAATAAAAATGATAAAAAAATAAATATGGAAGGAACAGTTTAAAAATAAAATAAAAAAGCAAAATTAATAATAAAAAAAAGAAAAGCACCCCTGTCCTGCCCTGCTCTTGCGCAATGGCGAACGCAAGCGTCGGTCTGGCGTCATATGTAAACAGCAATTGCACCATGATGCATGTGAGGTATCACCGCGAAGGTCAGATCGAGGGCAGTAATTTTAGCAGTAGACCTCCTCTGTAAATCTAATGTGGTAACCTGTAAAGGCTTTTAAAGGATTTTAAAAATGTATGTAGTTTGTCACCACTGCGCGTTTGTACGAAATTTTAAAGCATGTCGTGTTTGGTATCTATGTACACGGCCTAAGATCATCTTTTTTATTTCATCAAACATTTGGGCAATATAGTGTGTTTTAGTGCATTAAAATTAAAAAAAGTGTATTTTTTCCCCCAAAAATGCGTTTGAAAAATCGCTGCGCAAATACTGTGTGAAAAAAAAAATGCAACACCCACAATTTTAATCTGTAGGACCTTTACTTTAAAAAAATATATAATGTTTGGGGGTTCAACATAATTTTCTTGCAAAAAAAAAATATGTTTTCATGTAAACAAAAAGTGTCAGAAAGGGCTTTGTCTTCAAGTGGTTAGAAGAGTGGATGTAAGCTTCCTAATGTTGTGTATAAAATGCCATGACCCCATTTTGGAAAGTAGACACCCCAAGCTATATACTGAGAGGCATGCCGAGTCCATGGAATATTTTATATGTTGACACAAGTTGCAGAAAATTTATTTTTATTTATTTTTTTATTTTTTTTGCACAAAGTTGTCACTAAATGATATATTGCTCAAACATGCCATGGGCATATGTGGAATTACACCCCAAAATACATTCTGTTGCTTCTCCTGGTACGGGGATACCACGTGTGAGATTTTTTGGGAGCCTAGCCACGTACGGGACTCCAAAAACCAAGCACCGCCTTCAGGCTTTCTAAGGGTATAAATTTTTGATTTTACTCCTTACTGCCTATCACAGTTTCGGAGGCCATGGAATGCCCAGATGGCACAAACCCCCCCCCCCCCAAATGACCCCATTTTGGAAAGCAGACACCCCAAGCTATTTGCTGAGAGGTATGGCGAGTATTTTGCAGATCTCGCTTTTTGTCACAAAGTTTTGAAAATTGGAAAAAAAATAAAATAATTTCTTTCTTCATTTTCAAAAACAAATGAGAGCTGTAAAATACTCACCATGCCTCTCAGCCAATAGCTTGGGGTGTCTACTTTCCAAAATGGGGTCATTTGGGGGGGTTTTGTGCTAGTTTGGCATTTTATGGCCTTCGAAACTGTGATAGGTAGTGAGGAGTGAAATCAAAAATTTGCGCCCTTAGAAATCCTGAAGGCAGTACTTGGTTTCCGGGGTCCCGTACGTGGCTAGGCTCCTAAAAAGTCCCACACATGTGGTATCTCCGTACTCAGGAGAAGCAGCAAAATGTATTTTAGTGTGCAATTCCACATATAACCATGGCATGTGTGAGCAATATATCATTTAGTGACAACTTTTTCTATTTTTTTTTTTAGTCATTCAATCACTTGAGACAAAAAAAAAATATTCAATGGGTTTAACATGCCTCTCAGCAATTTCCTTGGGGTGTCTTCTTTCAAAAATTGGGTCATTTGGGGGGGGGGGTTTGCACTGCCCTGCCATTTTAGCACCTCAAGAAATGAGATGGGCAGTCAAAAATTATAAGCTGTGTAAATTTAAAATGTACCCTAGTTTGTAGACGCTATAACTTTTGCGCAAACCAATAAATATATGCTTGACATTCTTTTTTACTAAAGACATGTGGCTGAATACATTTTGGTCTAAATGTATGACTAAAATTGAGTTTATTCGATTTTTCTTTTAACAAAAAGTAGAAAATATCTTTTTTTTTCAAAATTTTCAGTCTTTTTCCATTTATATCGCAAAAAAAAAAATCGCAGAGGCAATCAAATACCATTAAAAGAAAGCTCTATTTGTGTGAAGAAAAGGACGCAAATTTTGTTTGGGTACAACATTGCATGTCTGCACAATTTCCAGTTAAAGCAGCGCAGTGCCAAATTCTGAAAACATCTCTGGTCCTCAAGCTGCATAATGGTCCGGGGCTTAAGTGGTTAAAGGGGCATGGTTAAATAAAAAAAAAGCATTAGTGTACCCATAAAATATGATTCAATTAATAAAAGAAATGTCAGTTAAAATATGAAACTAAACTTTTTTTTCTATTTCACACAAGTGTCATGATGTCATTTGTTTACCTAGGATAAACAAAGGGTATCCTACTTTTTAAGTACTGCACCATGAGGTTTTTATTTTTCTTCCTTTTATTTTAAAACATTTATCTCGCTGCATGAGCTATTTGCATTAGGTGACACCTGGAGGGAGTTTTCTCTTGGAAAGTCCATGAAGAGGGAGATACCATCTGATTCCGGTGTTCTTTTGCCGATTGCTTGTGGGATTACCATATGAGTCTGAGCCCCTATAGATCTCCGTAATAGAGAGCCATCGGATCCGGTAAGCTGCTATTTCTTCCATTCTTTACCTGAGCAAGTTGGATGTGGATTTTCGCTTACAGCTGCTTTGAAGATTTTATCACACATACACCAGCAGATGTGGTTGCTTGTCTCGTTTATGAACTAATTCTATTTGGAACTTTTTATATTAATTTTTTTGTTTTACACAAGTGTTTTCTCACCAGTAGCACTTATATAGAGGATGTTTTTTCAGCACAGGACTTTGTTCCAGTTTTTTTCGTGTGTGTATACATAGGAATATATTAGCACTTTGATTGCTTTTTGAAGGGTTGCGCATTTATATTTCACTTCTTGCACAAAATATGAAACTAGCCTACCTTAAAAGTAGACACTGTCAGCCAGTAGGGCAGCGGGCGGCGTCCGTAGGGCAGCGGGCGGCGTCCATAGGGCAGCGGGCGGCGTCCATAGGGCAGCGGGCGGCGTCCATAGGGCAGCGGGCGGCGTCCATAGGGCAGCGGGCGGCGTCCATAGGGCAGCGGGCGGCGTCCATAGGGCAGCGGGCGGCGTCCATAGGGCAGCGGGCGGCGTCCATAGGGCAGCGGGCGGCGTCCATAGGGCAGCGGGCGGCGTCCATAGGGCAGCGGGCGGCGTCCATAGGGCAGCGGGCGGCGTCCATAGGGCAGCGGGCGGCGTCCATAGGGCAGCGGGCGGCGTCCATAGGGCAGCGGGCGGCGTCCATAGGGCAGCGGGCGGCGTCCATAGGGCAGCGGGCGGCGTCCATAGGGCAGCGGGCGGCGTCCATAGGGCAGCGGGCGGCGTCCATAGGGCAGCGGGCGGCGTCCATAGGGCAGCGGGCGGCGTCCATAGGGCAGCGGGCGGCGTCCATAGGGCAGCGGGCGGCGTCCATAGGGCAGCGGGCGGCGTCCATAGGGCAGCGGGTGGCGTCCTGTATATATGGGGGGCTGTATATATGGATGGTGTATGGGGGGGGGAGAATTGTATATATGGGGAGGACTAGGACTGTATACATGTATGGGGGGGAGAGAATTGTATATACGGGGGGGACTGTATCTATGGATGGTGTATGGGGGGGGGTAGAGAACTGTATATATGGGGGGACTGTATACAAGGATGGTGTATGGAGGGGATAATAAATGTGTGTATGAGGAGAGGGAAAACTGGACGGATGGATGGCGTATGGGAGGGGGGTGGCAAAACTGTATGGTAGTGTATGGGGGGGGCAAAAACTTACCTTACAAGCTGAGCTCCAATCCCAGCGCGATCTCTGCACACTTTCCAACAGAAACAGAGCAGCAGGGAATGGGGAGGCTCCGCCTTCAACCCCACCTCCTTGTCCATTCTGCAACCGGAGAAGAGTCTCCGGCAACATGGAGGCTCAGTCTCTGCCTCTGTGTCCCGTCTGCAGCACACAGTGCAGACGGAGGTGAACCGACAGTGCGGGGTGGGGGGTAGATAGGAAGGCAGCAGTTGCAGAATAAAGCGGACCGAACTCGAGACGCACGCGGCGGCACAGCTTTGGCACAGGGAGCCACTGGCGGGTCTGAATAATGTGCCCGGGTCTCAGGTGGGCAGAGACCCGGGCACATGTTTCAAAACCCGTACTGTCAACCCTAGATGGGATCAGTTAAGTGCTGGTGTTGAGGAGGGGTGGCAGCGGTTGTACTTAAGGGGGGTGGCAGTGGTGGTGCCATCTTCTCCCACCACCACCTGTGCCTCTTACTGATCCCATCCCTATCCCCCCCATCACCTCTGTTGTAGAAGAAATGGGGGGGTAGGGATGAGATCAGTGGTGGGGGGGGTGGGATCAGTAAGGAGGCACAGGTGGTGGTAGAGGATGGCACCACCACTGCCACCCCCCCTCAAGTACCATCGCTACCACCCCCCCTCAAGTACCAGTGGTGGTACTTGAGGGGGGGTGGCTGAGGTGGTACTTGAGGGGGGGTGGCTGCGGTGGTACTTGAGGGGGGGTGGCTGCGGTGGTACTTGAGGGGGGGTGGCTGCGGTGGTACTTGAGGGGGGGTGGCTGCGGTGGTACTTGAGGGGGGGTGGCTGCGGTGGTACTTGAGGGGGGGTGGCTGCGGTGGTACCTGAGGGGGGGTGGCTGCGGTGGTACCTGAGGGGGGGTGGCTGCGGTGGTACCTGAGGGGGGGTGGCTGCGGTGGTACTTGAGGGGGGGTGGCTGCGGTGGTACTTGAGGGGGGGTGGCTGCGGTGGTACTTGAGGGGGGGTGGCTGCGGTGGTACTTGAGGGGGGTGGCTGCGGTGGTACTTGAGGGGGGGTGGCTGCGGTGGTACTTGAGGGGGGGTGGCAATCGATTCCCCGAGAATTCCGTTCTTTGGGTCCCGGTGTGTGTCTTCTCCCGCCAGGATGAAAATTCTGGCACTCTGCCTTGCCTCATGCCTGGGTAGACGCCGGGAAGGTACTCCACGCTGCCATAGAGGGGGAAGGGGCAGAGGCGGTCCACAATCTCAGTCAGGGAGAGAGTGCTGCTTCAGCTGCCCTGCTCTCTCCATTGTCCGTCGTCAGTCAGCGGCGGAAGCACGCCCCGCGGCCTAACGAACAGAACGCAGTGCGCGCCGCACACATTTTCAGTGAGTGATAGTCAGGTAGGTGGGCCATTCACACGAGCGGCGGAGTACACGGACTGGTTGCGGGGCCCCCCGGACTTGGCCGCCACTGGTGCACACCCTTAAAACTAATACTTTGTTGAAACACCTTTTGATTTTATTGCAGCACTCAGTCTTTATGGGTACGAGTGTCAGCATGGCACATCTTGACTTCGCAATATTTGCCCACTCTTCTTTGCAAAAACACTCCAAATCTGTCAGAATGTGAGGGCATCTCCTGTGCAAAACCCTCTTCAGATCACCCCACAGATTTTCAATCAGATTTAGGTCTGGGCTCTGGCTGGACCATTCCAAAACTTTAATCTTCTTCTGGTGAAGCCATTCCTTTGTTGATTTGGATGTATACTTTGGGTCATTGTGCTGAAAGATGAAGTTCCTCTTCATGTTCAGCTTTCTAGCAGAGGCCTGAAGGTTTTGTGACAATATTGACAGGTATTTGGAACTGTTCATAATTCCCTCTACCTTGACTAAGGCCCCTGTTCCAGCTTTAGAAAAACAGCCTCAAAGCACGATGCTGCCACCACCATGCTTCACTGTGGGTATGGTGTCCTTTTGGTGATGTGCAGTGTTTTTGCGCCAAACATAGCTTTTGGAATTAAGGCTAAAGTGTGCTTTTGCAAAATTTAGCCAGGCTTGGATGTTTTTCTTGCCACTCTATCCCATCGCCCAGACATATTTAGAATACAGGAGATTGTACCACACAGCTAGTACTTGCCAGATATTCCTGCAGCTCCTTTAATGTTGCTGTAGGCCTCTTGACAGACTCCCTGACCAGTTTTCTTCTTGTCTTTTATCAACTTTGGAGGGACATCCAGTTCTTGGTAATGTCACTGCTGTGCTATATTTTCTCCACTTGATGTGTTCCATGGTATATCCAATGGTATAACTTCACTGTGTTTCATGGTATATCTAATGCATTGGAAATTCTTTTGTACCCTTCGCCTGACTGGCCTTTTAACAATGAGATCCCTCTGATGCTTTGGAAGCTCTCTGCGGACCATGGCTTTTGCTGTAGGATGCGACTAAGAAAATGTCAGGAAATACCTACCGTAATAGAACAGCAGAACTTTATTTGGGTTTGATCAGAGGCACTTTAAAGGATGGCAGGTGTGTACTGACTCCTATTTAACATGAGTTTGAATTTATAAGAGGGTGTGCACACTTATGCAACCACAATATTTTATTTTTACTTCCCCCCTCTAAAAGATTTGTTTTTCAATTGAATTGTACAGTTTATAGGTCACATTAAAGTTGGGAAAAGTTCTGAAATTATTTATCTTTGTCTAATCGTTTTACATCACAGAAACCTGACATTTAAATTGGGTTTTTTTCGTTTTGTTTTTTGTTCCTACTAAAAAAAAATTCAGCAGAAAAATAGCTAAGAAGGGAAGGGAAATGAGGAGTTAATTGGGGCTGGTTAAAGTTAATTAAGGGTTAATAAGGAGTATTAAAATATAGAAATAAATCTTAAACATTTTTTCTGAACTTGTAAGGTTTCTTGAAATGATCTCATATGCAGATCAAAAGGTCACACCTTTGATCGACCTATGAATGAAATAGTAAATACAATGCAACAAAACATTGCTATTCTGCATTACGCAATGACACTTGCAAATTATCTGCAAGTATCCTTTTAGGCATTCGGCACATTAGCCTTAGCATCTCGTGTGTGCTGAGGCACACAATCCCCTGGCTTCTACATTGGCTTTAACCCATGCATGCATTTACAGCGCTTCTCTCCCAAATGCAAAAGAGGTGCATTCATGGAGAAGCACTCCACGCGCAGATAAGCGCCAATTAAAAATCCCCTGGCATTTACCCAAGCATGGCAATGTACAGCCATTCATTTGCATTGGCGGTTGTGTATGTGCAGCTCCACGTGTGCCAGAAAGCTCTGAGAATTTTACACCTCAGCACACAGCAGCTACTGAGCTTTCAGGAACACAGGAGAAGCTGCATTGGGGATTGGAGAGGGGAGAGATGGTGACAGGGGAGAGAAGCTAAATGTAGGAGACAAGCTCTTAACATCGTTTATAGGACATATCTCCAGGACTTAAAATAGTAAAAAAAAATACACAGAAAAAAACAAACAAAAACAGCTGATTTAAGACCTTTAGGACAATCTATATGTAAAGCCTTAACATCTTTTGTACAAGGTTCTTCAGATTTAACAAAAACTTTGTAACATTACCCCTTAGTACTAACAATAATTTACAAAGCCATCCACAACTCTTCCCCCAGCTACATCACTAACCTAGCCTCAAAATACTAACCAAGTCACTCTCTTCAGTCCTCCCAAGACCTCCTGCTCTCCAGCTCCCTTGTCACCTCCTCCCATGCGCGCCTTCAGGATTTCTCCAGAGCTTCTCCTATCCTTTGGAACTCCCTAACTCAATCTGTCCGACAGTCCCCTAATCTATCAACTATCCCTAAAAACCCTTCTCTTTAAAGAAGCCTATTCTGCTTTTAACCAATACACCATTTTACATTCTCGGCTCATCCCCCAACAGCCATTACCTTCTGTATCAATTGACCTTCCCTCTTAAATTGTAAGCTCTAATGAGCAGGGACATTTGATTCCTCTTGTACCAAATTGTAATGTAACTAATTGTTGGCCTTAATTTTTTTTAACCACTGTTGGTGCTAAATAAATCCTTTATTATTATTACTATTATTAGTTGTATTTTTATTATAAGAGCAAATTTAAACAATATATTTAATTTGAATCAAATGAGAAAGGCACTTACCCTACAGAGTTTAACCACTTCCGGACCGCCGCATGCCAATATACATCAGCAATTTGAAGAAAGATATCTGTTATGGCAGCAGCTAGCTGCCATAACCCTGGTATCCTCTTCTTCAGCGGGTGGTCCGGTTTCTGATAATAGTGGTCTCTGCGGTGGATTCGCTGCAAGATCACTTATCGGCAGTTGGAGAGGGCCCCTCCCGTTGCTCTCCCAAGCCCTCCGACGCTTACCAGAGCCATCGGCGGCGACCAGGTCTTTTCTCCTGCTTGGTATAGAGACGAGTGAGGGGGAAGATGGCCCCCCCGTCTCCATACCATTGCAGGGCGGAAGCGGCATTAAAACGTCACTTCCGCCCATAGTTCTTAAAGGGCCATTTTATTTTATTTTTTTAAAGAATAGTGTAAAAAAAAATAAAAAGGTAAAATAAATAATAAAAAAAAATGTTTTTAACACGCCCGTCCCGCCGAGCTCACATCCAGAAGCGAACGCATACGTGAGCAGTGCCCGCATATGAAAACGGTGTTCAAACCACATGTGAGATATCGCCGTGATTGGTAGAGCGAGAGCAATAATTCTAGCCCTAGACCTCCTCTAACTCAAAACATGCAACTTGTAGAATTTTTTAAACATCGCCTATGGAGATTTTTAAGGGTAAAAGTTGTTCGCCATTCCATGAGCGGGCGCAATTTTGAAGCGTGACATGTTGGGTATCAATTTACTCTGCGTAACATTACCTTTCACAATATAAAAAAAAATTGGTCTAACTTTACTGTTGTCTTATTTTTGAATTCAAAAGTGTGTATTGTTTCCAAAAAAAGTGCGCTTGTAAGACTGCTGCGCAAATACGGTGTGACAAAGTATTGCAACGACCGCTATTTTATTCTCTAGGGTGTTAGAAAAAAAATGTATAACTTTTGGGGGTTCTAAGTAACTTTCTTCCAACAAAAAAAATGTTTTTAACTTGTAAACAAATCTCAGAAAGAGGCTCCTTAAGTGGTTATGGAAGATCTAAATGAGATTGTCCAGACTGTACAGTCTATATAATTTATTTTTATTTCTTTAAGTTAACTGCTTATTCTCCAGGACCAAACAGCAGCCAAATATGAGTGGCTATGCTTGCTGCTGCAAATAAAAAAAAATAAAAAAAGATTTCCTGTATATGTACATTAGGAAATAGGTGATTGCAATATACAGTTGTGTTCATTAAAAACTTATAAATATCATTACATAATGCACAAGTGACATTAACATAGCCATGCTACATCATTTAAAAGTGTACATTCCTTTAAGCTAAGAATTGCATTACTGTGCTCTTCTCCTCCCAAAGATAAAATTGTAGCAAGACACCTGTATTCTTAAGGGTTCATATTAAAATGTACCAGCAACAGGAATAATTCATATCGAGATGCAAAATTATTCACCCTTTATTAAAATAGCCAACGGGAACAGGTTCTATTCTATATGCTCAGCACTCTCTCAAAGAGTGTGGAGCCTGATCTCACCTGGAGCGGCATGTGAAATATTTAACAAAAGGATCCACATATGTTAAAAAAAAAAATCCTGAACCTCTGGGCACGGACTGTCATTTCAGAATACATTGGACAAGCTGACTGTAATTAAGTTCGTTTTAAACCTGTTAGCTTTTTATCAATATTCAAGATAATGCAGTATTTATTCCATAAACGGAGGCAAAAAGGTAGCTAAAATGGTAAAACTGTAGTGATTATTGCATACTGACATGACACAGACTGTACATACTTACATTTAAATTTAATGTAGCAGCTGTTGCAGTACAAGTCATTGTTTCGGATTCTAACTTCTGCTCCAGATTGGGATCCTCCGAGGTCAGTTTCACAAGCAATACACTGTTAAATAAAAAATAAAAAAAGTCAAAATAAGCACTGCAGGGGCTTTGCACACAATTTCAGTTTATATGGCACATCCAGCAGAACCTGAAACATCTAAACCCAAGTAGCAAAGAAACTGAAATCATTAGTGGATTAGCTGGCAGCCATGCATTGAAATTAGGATTTGTTAGTGTACTATTGTACTATGTAAAAAGCGATCAAGTCAAGCAAAGCTAGAATGTCCAACACATGGCACCAGAAAAAGAGCAGATATTTGGCACCAATTAAACATGTGGCACAGACAAATTTCTTGAAACACTAGGTTTTCAAGACCATTCCAAGATTATATAAAGAAGATGCATAATTTTAGCTGAGTAATGACAATGATTTGATTAATATAAACAAGAAACCAACAGTCCTATTTCAGGGGTAGGCGACCTTGGCCCTCCAACTGTTTTGAAACTACAAGTCCCATGAGACATTGCAAGACCCTGACAATCACAGGCATGACGCCTAGAGGCATGATGGGATTTATAGTTTCACCACAGTTGGAGTGCCGAGGTTGCCTACCCCCTGCTGTAGATGTACATTCTAATAGATATTTGTGCTATCATGGTTTTATTGCACTCTGAGGGGCCAGCTACAGATCAGCATTTTAGGTTAATAGACGTGCCTTTTTATGGAACATTTGGCCTTCTAGTATCCCTTGTTACAAAGGTTTACCAAATGGCTGGGGTCTTAAAGATAGGCCCATGGTCACCTGACCAGGATTTAGATTCAGAAGATGTGTATGGCCACTCCTCTTTATAGCAGAGCATAAGAGGCAGAACTGGGAAAATGACAACTAAAAAGATTAAACAGTTGACTATTTTTTTTAACAATTTTTCCAATAGAAAGTCTGCTTGCAAAGTAAAAATGGGCTTTTCCCTAAAACTGAAACTTAGAACTTTCAGAAATATATTTTTTAAAGACTTTATATGCATTTCTTAAGACATTGACATTTAGCAATTTCCAGCTGTTAGAAACAAAGTAATAAATTATTTTGGCATCATTCGTGGTGTATTAAATTGATTAGATGGTGGGAATAACTATCCAGGTTTCAAACTCCTAAATACATTAATAGGGCCTATTTATTGATATTTTCACCCAAGATTTACACAAAATTCACCCTAGATTGTAGCCATTTATAGGTCTGCGTAAAAGCAACTTTTTCACAGACCTATACACAGCTAGAGGTTTGAAGTTAAACTTGCTTTATTAACAAACCCCACTCTTCTGGGAAGGCTTTCCACAATATTATGGAAAATCTGTGGCCATTTGTGGTGTGAAATTTATGGCCATTGATCAAAAAGAACATTTGTGATGTTAGGTACTGATAATGAATGGGAAAATGTGGCCTACAATCAGAATTTCAGTTCATCCTGAAGGTGTTCAGTAGGGTTGAGGCAATGGTTCTTTGAAGGCCACTCTGCTTCCTCTACACTAGAAACCATTGCTTTATGGAACTGGCTTTGTGCAATGTCATACTGAAAAGAAAAAAAAAGGACCATCCTCAAACAGTGAGACACTGACCTGTAGCAAACAGAGATCAGGAAGTCAAATTAAAGACAGTGCTCTAAATCTGCATACTTGACTAGGCCTGAGCCTCAGAAATTACTGAATCCAGTGCATCAGCACTGCAGCCAGGAAACTGACTTTTTCCCAGGGAGAAAAAGTCAAAAAGATTTTGCCTAGAGATACATCTAAAGCCTTCTTACAATACTAGTGACAAGAAAAAAAAAAACAAAAGGTTAAAATATAAACGTTCTGTAATTTACAAGCTGTTCCATAGAAGACCTTCCAACATGCACATAAATAACGTTAGTACCAACAGCGATGTGGATTAGTTAAGCTGGTTGAGGATTGGCTGAAATCTCTTAATAGTCTCACCTTAAAACAATGTAAATGAAAACAAAGACCAAGAGATTCGATGATCATGGCAGCTCCTTTGCCCAAACTGTTATTACAGTAAGAGCACAATTTCTTCCCGCTCACTGACCTAGATACAGAATAAGAAAATAACTCAGTCCTTGTTTGAATCCTGGAGCATGAACTGGAATGTAAAAGTTAAAAATAAAAAACTGTGGATCCTTTGTGGAAAGGCAGCATTAGACCACAATGGTGAACGCTGAAGCACCATCTGATGACACAAGGAATAAAAACATATTTAGCCTTTAAACAATCATGCAAAACAAAATGTAATTATAGCGTAACTATTAAATCTTAAAGAAAAACAGATTAATGACTGAATTAAATTAAACAAAAACAAAGCAGGCAGATCTTCTGGACGTCTTGTTCAGTTACTGTAAACTGAAACAGTAAGGTAGCAGTGCAGCAAAAGGTAAACAAATGTTCCTCTTTTGTAAAACCTGAACCCTGGATGAAGTCATACCAAGTTAATCAAGTCTTTTTCTAGTGTAAATTCCAGCTGAAACGAAATTTAACAAAAGACACGCAATGCTTTTTTTTAGCTTTGACGAATATAAAGCCACTGAACCCACGTAAGATGGATCACCTAGTAATTCTCACAGTGGATGTACTGGATATGAACTAAGCTAGAGAGAAACTCCCAAATCTTCAGTCCTGATTCCTGGTAAATGTTCCCACTGTCACAGTTAGGCTCCATGCACACTGGACGCTAAAAAAAAGCTATAAAAAAACCGCCAGTAGCTTTGCAGGGAGCCTTTCAACGTTTTTTAGCGTTTTTGCAATAGCGTTTATTAGCGTTTTTTAGCTTTTTTTCAATGGATCAAAAAACGCTAAAAACGCTGGCGAGCTGCGTTTTTGAGCGGTTTTCAGCATTTTTTTTGTGTTTTTTTCCTGCCGAAAAACTGCACTTTGAAAGCAAATTTCTTGCATTCAGAAAAAACCCCATTAACGCTAAAAAACGACCATGTGTGCATGAACACATAGAGTGCAGTTAATTGTCTGTTAAAAAAACCCGCCAAAAAGCCAATAAACTGCAGTTTATCAGCTTCAGTGTGCATGGAGCCTAAGAATGCAGTTACAAAAAAAAAACATTCAAAAGAAAAAGTTAATTTGTTACTACAACGTAAATAGATTAAAAGTTGTTCTTACTTGTTGCGCTGCTGAGCAGATGTTTGTGTTGTAGATTGATTGTGAGGTAAAGTTGAGGACATGGATGTCTGGGAAAGGGAAGCACTGCGCACAGATCCCGAGGAAAACCCAGGGAGACTTGAGGTTGGATCACGTAGGTAAGTGCGGTTAGCTGTGGAAACAACTTGAGAAGGGCGACTAAAATCTTGACTGGATGACAAAGAGTTGTATGAAGATGAATGATTTGTCCAAGATGACTGTCTTTGGGAACCTGGGTCGGAGTCTAGATTATCCAATGACTCACCTCTGCAAAAACAAATGGCACCATTCTGTATAATATAATCTCAGAAAATCCAGTAGCTTTACTACACTAGAAGCAAGCTTTATTTAGAAGAAAAAAAAAGGGGGGGCGGAGGATCTATTCTAGTGCTTACAAACTTGCCCACTAGATCCAGCAGGAGTTTTAGTTGCGGTTAACCACACACACACACACGTGGATTAGATAATATTTTACCATCCGTGTAGCATTCAATAAAACAAGTGCTGGAGGAACTTTAAATGCAACTATTCAAATATCCCATAAAAATTATACTATATTCTAAGCAAACACAGTTTGACGAAAAATGTGCTACTATGCATACCATTTTATAGATGCCATCAAACTGCAGCATACATATTCTGTTCCATGCCTGAGGCATCTGCACTCCCCATCTGTCTGCACTAGCAAACGTGCATGCTCGGGTAAACTGAGTGCATGTCTGACCACCTTCTGACATCTATGGCTAGCTTTTTTATTTTATTAAAAGCTACTGCATACCTTCTCATAAAATTTGGAACTGATGACGTGTCTTTTGTGACACTAGAGCTACGTTGTCTGATCCAACTGTTGTCATTGTTAAGATTGGTTTTCTTTCTCATTTCTTGAACTATTCTCTGCCTTTCCAGCTCCGCGGAGACTTCCTTGCTTGGTCTTTGCGGTGAATCACCTGCTGTCCATGTAGTGCCAAAACCCCTGTTGCTGTCTGCAACAAAGATTAAAATAGTAAAACATAAAAAAGGTAAAAATGGTCAGCAGTTCTTCATCCTTCTGAAGAGGGTCCTTTGCTTGAATATTTTAAATAAAAAAAAAATGCAAACATCTAGAGAAGTGAAAGCTTTAAACCTGTTCATATAACCAACATTGGAAAAAAAAATTAAATTAAAGGACATTAAAACAAACAAAAAAAAAAAACTGAACAGAGCCAAATAGCAGCAAGAACACCAATTTCCTACAAAATGCAGCAAAAAATAAATACACAACTGAATTGCTAACAAGCACAGAATGTGACTCTGCCTAAAACCAGCAGCAATAACGCACACAAGGAAAAAAAAAAAAAAAATCAGCTTGCACTTTAGGAACAAAAGTTGCAAAAAACGTGTGATGGATGATTAAAACTTAAAAAAATAAAATGTGAAATTCCAAGCGCGAGTGAGACACTCTGGTATAATGGGAGACAAATCTGGCTTTAATGTCTGAATTATACCATATACAATCCAAATAAAGCATGAAATAGGCTTGGGACCCTTTCTCAGATCATAAGCCAGAAACATGTTCTATCTGGAACAAACAGTATAAAAACAAATGTAAATAATGCTTCCTCCTTTCTTTGCATGTTGCCTTTATAACGTGAAGAAAGAAACCAGAGCAGGAAACCAGCGGTTCCTAACATTTGTAAAATTTTGGAGCCCAATCAACACCAGAAATGTTCTGCAGATTTACTAAACACTTACAGATGATTACATTTGTTAAAATCTTCTTTGCGAAAGCAGGTAGTATAATGATTAGATCGATATAAGCAGCTAGTCGTGATCTATAGTGAAACTCCAGCTATATATTATAGTTATATATAGTTTAAAACATATACCTAAAAGTATTTGCCAAACTGTATAACAAACGCATTCCTGCTTTTGTTATAGAAATAACATGATCAACATGAATAAATCCCACAAAATGCCTACAATTTTGAGAAACAGAGCTGAATGGGGAAATCTGCCAAAAAGATGGGTAGTATTTATGAGTTAAGTCTAAACTTACTTTTTTTTATACAGCCCGAGACTAATTAAAATTAAATATCCAGCTTGATTGCAATAAAGTATCTCTTTAGGACTTTACAGTACAGAGCTTCTTATTTGAGAATCACTAAACCAACATCATAAAACTATCAGTAAATGCTGTATTACATGCTGTTCATACTCACCAAGCAGGACCGCCATCAGGGGGGTACAGGCAGTACACCTGTAAGGAGCCCGGAGGTTCCCCAGGGGCCCCGGATTGCCCCCCCTTTTTTGTAAGGGGCCCAGGAGGTCCCTAGAGGCTCGGAGGTCCCCAGGGCCCCGAATTTCAACCCCCCTTTTTTTTTTTAATTTATTTTAAATTTAATTTTTTATTTATGTTATTTATTTTTGTAAGGGGCCCAGAAGTCCCCAGAGGTCCCCAGGGCCCCGGGGATGGCAACCTCCAATTTTTTTTTCCTTCTAAAAATTTTTTTTTTTTTTTTTTTTATCAATTTCTTTTTTGTAAGGGGCCCAGACGTCCCCAGGGCCTCGGATTGCAACCAACCTTTTTTTTTTCTTATAAAAATTATCATTTTTTTTATATTTTTTTGTAAGGGGCCAGAGGTCCCCAGGGCCCCGGATGGCAACCCCCCTTTTTTTTTTTTGTTCTTTTTGTGTTCGTCAGCACCCAAAGCCCCCCCGACCTCAACAATTTGCGGCGGCAGCACCTCCCCGCTTCTCAATTTGCGGCAGCCCCTCCGCTTCTCAATTCGCAGCGGCAGCACCCCCCCCCCCCGGTTCTCCTCTGCTCCAGGGGGCCCATGCCTGAAGCTGTGTAAGGGGCCCAAAAATTCCTGATGGCGGCCCTCTCACCAAGTCACTATGAAATTTGTTTTTAGAATTCTGCAGCAAACCTGGTCGATTCTGCTGCTATTTCTTTACCTTCTGTTTATGTCCCCAATTCGGCAAAGCATTTTATAGGTTTGTGGCAACTCTGCACAAGCTCAGTTTTCAGTGAATTTCTATGCTGAGCATTTCCTCTGTATCACATCTGAGCAGCCCATGTGACTATAGAGTAACACATGAAGGCATATACACAGTGGTAAATGACAGCCCACTCCCTCTCCTCCTCAATGCCCACTAACCAGCTAAAACACAATGGGGGTGGGATACTACATGTAGAATAATGGAGAAATCACTTTCCTTGTATCATGCTGGGGGGGCATGACACATCCTGTGACTGGCAAAAATTTGCCCACACCATTTTATTTCAAATATATCGTTTGTATACCAATTTAAAAGGGTTCATCTTTTTATTTTTATTCTGTATTCCAAAGGCTGTTTTTTATTTTGAACATGTTACCGGCAGCAGAGGACTAGAAGCTTCTCCTGCTTAGGTTTTCCTGCAGACAGGCTGGGAAAGAGATGGGGCATGTAATAGCTGTACAGTGCCTTGAAAAAGTATTCATACCCCCTTGAAATCCCCTTGAGTCAATACTTTGTAGAACCACCTTTCGCTGCAATTACAGCTGCAAGTCTTTTTGGGTATGTCTCTACCAGCTTTGCACATCTAGGAGAGTGAAATATTTGCCCATTCTTCTTTGCAAAATAGTTCAAGCTCCGTCAGATTGGATGGAGAGTGCATGTGAACAGCAATTTTCAAGTCTTGCCACAGATTCTCAATTTGATTTAGGTCTGGACTTTGACTGGGCCATTCTAACACATGAATATGCTTTGATATAAACCATTCCATTGTAGCTCTGGCTGTATGTTTAGGGTCATTGTCCTGCTGGAAGGTGAACCTCCGCCCCTGTCTCAAGTCTAGAGGTCGACCGATATATCGGCCGATATTTGGCCATTTTTGATAAATCGGCATCGGCCGATTATTATCAAAATTAGGCCGATATTTCACACTGACCGCCGCTCATTCTTCCTTCTCCTCCACACTCAGCGGCTCTGTCAGCTTCAAGCGCCGCGCTGAGTGTGTGAGCAGAGAGGAGCTGTCAGCTTGATGTCGGGGGTGGGCGGGACCCGGCCGGGGTGGGCGGTACCCGGCAGCTAAATTACACCAGCCAATGATTGGGCTGCTTTAGAAAGGGGGCGGGGCCACAAACACGTAGCGACCGGCACAGATACCATCCCATTAGCTGGTGTAATATAGCTGCTGGGTCCCGCCCACCCCGACATCGAGCTGACAGCTCCTCTCTGTCTCTCTCTCCTCTCTGCTCACACACTCAGTGCGGCGCTTGATGCAGCCAGAGCCGCTGAGTGTGTGAGCAGAGAGGAGAGAGAGAGAGAGGGGCTGTCGGCTCGATGTCTGGGTGGGCGGGCCCCGGCAGCTATATTACACCAGCTAATGGGATGGTATCTGGGCGGGTTGCTACGTGTATGTGGCCCCGCCCCCTTTCTAAAGCAGCCCAATCATTGGTTGATGTAATTTAGCTGATGGGTCCGCAAAATCAGTGCCATCTGTCAGTGCCACCACAAATCAGTGCCACCAGCCAGTGCCAACCGCCACTGCCAGCCAGTGCCAACCGCCACCCAGTGCCGCCCGCCACCGCCAGCCAGCACCGCCAGCCACCGCCAGCCAGTGCCACCCGCCACCACCAGCCAGCACCACCCGCCACCCAGCGCCACCGCCAACCAGTGCCATCTGTCCCAAACTAGTGCCATCTGTCAGTTCCAAACCAGTGCCACCTGCTAGTGCCAATCAGTGCCATCAGTCAGTGCCACCTGCCAGTGCCAATAGTGCCATCTGTCAGTTCCAAACCAGTGCCATCTGTCAGTTCCAAACCAGTGCCACCTGCTAGTGCCAATCAGTGCCACCTGCCAGTGTCAATAGTGCCATCTGTCAGTTCCAAACCAGTGCCAACTGTCAGTTCCAAACCAGCGCCATCTGCTAGTGCCAATCAGTGTCACCTGCCAGTGCTAATCAGTGCCTCCTGCCAGTTCCACACCAGTACCACCTGTCCGTTCCAAACCAGCGCCATCTGCTAGTACCAATCAGTGCCATCAGTCAGTGCCAATAGTGCCATCTGTCAGTTCCAAACCAGTGCCACCTGCCAGTGCCAATGCCACCTGCCAGTTCCAACTGTCAGTTCCAAACCAGCGCCACCTGCTAGTGCCAATCAGTGCCACCTGCCAGTGCTAATCAGTGCCACCTGCCAGTTCCAAACCAGTGCCACCTGCCAGTGCCATCTGTACTGAGGACATCAAGTGTGTGCTAGAGTGACGGGAGTAAGCAGGAAGGAGTGGAGGAGGTTTTTTTTTTTTAATCGGCCACAAAAATCGGCATCATATATCGGCCATCGGCCGCCCAAATTTCTAAATATCGGAATCGGCCAGAGAAAACCCCATATCGGTCGACCTCTACTCAAGTCTTTTGCAGACTTAAACAGTTTTTTTTTCCAAGATAGCCCTGTATTTAGCTCCATCCATCTTCCTATCAACTCCAACCAGCTTCCATGACTTCTCATGGCTTACTTTCAACAATTGCTTTCTTCTTGCCACTCTTCCATAAAGGCCAGATTTGTGGAGTGCATGACTAATAGTTGTCCTGTGGACAGTTTCTCGCACCTGAGCTGTGCATCTCTCCAGCTCCTCCAGAGTTAACTTTTGGCTGCTTCTCTGAATAATGCTCTCCATGCCCGGCCTGTCAGTGTAGGTGGACGGCCATGTCTTAGTAGGCTTGCAGTTGTGCCATACTCTCTCCATTTTTGGATGATGAATTGAACAGTGCTCCATGAAATGTTCAAAGCTTTGGATATTTTTTTTATAACCTAACCCTGCTTCAAAATTCTCCACGACATCCCTGACCGGTCTGGCGTGTTCCTTGGTCTTCATGATGCGGTTTGTTTACCAAGGTTCTCTAACAAACCTCTGAGGGCTTCACAGAACAGTTGTATTTATACTCAGATACCCTTGGCTATAGGACTATACAGGACAAAGTCTGGTTACTTTAGATGATTCATACCAAAGGAATGTGATTGTAAACTGACTATATGGACAAGCCAGCCCACTCTTTCTTTCTGGAATGTGCCATTTTCCTCAGGTCATATTGCTTGCAGTGGGGGTTGACCATTTCCTACACACCAGACCTATATACTACATCTAGAACTTGTAGATCTTGTCTCACCTCAGAGCTGCATTATGCATGCGTCTGTCCTGATCCACTGTGCCGATTAAATGTTTCCTTTAAGTGTTTGTGTGGTCTCTTTGCACATATCGAATAAAAAAAACTTAAAAATATCACATATTCGTAACAAAACCCCATCATACAGAAATATGAGGGATAATGTAAACTAAAAAAGTGTGTTGAGTGTCACCTTAAAGCAGAGTTCCACCCAAAAGTGGAACATCTGCTTCCTCCCCCATCGCCAGTGCCACATTTGGCACCTTTCAAGGGGGAAACTAGCACCTGTTTTTGACAGGTATCCCTTCCCCCCTTCCCCCCCCCTCCCCCTCCAGGAGACAGTGCCGTCCCTTGAAGTTCAACCCCTTTCCTCCTTCCCCTGCTGCCGGGCAAATTAAAAAGCACAGAGCGCTTCATGCATGCAAGCGGATGTTTAGGAAACAGAAGAGTTTACATTTTAAAGCATAGAAGCATTCCAGAAAAGGCATAGTGGTTTACTCATGTTCCAGGTGTGCTTCCAAGTATGTTTTATGTCAACAGGGCAGAGTTACACTTTAAGAAATACATATCAAAACAGTCGCTAGTTATTTTAACAAGCAGAAAAGCATCGTTGTTGATGATTTGCATTTGACTGACAGGAGCAAAGCAACTGGCCCACCTTGTCTTGGAATAGTTTGTCTCTGTGTAGTCATTTTTCTCTGCACTTCTATATCGGAAAGAGACATCTTCGCTCTTTTTTTGTTTGTCAGAAAAACCATTAGGACCTTTTTTTTAAAGTTCTTTTTTAGAAGCAGATTATACAAATTCACAATTAAACCTTTATTTAAAGCAGCAAACAGCTGTATTCAATTCCTTATAAAAGACAAATATAATCTTAAGAAAGCCCTAAGTAATAAAAGTGCACCTTGCATTTTTATTACATTAAAAAAAAAAAAATCTTACTGCAACTCCATAGGGACATATATAAGAGATAGTACTTTGTCTATTAGATGACAATATTATCGTTGAAACTTCTGCAGGATGTGTAAACCTTGCAAGAAGATCTACACAAATTACTGTATATACTCAAGTATAAGCAGAGTTTTTCAGCACTTTTTTTGTGCTGAAAATGCCCCCCTCTGCTTATACTCGAGTCTGTGTCCATCTTCAAATTTGTGCGCCTGATCCCGGCACACATGTAGCTCCACTCATCTTCTACAAGTGTGCATAGTTTTTTGTTCAGGGAGTACCGATTTTTCAAACCCAGGCACCCCTTCCATAGACTCTGTTTAGTCAGACAGCGCCGGAGACCAGGTAGGGAGATTGGGCACAGTGAGGCACAGTGAGACGTGCAGATGGACACCCTAGGCTTATACTCGAGTCAATACGTTTTCCCAGTTTTTTTGTGGTAAAATTAGGTGCCCCGGCATATATTCGGATAGGCTTATACTCGAGTATATACGGTAATGGGGTGGGCAACTACATGGCAAATGAGGTTTAATGTAGAAAAATGTAAAATAATGCATTTGGGTGGCAAAATTATGAATGCAATCTACTCACTGGGGGGGGTTCGAACCTCTTGGGGAATCAAGGATGTTAAAGGACTTTGGGGTTCTAGTAGATGATGGGTTTAGCAATGGTATGCAATGCCAAGCTGCTGCTAACAAAGCAAACAGAATATTGGCATGCATTAAAAAGGAGATTAACTCCAGAGATAAAACGATAATTCTCCCAATTTACAAGACTCTGGTCCGGCCTCACCTGGAGTATGTTGTCCAGTTCTGGGCACCA